>JANAVB010000197.1:4652667-4955167 GCA_029216955.1 Iris pallida | reverse complement strand
TTGAGTACTATAGGAGGATCATCGGTATGGCGAGCTCCTCCACCTAGTTGGGAAAGGGATGATGTGTTGGAGATTGGGTGGGGTTCCCAACCTATATAGAGAATACCCCAAAGTGCGATGGCCATCATTCGTGTCTCGGAGAAACTTGAGGAGTTGAAGGTAGAGTTCTGTCAAGGACAGACCGAGTTCAGTCTGAATTTGTTTCAAACTAAGTTCGGTCTGAACTCTGTCATATCCAAACATAACTATTTGGCCTAGGCTGAACGATCCGGTCCGAGTTCGGTCAGGCTATCCGAATTTAGTCAGTATACAGGTTTGTCGGGCTGAACCCGAATGTGGATATTTTATATGCACCATTGGATCCCATCAACAGTCCAGATTTGTTGTGGTTTATAGGGAGTATATATAGGTATTTTGTAATCCTAAAACTAGTTGTAGAAGCAGAAGAAGGGGAGAGATCTACCGGAGATGCATCAAACCTAATTGAGACTTTATAATTTTGGAGAGAGAAAAAGAGATTGACGGCTATTCGAAAGAGAGATGGTTTCGGATAGTTTTTTTCCATTGTCTCTTGTTCTTCGAAGTATATAATCTATTTTCATCGCTCCAAGTAGTTGTGGTGATCCGGTTGAATCAGTGAGAAGTTTGTAAGGAGTCTGAATCTTTTTATTCTATTAGGGGCTGTTTGGATAGCGGAGAGTGGAATGAAAGTGGCACTTTCACGTGAAAGTGGTCGGCCAGTTTTGCACTTACGGTGTTTGGTTTGCCGTAACAACCGAATGGTAAGTGTCAAATCGCAGCAAGTGGGCAGTAACTGCTCTTTGATTTTTTTGAAGGAGCAGTTGCGGCCAAAAAATGGTGAAAGTGGGCTGCAACTGGACCGACATCAGCATGGTGGTGTCGGCGGCGGCAGAGAGGGGTTGCTGGATAGGGGTCTGGGGTGGTGGCGTGGTGGTGTCGGTGCTGTTGCTAGATGGGGGTCTGGGGTGGCGGCGGTGGTGGTGGAGAGGGCGGTGGTGGTGGAGAGGGCGGTGGCGGAGGTGTGGTGGTGGCGGCGGCGGTGGAGAGGGGTTGGTGATCTGGAGATAGCGGAGAGAGGGCGGTGTGGTGGTGGTGGAGAGGGTGGTGGAGAGAGGGCGGTGTGGTGGTGGTGGAGAGGGTGGTGGAGAGGGCGGTGTGGTGGTGGTGGAGAGGGTGGTGGAGAGAGGTCGGTGTGGTGGTGGTGGTGGTGGTGGTGGTGGTGGTGGAGAGGGTGGTGGTGAGGGCGGTGGCCGGCCAGGTCGGAGGGTGGTGGAGAGGGCGGTGGCCGGCCAGATCGTAGGGGCGAGAGAGAGAGAGAGAGGAGAGAGAGAGAGAGATGAAGAGTCCAGCACATTATAGGTTATTAATAGGTAATTAATATATTGGGGGGGTAATTAATAAGTAATTAGCAGCTAATATTAATAGGTAATTAATAGGTAATTAGCAGGTAATTAATAGGTAATTAGCAGCTAATATGGTTGCTAATTAATTTATTTAGTTTAATTTATTTATGTTTTTGGTTTAATTATGATAACTAATTTAATTATTGGGGGTAACCATACCTAGGTTTACCACATCTCCAAAAAAAACTTCCACTTTCTACTTACATAACTATCCAAACAACAAACTCATTTTTCTTCCACTTTCACCAGACAAAAAGTACTCCATCCAAACACATTTTGGAAAGTGTCACTTGCTGCAAGTCCACGGAAACTCAACTTGCTGCAAGTGCCACTTTCACACTTTCAAAAAGTTACATCTATCCAACACAGCCTCTTAGTGAAGGCTTTTCCGAGTTTGACTCCGATCGTCCCGTGAATTTTTTGCAAAATTTTTTTATGTCAAAAGTTATTGTATTTATATTTTGGCTCTAGTGTGATATTGGCAATTTAAGTTTTTGAGTGTTTTTTTGTTCGTTTCTCTTACAGTCCTTTTGATTTGGAAGAACAGTTTCTGTATTTGGTCTTCCGCATAGTTGTATCAAAGTCAGGTTTTTCAGCTGATACTAAACATTGTACCTGCGAGTGAAGTCGGACAGACCATATCTCGATAGATACGGTGACTACCGTGCAATTTTTTTTTTTTTTTTTTGTTTTGTTATATTATCAAATCAGATATATATGCTTTGCTTTCCCACACCGCCTGCAATGTGTCACCTCTAGCCATACTCCATATGTCCTTTCCATCCTGTTGTTTTATTTATTTATTTTTATTTGTTTATTTATTTTTTTGTTTTTTTTAAAAACTAAGATCCGTGGACAATGCCACCCAACCAGTCTTGGTCCGGAGGCCGTGGACAACGTCATCCAACCTTCTCCGTAGGAGTGAGAATTCGAACCCGCGCTCTCGTTCCCGAGTACCAGCGGTCTTACCGGTGCGCCACCGCGCCACTGGCTCCTGTTGTTTTATTAATCTTACCGCTCTCTCTCTTAGTCTTCCCCCTCCCACTCTTCTTAAATTACCAATCTACCTTTACTTCCTCCATATAAGGCCCCCCTGCAGACCACCACCAACAATCTCAGAGCTCAAATCCAATTACTACTAGTATTACTTGGAGGTGCATTTCCTGGCTTTCTTCCTCCTCCTCCTCTTTCTTCTTCTTTCAAGTACTGGAAAGGGAAACTCTCATTTTATTTTTCGTTGTTGCCAACTTTACTTTGGTTTCTTATGAATTCTTTAGAAAGTACCTTTCTTAGTTACTTGTAACCGACCCAGTTTTTGGAAAAGCAAATCGGCATGGCATGGTGCTTCCCTCACCTTACCTTTACCAAACCAAACGCTAACCTTCCCCTCTCCTACTCTTTCTGGCGTGTGTGTGCAGAAGCAAAGCAAGTGGCTGGAGGAGATGGAGGGAGCGGGAAAGCCGAGCAAGACCAGCAGCATCCAGAGGAGCTACTTCGACGTCCTCGGCATCTGCTGCCCCTCTGAAGTCCCTCTCATAGAGAAGATCCTGCTTCCATTGGACGGTGTCCACAAGGTTAACGTCGTCGTCACCTCCAGGACTGTCATAGTTGTCCATGACACCGACGTCGTTACCCAGCTCGACATCGGTACGTTTTCTCACCTATTTACTGCTCAAGAAACAAAAAGTGATCGGGGCTATCCCATCGTGGGCACTGCCAGAAAAGTGGACAGTCCTTGTTAGATCCTGACAGTCCTTGTTAGAAACTGGGCAGTCCAGTCCAGAAAAATTGAAAAAATGGGCTAGTCCCGATCACTTTTAGCTGTGCCCATATAATTAGCCATTAGCTATTAACCTTGAGCGAGTGTTCAACCAGATGCGAGACGACAAATTGTCTGTTAACCTTGGTCCTTGAGCGTTCAAGAAAATCCGTTCTGAGAATAATCTCAGTAAATTAGCACGGTGTTGTTGGAGCTGGTAGCGTTCGGGAACCCGGAAACCCCGAGGCACAATAGCTGATGTGAGACGTGATTTTGTTTTTTTTTTTTTTTTTCCTCGGACTGTACAGCTTGAAAATGTCGTAAGTCGTCACCAAATTAGCTGTTAACCTTGAGCGTTTGACGAGATGCGAGATACAAACGCTGTTGCCAATTATGGGGGAAATAAATGACGAGAATGAAGTTTAACTGCGTCAACCTGATGGAGATTAATTGCTGCCATAGTCGCTATCGGGGCGGAAATGAAAGCTATACTAGGACCGACGACATCTATGTCAATCCAACTTGGAGTAGGGCCAAAGTGAAAAGTTCTTTATTGTGGCAAGCCTACCACCTTACCTGCTTTTTTAATGTTGGTTTTATAGGACTACTCCATTCCTTCCTCTTAGTGCTCTCTACACTCTTATCTTTATCCTCGTCCAATTATATGAGTTATATACAAGATTAATTAGAAGAGTAATAATAAATCTCAGCTTCCTGAATTAGTGAATTGTATGGAAGATAGGTTCTGAGGATAATGATGGGTCTTTTTTTAGAATTCTTGGTGGCGTTTCAAACGTCATGGCCTCTTGGCAATAGGGGTGGCCTTGATGGAACCTCACTTTTGTGGAAGTCTGGTCCCAAAACTCCGAAAAAACAAGCTCACCAACTTTGCTTCGGAACGAAACTGCATTATTGAACCTCTGATCTTTTTGCGAGCTCAAAACACTCCGATTTACTTGAAATGGAATTACATGAAACTAAAATAAAAACATGAAGCTCCATTTTATGTGAACTCTAGCTTTGTTATGAGTTGCTAACTTGGGCGGCATATTAGGGAGTAACAATTGGGCGGATATTAAGTAATATTTGTGGAGTAACAGGTGATATATCGATATTTATAATCAAAGGGAACAGTCTGTTTGGAGATGTTATAATTCTATTTTAGGTAGAAAAGTTAGGCATGTTGATGTCAGCTTTACAGCCATTTGTTCGTACAATTTGGATTTTCGGTAAGTCTTTTATCAGAGTTGGTCCTTTTGAGTCTTCCTTTACCGCTGATGGTACACCGACTAACCCTGCATCTCGGTTAGGGATCAATGTAGCTCCCCTTTTGTTTTGTATTTATCGTCTGCAAAATGTTATCTAGCACGGGCAGCTAATAATTTGGGTTTATATTGCTAGTATATGCAAATTTATTGCTCAAGGCTACAATATGGATGCCAGCTCGTATCGAATCATTTTTCCTCGGTCCTATACATCAAGTTTTGGAAGAGGAAAAAGGTAGACTAACCGAGAATCTCTTATAATTCTGAAGGCATTAACTCATTAAGGGAACTCATATCTTGAAAATTTGTTGTTTTCTCGAATGTGCCGATTCTATTTTTATGGTAAAATTTTAAAAAAAAATTAGTATGAGTTATATGGGAATTTCTGAGAAGTACCATTGGATTTTCATAATTATATCTGGTATCAAATGTCCGTATATTAACTGAAGATAGAGTTATATATGGTTGAAACTAGATTTTCATAACAGTGAAGGTACATGTTTATTTAACTCTCGGCTTATCATGGTTTCTTCTGTTCTTTTTTTCGTTTTTTGAAATAGTCGAAGATGTTCGGTAACAACAGCTTATCAGATTTTTTTTTTTTGAAAAACTAGTTCAGCTTTTGAGACATCACAGCTTTCGAAAAACTAGTTCAGCTTTTGAGACAGCTATTGAAAGCAGGTGGCTGGCTGCTTTCAAAAGCTGCTTCTGCTTCTTGAAAAGCAGCCGCAAATCCCAAAGGAGGCCTAAGTTGGGATGTTAAATCGCATATGAGAACGACCTACAAGATCCATATTGGAAGCACTTGGACAACTTTATTCTCTTCATTATAGTGCAAGAATAAAGGGGTTACGTTATAGTTGGTTGATATGGTTTGTTTAGATAGAAAAGGTAATGGAGTACGATTAATGTTAGTTTACAAGCTAAAGTTTTTTTTTATTATGTCATTTTGGATTTTGATAAAACTTTGAATTAGTTGGCCTCTCTCGGACTCGGATTTCCCATTGGGCTTTTAGACTGCCTACATAGAGCCGAAGACTGCTTTGCAAGATTCATTTGTTTATGGGGAAATAGACTGACATCGTTGTTGCCATAAAAAGGATGAAAGGAATAGTATGATTGGAATGAGATGACTTGATAAAAAAATAAAACCTTCACAATGACTCAATACACATACTGCTGAATAATATACATATTCACCAAACTCTAGACCTACTAGAGTTTTGATGCAAGTGGCAGGAACTTTAACAACCTAATAAGTATGTTAGAACTTTGGTCTTCATTTGTTTTCAGGACTAGCATAAGTTTTGACATTTTGTTGTTTTTGTCCATCGTGAATCTTGTGTATTTCGGTTGGCATCCTTTGCTTTTTTTCCTTGCATTTGATGAAAAAGTAGGTGACATTTGAAGAGTGTCCGTCAAAGTAAATTCTAAATTCAAGGAAACAAACACAGTCTTCATTTGGTAATACAAGAGTAACAATAGTAGTTTGACAGTAGTACTGCAGTTTATTTAAGTTTTTTTTTTATGTGGGAAATAATCAGGATCTTACTCTCTGGCAAACACAATAGAATAGTCTGATAGAGAGAGATTGGAAATGGTTAGGTTGATAAAATAATTTGGAACACCTATCACATTCCTCTCCTTCTAGTGAGTTGTTAAATGGAAGTCGTTTTGGTTTGAGAAGGTCTGGATGTTGAGGAAGAACCTTGAGAGAACAATCCGCTCTATTTAGTGCATGATGTTGGATATGGCTCGTGTTCATACGAAGAGCTGTGAGTGCCATCCGAGGAAGGGGAGAAGCTTGAGAACATTCGAAACTGACAAGAAAACATGGGAGTTTTAGTCAAGTGGACCGCCGGTATGCCGACGACATACTTCAAAGTGCAAAAATAGTCCAACAAGTTTTTGGACGAAGTGTCAAAATTTTGTGATCATTAAACATGTCGGCAGTATATTGGAGGCATACCGCTGACGTACTATTAGGTAGAGGATGCTTCAGTTTTGTGCAAGGTTCAAATCTAAAATTGGCGTTTGGATGATGCAGATCAAACTGAGACTTAGGGAAGTTAAAGAGAGGAATTTAATATCCCAAACCGACCTCTCTTTGGAGTTGGTTGCTTGAGGCTACATGATTGCTAAGAGCTAGGATTTCTAGGCTTTTGCCGGAGGCCATTGAATGAGTCTTTGAGAGAGCGAAGGAGAGACCTCGATGGAGATCTCTGAAGGAGATGGTTACTTTGCAGTGTGCGATTGTAACTTTTGTACGTCTTTCTCATCCAATTCAATAAAGATTCGACCCCTTGCCCCGTGGAATAGGTCACTTTTGACCGAACTATGTAAATCCCTTAAATCCATTTTCTGCTTTCTGCTTTGTGTTATTGTTCAGTTTTGTCCTTTTGTTGCTTCTGCGTGTTGCACAACACATACCATAAAAAGCTAACACTATTGAGGCATGAATGGAAAATGTTCGTGGGTACTGTAGAGAATAATTGTTATATTGATTGGCTACTCCACTACTTATAGGAAGTCTAGCTCCTCTTCATACTACATTTTTCCAATGTGGGACTAAGTCCCTTATTAGTTCTCAACACTCCCCCTCAAGATGGGCGAAAGATATAAATCATTCCCATCTTGTTACATAGCTTCGACAGACTTAATGAACTAAGACCCTTAGTCAGACAGTCTGCCACTTGTTCTTCTGAGCGAACATGATCAATCTTCAGTATCCCTTGTTCCAGCTTCTCTTTGATGAAGAATCGATCGATCTCGATGTGCTTCATTCTGTCGTGCTGAACTGGATTGTTAGTTATACTTATTGCAGCTTGACTATCGCTCAGAAGACGTAACGGTGCTCCCTTGTCCAGCTTCAACTCTGTCAGCAATGCTTTCACCCACAGCAACTCCGACACTCCTAAAGCCATTGCTCTGTATTCTGCTTCAGCTGTAGACCGTGCTACCACTGACTGTTTCTTGCTTCTCCATGAGACCAAGTTTTCTCCTACAAAGACACAATATCCCGTGGTAGACCTTCTATCGTCTATGCAGCTCGCCCAGTCTGCATCGCAGTATCCCTCAACTTCTATACATCCATTCTTCTTGAACCATAGCCCTTTTCCCGGCGTCCCTTTTAGATATCTCAAGATCTGAAACACTGCATCAATATGACCCGTTCTTGGATCATGCATGTAGCGACTTACCACACTCACCGTAAATGAGATATCAGGACGAGTGTGCCCCAGATAAATCAATCTCCCTACAAGTCGTTGATGTCTTTCACGATCAACTGGCTCTCCTGCTTCTGCTCCCAACTTGCACTTCTGGTCAATTGGAGTAATTGTTGCTTTGTATCCCAGCATCCATGTCTCCTTCAGCAGATCTAGTGCGTATTTTCTCTGTGAGAAAACAATTTCTTGTTCACCTTCACACACCTCGATACATAAAAAGTACCTCATCGCTCCTAAATCCTTCACCTCAAACTCCTTCGCGAGTTTTGACTTGAGCTTAGCGATCTCGACTTCATCATTACCTGTGATTACTATATCATCCACGTATACAGCAAGTATAGTGATGTGGCCTCTTGCATGCTGAAGAAAGACCGTATGATCTGCATTTGCTTGATGGTATCCCATGCCTGTAACAGCCTTTCTGAATCTGTCAAACCAGGCTCGAGGAGATTGCTTGAGTCCATATAGTGACTTATTTAGTTTGCACACTTTTTCATGCTATGTCCCTCCGTCTGATTCTGTAGCGTAGCACCCTGGCAGGAGTTCCATGTACACTTCTTCTTGTAGGTCCCATGGAGAAAGGCATTCTTCACATCTAACTGGTATAGCTTTCATCCATAGTTTGCTGCAATGGAGACCAGAGTTCTTACGGTGCTCATTTTCGCTACTGGAGCAAACGTCTCATCATAGTCGATGCCATATGATTGTGTGTATCCTTTTGCAACCAACCTTGCATTGTATCGTTCCACTTTTCCTTCTGACGTCTCCTTTACTGTGTACACCCATTTGCATCCCACAGTTTTCTTCCCTTTGGGTAATGGAACCAGCTCCTACGTCTTATTTTTCTCCAGTGCCCTAAGTTCTTCCATCATTGCAGCTTTCCACCTTGGATCTTTCTTTGTTTCCTGCCAACATTTGGGCAACGAAGTAGAGTTTAATGATGCAATGAAGGCTCGATAATTCGAAGAAATGTTAGAATAAGACAGGTAGTTGGCAATATCATGTTCATAATCATCAAAACGAATAGGAGCCTTACCCGCATTGATGCGCGAAGATCTCCTTAAGGGAGCAATAGGTGGTGGAGAGATCATACCATCAGAGTCAGAGAGATCCGCATCAGAATCAGATTGATTCAGTGCGGGGGCAACATCTTCAAGAGTTGGAGCAGGAGTAGACGAGAGACTTGGTACAGTATGCACAGGGCACGGTACAGGCACAGTACTGGACTTCTGTTGTCTCCTTCTGTAGACTTGGAGCTCCTTTTCCATTGTCTGCTGCTCTCCCTGTTTAACATATGTATCTTCTTCATCTTCTGTATCGGAGTCACTGCTTTCTCTCCCTTTCGTCCAGTTTTCCATGACCGGACATGGGACTGATCCGACCACCACAGATGGGCTTATTTTCTCTCCCTCACATCTAACACCCTCTGTGTTAGGTGTGTCACCAAACGCTGAACCGTCATCCGAACCATAATATGGTTCCAGTTCTCTGAATGTAACGTCCATACTTACAAAAATCTTTCGCTCAACTGGGCTCCAACATGCGTATCCCTTCTGAGTTGCCGTGTACCCGACAAAGACACATTTAACTGCTCTAGGATCCAGTTTGTCAACTCCTGGCCAATTATCTTGGACAAAACATACACACCCAAATACTTTCGGTGGAATAGTGTACGTGGTTGCACCAGTAAGCATCTCCAACGGTGTCTTCCAGTCCAATACCTGAGATGACAATCTGTTGATGAAATAAGAGACCGTTAACACCGCCTGCCCCCATAAGTGTTTCGGGACATTCATAGCCAGCATCATCGTCCGTGCGACCTCCAGCAGGTGTCTGTTCTTCCGTTCGGCCACACCATTTTGTGCCGGTGTATAGGCACATGAAGTTTGGTGTAGTATTCCATGAGTGGATAAATACTCAGCAACCTTCTTATTTGTATACTCCGTCCCATTGTCAGACCGTAAGCACTTAATTTTAGTGCCATATTGTGTTTCTATCCGACGATGAAAGTCTCGAAACGCCTCAAAGACATCACTTTTATTCTTCATAAGGTAGACCCATGTCACGCGAGTATAACAATCAATAAAAGTGACGAATCACCGAAAACCGTTAATACCGGTTGTAGGACAAGGGCCCCATACATCCGAATGTATCATATCAAATGCAGCTGAACTTCTACTTTCTGAACTCACATACGTGCTTCTGGTATGTTTATCCAACTCACATGTATTACAAAATAACTTTTCTTTATTAGCCCTTTGGTATAAGGACGGATACATTCGACTAATAATTTTAAAAGAAGAATGACCGACACGCTGGTGGTGGAGTAGAAATTCATCTTCTACACTGCACCGTGAATCTTCCGGTAGTGTATCTGCTACCAGAGATGTCAATGCTTTGTCCAGTCCAGTCATGTCCAAGTACCACAGCCCCTTATGCCATGTGCCAGTCCCTAGTCGTCGTCCTGTCTCCTTCTCCTGAAAAGTCACCGTAGGAATGTCAAAGGAAACAGTACAGTTAAGATCAAAAATAATGGCACTAATAGAAAGAAGATTGATAGGAAAAGACGGAACATGTAAGACATTGGTGAGAGCGAGAGAAGGGGTGCATGCGACAGTGCCTTTACCCATGACAGGGCTGGAGTTACTATCAGCAGTCTGAATGCTTTCCGGCGTCGGAAGGTGAGTATAGTCCTAGAACTCACCGCGGGACCCCGTGACATGGCGAGATGTCCCAGAGTCCATAATCCAACCTGGTTGGTGGACAGCTGCTGCAAGAGCACGCGCAGGAATACCTGTGCTGGTTTAGGCAAAGCAAGTGATGTGATCCCCTGAGGTAGATGACGCCCCATGACTGCCGTCCGAACCCAGCTTCGTGCTGCGTAACCTCGCGAGGAACTCCTTCTCAAGAGGGGTTAACTCAGCCAGGTGATTTTCTCCCCCTTCCTCCGCCAGATTAGCTTTGTGTCCTCCAGAATAATTTTTCCTTCTACCAGCATAACCGTCTCTACCACCGCGATGTCCTCCGCGGCTCCGGCCACGATCACTCGACTGACTTTGCAGGAGTTTTGTACAAAATCTGATATAATGCCCTGAGTCACCACAGTTGTGGCAAACACCGACCACAGAGGGAAGCTGATTGAAGGCAGCAAGGGCAGACTTGTCAACAGCGACTTGCTCCCCCTGGAAATAGTCCTTGTTGGACATCAACTTCAATCGAGCCTCTTCTTGTGCCATGACAGCTATGGCTTCTTCTAAGGTTGGAAGCATGGGCTGTGCTAGGAGGACATTCCTTCTATGCTCAAACACAGGGTTAAGACCCTTCAAGAACTTCATCATCCGTTGTCGCGAAATATAATCTAAGAAATGTTTCGCAAATGATAGTTCGACTTGTGCATATTCCATCCCAAGAGGATCATAGTGATCCAGATCAGACCAGTACTTCTTCAACAGTGTTGCATACTCAGAGATGGTACGGTCGTCCTGGCACCCTATCAAGTTCATCCTGCAGTTGGAAGATCCGCATAGGATTGCCGGAGCCTGAGTACATATCCTTCAAAGTCTGCCATATATCAGCAGCAGCCTCCATCGCCTCTACATTGTCCGACACCTGGTCGGTCAAGGAGGCTGTCAACCATCCAGACACAACAGCCACAACAGTGTTGACAATTTTCCAAATAGCAAACTCCTTTGAGGAGGGATCATCTGGCGCCTTGGTTTGGCCATTGACGTAGCCAACCAAGCCTCGTCCCTTCAGCGTCCGCATTGCCTGTCGTGACCATTTCAAGTAGTTGGACGTTCCTTCCAACTTCGTCTCCAGCTTGTCCAGCTTCCCCATTTTGTAGGGTGACGGATCCACATCAGTATGGATCACACGTGGGATTGCCTCGGTTAATCTCTTTGATAAAATATCAACCAAGGCCTTCATCTCTTATGCTGTCAGTTTACCACTGATAGAATCCATGGCGTCTTCAACTGTGATTCGTCGTCGTCGTCGTCTTCGTCGTCGTCGTCTTTATGTAAAGTCTTCAACAGAGACCTTACAAATGCGCTGTTAACGTGGCCAACACCGGCGCGCGCATGTAGATCCTAATTTGCAGATCGAGAACGAAAAAACAAAAAAGCATTTTGTAATTCCGGAGGGCGTAATATAGGAACAGATGGTGCAAATAAAGCATTTGACGTCCATCTGTCTTCGAATAACCGTCCACATAATCTCTCTCGCAAATTAGGATTTTTTTTCGTTTTGAAAAAAAAGGGAGGGTCGGCAGCAGTTGGGGTCGGAAGAGGGGGGGCGTCGGGGGGGGGGGGGGGGGGGGGGCAGCAGCAGGGGGGTTCGTCGGCGGCAGCACGGGGTGGGCGTCGGGGCAGCAGGGGGGGAGGTCGTCGGTGGCAGCATGGGGGGCGTCGGGCGGGGCAGCAGGGGGCGGGGGGGGGGGGGGGGGGGGGGGGGAACAGCCGGGGGCAACAGGGGGGTTCGGCGGCGGGGGGGCGTTGGGGGGGCGGGGGGGCCGTCGGGGTGGCGGGGGGGGGGGGGGGGGGGGGGGGGGGGGGTTGCCGGGTTGGGGAAGGGGTGGATTTTTTTTTTTTTTTTTGTGGTTATGGCTCTGATACCATGTAGAGAATAATTGTTATATTGATTGGTTACTCCACTACTTATAGGGAGTCTAGCTCCTCTTCATACTACATTTTTCCAATGTGGGACTAAGTCCCTTATTAGTTCTCAACAGGTACTTTTGCAAGCTTAGAGGGTGGGCAAGAAAGGGAGACCACAACATCAAGGAGCTAAGGGCAAATTTGGTACGGAGCTAGGGTCCTAACTCCTAAGCCCCTTACCTCCCCCACACAAACACACAATGAGCAAGTTTTGCCTCCACCCTTTTGGTTTCCGTTTGAAATGGGACATTTGTTGTTTGTCGAAATTTTTGACCAAAAGGAAAAAAGGAACCTTGTCTGCCTCCCACCGTTTCACTGCACAAAATTGACCGCAGACATGAAATGTGAACAGTCTAAGAGGTCCATTTCACATATGCCATACGAATAAATGGAACATATCATTTCAAATGAAAACCAAATTAGTCCTGAGAGAAGATAATGAATGGCTTTTGACCCGTGGACATCGTGGAGGAGTTCAAGGATCTCCTTTCACATAATGAAGAAATACTCAAAACCCACTCAGGGCAATCTATCTAGAAGAGGAGGAATATCCTTAAATTTAAGTCAAGAGTAGTGTTATTGTGTAGGCTTCTGTGCATGATTTTAGTCTTTCTTTTAGTCTCAACAATATGAGTCCTAGGCTAATAGCACAAGACCCTTCCATTAATTTAATTTTTGTCCGAGCTAGAGTTTGAATCCAAACCCATGCCCACTCTTCCCCTCACCAGTGCTACGGATTACTCCCTCAGTGTTTCCTTTCTGTTTTTGATCAGTACCATTTTCCTTTTTAACTTTTTTCTCATTCTCCATTTACTAGCAAACTTATTATGCCTTGTTATTCACACATTTTGATTCCTTTATATAGCCTTGTTTCCATAGTCTAGCAAACACTCTTGGCTCCTCTGCTAGATCAAGATCCACCTGCTGATCCTTTACCATCGACGCGGCAGCCATCGGTGCTCGACCTCGTGCTTTCATCTCACCCTCTTCTTATAAGCCCACCTATGTATGCCCCTTGCCACCAAATAGGCCTATGATAAAGGAACCTCTTTTATTAGGGGGCATAACAAAATTGGTCATATTTCAATACCCAAAATATCTTTAAAGATGTTAGGAGACATTACATTGGTTAAGTATTTAAAAAAATACTTCTTCATTCCCAAATTCTTAAACCTTAATCCATGTTTTTATTGTTGGAGTTTGGTCATTTTCTATGTGAATTTTAGTCCCACATCGGCTAGACCAAAGGAGTTGTATCTCTATATAATAGGTTTCCTATTTTAGAGATGCACATGTGGTGTGGAGGTGCACATGGGTATGCCATGTGGGGTTATTTTTTTAATAGGAAAATGGCTAAATCAACAATAAAAGCATTCATGCTTTTTGCTCTTGGGAAATTCATTTCCATGGGAGCTAAGCCCCGTAGGGGCTTAGCGACTCGGACTCGGACTCGGGCTCATGGGCTCATGAGGCGTAATGTGGCGTTTTGTTGGCGCACTTTGCACTTAGCACGACAGCATCGTCGTTAGGCGCATAGTGCGCTTTAGTTGCGCTCGTTGCGCGAGCCAGTTGCGCGTGCCCAGTTGCGCATTCCCAGTTGCGCAAGCCCAGTTGCGCTGCCCAGGTGCGCGCCCAGGTTGCGCATGGTTGCGCGGGTTGCGCTGGTTGTGCTGCGTGCGCAGTGTGCGCAGTGTGCGCATTTCAGTGCGTGCTCTGTTGCGCAGAGTGCAAGGAGAGCGCTGGGTGTGCGCAGTTGGCAGCAGAACGTGCGTTAGCATGTTCTGGGCGGTTGCTACATCTTCGGGGTGGTTATTACCACGTCCCTAACTTTGTGGCAACCGTCCAGTTGCTGCAGGGCCTATATAAGGCATCCTCTCTCTCAAGGCTCATTACAGAATAAAAAGAGAAGACACCAGAAAGTTTACGAAGTGTTCTTTAGCACAAGTAAACAGAGATTTTCAGACGTGTTCTTTAACACAGTTCTGATCTGCAGCCTTCGAGAGAGAGAGGAAAGGCGCCACACCGGCGTTGCTTTTTGCACGGGAGTTCGTGTCCATCCGATGAGTCAGAAGAGCAGCAGTGTTCCAAGTTCTCCGACGAACTTGCTGGTTCCTGGAAGCTGTTCGTGTAAGGCGAATAAAGCTTTGAGCAACGGTGATCATTCACCCCAGCAGGAGTTCTTCCATCATTCGCCAGTCACCTTCTTCGTTGCTGCCAGTAACTCTGATTGTATCTTCTTTTTGGAAGTACTACAATCTGATTGCTGTGATTACGAAATCTCTTTAGATTCTCGTAATATCATAACGATATCTTTTTAGATCTTCGTTATACTTGCGCAACCTTCCTAGAAGTGTTGCGTTGGAACATTGTTTTTACAATTGTTTCATATTCTCAGTTTTCCATCGAAAAATTGTGCCCCGGCAATAACAATCTCAAAGCTTTATTGCTACGATGGAAAACGTTAATGCTTCACTCCTCAATACTGACTTTTGTAGGTTAGAAAAGTTTGATGGAGAGCATTATCAAGTTTGGAAGAGGAAGGTTTTTCTCACTCTTCAACTCAGAGACGTGGATCACGTGCTTCTTGAAGAGGAACCTACCGTTCCAGATACTGGGTCTGCTGCCGCAATCTCTGCGGCTACTAAACTTCAGGCCAAATGGAGAAGAGAGAATAGCATTTGCAGGCTGCTTATCCTGAATCCTATGGAGGATTCCCTTGCAGAATTCTATTCTAAGAAGAATATCGCTAGAGACATATGGGAGTCTCTAGAAAAACTCTACGAAGAAGACAAGAACCGCAGTAAAATATTTGTGGTTGAAAAATATCACAAGTGGTTCTTTGAGGACGAAAAGTCTATGCTGCCGCAGGTGAAGGAGTTCCTGAAACTGCGACAGAAGCTGGAAGACCAGGCGATGCCCCTCCCCGACAAGTTTGTTGTTGGAGGGATTGTCTCAAAGCTCCCCGCTGGGTGGAGCAAGTTCTATGCAAACATGCATAGGAAGAAGCTTGAGATCAACCTTGAAGATCTCTTGCAGGAAATATATGTTGAGGACCAGATGCGGGCTCAACTGAAGGTGGACACACTGTCCAAGCAATTGGCTAACGCCAATCTGGTTCAGTCCAAGGAACCAAGGGGAAAGCAGGCGGCTTTCCACAGCAAGAAGAAGGACCCTGACAATCTAAAAGTCAAGGGAACTTCTATCAAGAAGAAGAAGCCAAAGTCTCAAATGCCTTGCTTCAAGTGTGGCAAGAAGGGCCACTTTAAGAATGAGTGCAAATCAAAAACCAAGCAATCAGAGCAAGGAGAGCCTAGTAAGGTATCTATGATCACTGACATTGTTGCTATGATTGCACAGGTTGATGCGGTTAGGACTGATTCTGACTGGTGGGTCGACACTGGAGCCTCCTGCCATGTCTGCTCCGGTAAGGAGTGGTTCACCACCTATACGCCTACTTCTGAAGTGGTTATGATGGCGAACCAGGCACAAGCTGAAGTGCTCAGGATCGGGACGGTGGTGTTGAAGCTGACTTCGGGGAAGTCTCTGACGCTTCAAGGCGTGAAGCACGTACCTGCTATCGCCAAGAACCTGATCTCAGGAGGCCTACTCTGCAAAGCAGGCCTCAGGATGGACATCAATGCTGGCCAGATGGTGATGTCTATCAAAGGAATATATTTCGAGAAAGCTTTTTATACCGAAGGAATGTTCAAAATTCAGCTTGTAAATCAGTCCAATGTAATTAATGTGATTAATGAAGTCACTCATTCTGCTTATACTCTTGAGTTGTGGCATAATAGGCTAGGACATGTTCATTGTAAACGAATTAACAGAATGTCTAGTCTAGGACTTATCTCCAAGTGTGGGGATAAGGTAGAGAAATGTGAAGTTTGTGCTCAAACAAAGATCACAAGGAAACCCTTTCCTCGGGTTAATTGAAGTACAGATCTTCTGGAGTTGGTACACTCTGATATCTGTGACTTCAAACAGTTCTCTACAAAGGTCGGGATGAAGTATTTCATAACCTTCATCGATGACTTCTCAAAGTATGCGTTCGTCTACTTGCTGAAGGCTAAAGACGAAGCATTCGAGAAGTTCAAGGAGTTCAGAGCCGAAGCTGAGCGGCAGACTGGACAACAACTCAAAAGGATAAGAAGTGATCGAGGTGGGGAGTACAGGTCTCATAAATTCGTATCGTTCTGCAAAGAACATGGAATTGTCAATGAGACTACGGCTCCGTACTCTCCTCAATCAAACGGAGTAGCTGAGAAGAAGAACAGGACGTTGACAGAAATGATAAACTCAATGTTGTTGACTGCTGGTCTTCCTAAGTGCTACTGGGGAGAAGCTGCATTGACGGCCACTTTTATTCTAAATAGAGTGCCTCATGCAACTTCAGATGTTACTCCTCATGAACTCTGGTTCAAGGTCAGACCTAACTTGAATGTCATTCGAGTATGGGGGTGTCTGGCATATGTCAAGCTTCAAGATCTGAAGATTCAGAAGCTTGGGACAAGGACTACTAAGACGATCTTCTTGGGGTATGCCGAGAAGAGTGATGCTCGGAGATTTCTTGATATTGAGTCAAATCATATCATTGAATCTCGCGACGCAGAATATTTTGAAGACATTTGCAAGGCACAAGAATATTGTTCTTGCGGATGTTCCGGAGAACAATGAGGGTGCGCAGGTCTTCAATGAAGATGTGGTCCAAGAAGATGTTGTTGAAACAACGGTTGAACCAGATCTCGCTGAGCCGTCAACGAAGCGAATGAGGAGGCCGAAGGACTTCGAAAGTGACTTTGTCACCTATCATGTGGAAGCAGATCCGCTTACCTATGATGAGGCGATGAAGACCAGAGACGCGATTTTCTGGAAGGAGGCGATTGACAATGAGATTGATTTCATCACCTCAAATAACACTTGGGTGTTGGTTGATCTTCCTGAAGGAGCGAAACCCATCGGATGAAAATGGATCTTTAAGAAAAAGATGAAAGCAGACGGAAATATTGACAAGTTCAAGGCTAGGTTGGTAGCCAAGGGGTTTTCTCAGAAGCAGGGGATTGACTATTTTGACACGTATGCTCCAGTAGCCCTGATGACCACCATCAGAATGTTGATTGCTCTTGCAGCAATACATAAGATGGTAATACATCAGATGGATGTGAATATGGCTTTCCTAAATGGCGAGCTGACCGAAGAGATTTACATGCAACAGCCAGAGGGATTTGTCATCAGGGGTCTTGAAGACAAAGTCTGCAAGTTGGTGAAATCCTTGTACGGTCTTAAACAGGCTCCCAAGATGTGGCATGAGAAATTTGACAAAGTTATAAGGTCAAATGGCTACATGGTCAGCGATACGGACAAGTGTGTTTATACGAAGTTCGCTGATGGAAGAGGTGTGATCGTTTGTCTGTACGTGGACGACATGCTTATCCTAGGTACGGATATTAGCTGTGTCACTGAGACAAAGAAGTTCATCTCTAGCAAGTTCAGTATGAAGGACTTGGGGGAAGCTGATGTGATCTTAGGGATCAAGATCATCCGGACAGACACTGGACTAGTGCTGTCACAGTCTCATTATATTGAGAAAATGATCACTCGTTATGGGTATCGGGATCTTCCAGGGATCGATACGCCGTACATGTGTGATCTGAAGCTGAAGCCTAATTCAGGGGAAAGCGTCAGACAGCTGGAGTATGCAAGCGTAATGGGAAGTTTGATGTATGATACTACTGCCACAAGGCCTGACATAGCTTTCGCCGTGGGAATGCTGAGTCGTTTCACGAGCAACCCAGGTGCTGAACACTGGAAAGCTGTGAAACGGGTTATGAGATATCTCAAGAAGACTCAGACATATGGACTGTACTACAGCGGAGATCCGCAGGTAGTGGAAGGCTTCAGTGATGCCAGTTGGTGCTCAGAGGTGGAGAGCGAGAGGTCCACAGGTGGATTCATTTTCACAATGGGTGGAGCTGCTATATTGTGGAAGTCGAAGAAGCAGACTATGCTCTCGCGGTCATCCATAGAATCTGAGTTCTTTGCACTTGATACCGCAGCCGAGGAAGCAGAATGGCTTCGGGAGCTCATGTATGATCTTCCAGTAGTTGGGGCGCAAATACCGGCGATACCGATATACTGCGACAACCAGGCGACTGCGGCGGTGGCATCAAATGACCTCTTCAATGGGAAGAAGAGGACTGTGTGGTTGAAGCACAGGGCAGTACACGATCTTATCAAGAGAGGTGTTATTGCAGTGATTGATGTTCGGAGTCAGGAGAACCTGGCGGATCCGTTCACCAAGGGCCTCAAGCGCCAGCTGGTCGATGACACAACTTGTAAAATGGGCTTGAAGGCATTCTGATATTGTATTATTGTATTCCTACCATAAAGTTTTATGCTATTAGTTCAAAGATTTATCTACTAGGCATCTAGCTTTTGGTTCAAGGGAGGACCACTAATCAGAAGAATATCAGGAACGGTGGGTACATGTTCTATTGGGCATGGAGAGGTTACGGACCTATAACCACTGTTGTCTACTGTTGTTTTCTGCGGAAAACGGTTCCTGTGGGAAGGTTGGCTTAATTGCCTTAATGAGTTCTCAGGCAGAGTAAATGTCTGGTGTGCTTTACAGGAAGCACGGTAGAGCAGCACTACAAGGAGTGAAACTCCATGCTACTGTGGGGTGACTCCACAATGAGGTTCCTATATGTGGGGTGCTGCCCAGTAATAGGATAAAGCCTCGGCTTTGCAGGCCAAGTCACAGCGGCGTAGCACCGCAAATAGGCAGTTAGCCTAATGTTGTATCATAAAAATAAAGAGGGGTGTAGTCAACACTACAAAGAGGAGGAGTTCCTCATGTTACAGTGGCACGACACCACCATGAGGTACCCTGTTAGGGATAAAGCCTCGGCCTTGCAAGCCATGTCGTTGCGGCGTAACACCGCAAGGGAGCCTAAGGCTTCATGCTGGGTAGTTTGGCACTACAAAGAGGCGGTTGCCTCATGCTACAGTAGTATGACACTACGATGAGGTTCCCGGTACGGGGTAAGGCCTCGGCTTTAAGCCATGTCATAGCGGCGTAGCACCGCAAGGGAAGCGCAAAGCGCTTCATGCCATGTCTCTTTAGAATGAACTCACATATAGTGTATGGACAAAGAGATATCAGGCCGTCTCTTGAGGGTAAACTTGTAGACGCCCAAAATTATACACTGAAACCAGGCTGACACAGGGCCTTTATTGTGTAGCCAGAAGCACACGTAACTACATTATGCGAGTGGAAAGAATTTCAGCTATGATGCAGAATTCAAGGCTGAGTCCATTCTTGTATTATAGTCTGTTGTTTAACCCACACGGGAAGATTCAAGTCGTAAGCGACATCTCTCCTAATGCATGATGGACAGTTACTGTGGGGAACACTTATACCCATATATATAGAGATATGTGGGGGATTGTTGGAGTTTGGTCATTTTCTATGTGAATTTTAGTCCCACATCGGCTAGACCAAAGGAGTTGTATCTCTATATAATAGGTTTCCTATTTTAGAGATGCACATGTGGTGTGGAGGTGCACATGGGTGTGCCATGTGGGGTTATTTTTCTAATGGAAAAATGGCTAAATCAACAATAAAAGCGTTCATGCTTTTTGCTCTTGGGAAATTCATTTCCATGGGAGCTAAGCCCCGTAGGGGCTTAGCGACTCGGACTCGGACTCAGACTCGGGCTCGGGCTTATGGGCTCATGAGGCGTAATGTGGCGTTTTGTTGGCGCACTTTGCACTTAGCACGTCAGCATCATCGCTAGGCGCATAGTGCGATTTAGTTGCGCTCGTTGCGCGAGCCACTTGCGCAGCCACGTTGCGCAAGCCCAGTTGCGCGTGCCCAGTTGCGCATTCCCAGTTGTGCAAGCCCAGTTGCGCTGCCCAGGTGCGCGCCCAGGTTGCGCTCAGGTTGCGCTTGGGTGCGCTGGGTTGCGCATGGTTGCGCGGGTTGCGCGGGGTTGCGCTGGTTGCGCTGCGTGCGCAGTGCGCGCAGTGTGCGCATTTCAGTGCACGCTCTGTTGCGCAGAGTGCAAGGAGAGCGCTGGGTGTGCGCAGTTGGCAACAGAACGTGCGTTAGCATGTTCTGGACGGTTGCTACATCTTCAGGGTGGTTATTACCACGTCCCTTACTTTGTGGCAACCGTCCAGTTGCTGCAGGGCCTATATAAGGCATCCTCTCTCTCAAGGCTCATTACAGAATAAAAAGAGAAGCCACCAGAAAGTTTACGAAGTGTTCTTTAGCACAAGTAAACAAAAATTTTCAGACGTGTTCTTTAACACATTTCTGATCTGCAGCCTTCGAGAGAGAGAGGAAAGGCGCCACACCGGCGTTGCTTTTTGCACGGGAGTTCGTGTCCATCCGAGGAGTCAGAAGAGCAGCAGTGTTCCAAGTTCTCCGACGAACTTGCTGGTTCCTGGAAGCTGTTCGTGTAAGGCGAATAAAGCTTTGAGCAATGGTGATCATTCACCCCAGCAGGAGTTTTTCCATCATTTGCCAGTCACCTTCTTCGTTGCTGCCAGTAACTCTGGTTGTATCTTCTTTTTAGAAGTACTACAATCTGATTGCTGTGATTACGAAATTTCTTTAGATTCTCGTAATATCATAACGATATCTTTTTAGATCTTCGTTATACTTGCGCAACCTTCCTAGAAGTGTTGCGTTGGAACATTGTTTTTACAATTGGTTCATATTCTCAATTTTCCATCGAAAAATTGTGCCCCGACAATAACATTTTTTCATAGTTTTATAGTAGATAGTCCTATTTGGGACTATTTCTGAAATTTTGAATTCCATTAATGGAGGTTTGAAGCTTCAGAATTGAAATAGTTCCATTTGGGACAACGCATGACTATTAAATTTTTGGTAGTCGTGGACATTTACAGGACTGTCAATTTTTTTGCAATCCACGATATTTACAGGACTCAAAATTTTTGCTTTCATATGCATTGCTAGAACTGCAAATTTTTTGAAAATTCTAATGAAGACTTCTCTGTCTTCATAACTATCAAATTTTTGGCATTCCTAAAGACAAAGAAGTCTTCATTCACTACTGTTTAAATTTGGCAGTCCTCTGCATTGCTAGGACTATCAAAATTTTGGCAGTCTTTGTCGTCCCAAACGACACTCTTGATTTCGAAGCTTTGAAATTCCATTAATGGAGTTCGAAACTTCAAAAATAGTCCCAGAACTATCTACTACAAAACTACTAAAAATATATTGATTAGACATGGTTTAGGGTTAAGGTTGAAAAAACCTAGAAAATTTAGGTTATGGTTGGATATTTATCTTGATTGGGAAAAAGTCTTGGTTATTGCCATGAATTTTTGAAAGTTTAGGCTTTAGGGTTGCAAGAGTAAAAGAGTAGGAACAGGAAGAGGGAAGAAAGAAATTTGGAACATGGTGAATGAGTATTTGTTGGGGCACAACGAAAATAAACCAAGAAATTCATAGAAAATTCACAACCACAAAGATAATGATTTACGTGGTTCGGCCAAGATGCCTACTTCCACAAACGAGGGTGATTTAGTTCCACTATGAAGAAGAAAAGGAATTACAATAGCTCTCAACACTTCTTTCCTTGCGCTCAAGAACTCTCTATCACAAAGATAAATAAAATCTCTCAAACTATTATGTTGAACTTATTCAACAACTTTAGCTCTCTTGTGTTGAACTTATTCAACAACTTGAGCACAATGTGATACTTGTGTTGAACTTATTCAACATCTTATATTGAGCACTCTTGGAGGTGTATTTTGTAGAGAACCTTTAGACCCCTTTATATACCATAGAAATTCCATCCTATGTAGGCTTAAAATCCAATCTTGTGTAGGATTATATTTTGGAAATCCAATCCTTTGTAGACTTATATATATTAGAAATTCAATCCTATGTAGGATAACAATATATATGGTCAAATCCAATCTTATATAGGATTACCATATATATGGTCAAAAAAAGTCATGTGCCTATTTTTGGACACTTTCCTTTATATCTCCATCTCGGCAAGGTTTTGCCACAAAATTGAGCCGACACACTTCTCCACCGCATAGCTTCACCAAATCAACCACTCCTCAATTCCATCTCTAAGGGCTCTCAAGCAAAACTTTCCACTGGGCTCTGGAGAAGCTTCCTTCTTGTTGTACACCCACTTGCAGCCTATAGCCTTCTTGCCTTTGGACAATGGAACAAAATTTCATGTACAGTTTTTGTGTCGAAACTCAATCTCTTCCTGCATAGCCACTGTCCAGTTCTTGCTGCTAGTATCTTTGACAGTCTGTCTGAAGGTAATAGACTCGTCATCCTCCATTGATAGTGCATATGCCACCACATTTAGCTATCCATAATGCTTTACCGATTTCTCAAATCCATACATGTGTACTGGCTTGATTGATCTCCTTGGCTCTTGTTGTTGGTGCAGCTTATCCTTTGGTTGTTGCTCTTGTGGGGCTTGATGAACATATTTAGAAACCTCCACCTCATCTGATGCATCCTCAGATGACTCAATCTCAACAGTTTGAGATTTGCTAGATACACCACCATCCTGATCGGACTCACTCTTCTTGCTTGAAGCCAACAATGAAGACTCATTAAATGTGACATCCCTACTAATTAACTTATCCTCCAAGCAGTACAGACGGTATCCCTTCACTCCTGGTGCATATTCCAAGAATATGGCTTTCTTGGCTCTCGGATCCAACTTACCCTCATTGATATGATAGTAAGCTTTGCATCCAAACACGCGCAAAGTGCTATAATCTGCTGGTTTGCCGATCATCACCTCATATGGAGTCTTACAATCTGTAGCCGGAGTTGGTGATCTATTAACCAAGTACCGCGCCATGTGTATAGCATCCGTCCACCATTCTTTGCCTAAACCGACATTGGAGAGCATACATCTTGCTTTCTCAAGTAAGGTTCGGTTCATCCTCTCTGCTAACCCATTCTGTTGCGGTATGTTCCTGACAGTCCAATGTCAAACGATACCTTCTTGAGCACAGAAATCTTTGAATGGTCCATAGGTATATTCAGTACCATTATCAGACCTCATGTCTTAACCTTTATGTCCGTTCTGTTCTCCACCATTGCTTTCTACTGCTTGAACTTTTCGAACACTTGATCTTTGGTTTTGATGAAATACAACCAAACATAACGTGTATAATCATCAATAAAAGTAACATAGTACCTTGCTCCATTCTTGAAAGAAATTCTGCTAGGTCCCTATACATCTGTATGCACATAGTCGAGAATACCTCTTGTCTTCTGCTTGTTTGTACTGAAGGTCATCCTGTACTGCTTGCCATAAACACAATGCTCACATAAATCCATACTTGGTTTTTTCAAGTTCTTCAGTAACCCTTTTTTGCTCAGTAAGGACAGACCTTTTTCACTCATATGGCCAAGTTGTATATGCCAAAGACGCGTGCTATCAGACAAATCAGATATACTGACTGCTAAAGTCCCAGTCACAGTGCAATAAGATATAAAGGTTACCCTGTCGATGACCTTTCATCTCCACCAAAGAACCATGAACAACCCGCAAGACTTCACCCTCGGCGACGAACTTGTTACCATTGGAGTCAAGCGTACCAAGAGAAATAATATTTTTCTTGAGGTCGGGGACATGTCTGACATCGGCCAAAGTTTGCACAATTCCATCATATATTTTCACCTTGATAGACCCAATTCCAACAGCTCGACATACGTTGTTGCCCATCAACACAGAACAACTATCTGTTGCCTTGTTGGAAGAAAACCACTTCCTCTTTGGACACATGGTACGAACAATCGGAATCGAGAATCCAACGGTCACTCATGTTGTAATGTGTCACCGAAAAACAGACCCCGTCACTGTCAGCTTCTGAAGCACAGTTTGCTCATCACTTTCTCTCTCTGTCTTATTCTCTTTTTTCTTGTTCTTCTTCTTTGGATGAGAACACTTATTTGCATAATGTCCTTTCTCATTGTAGTTGAAGCACTTCACTTTCTTAATTGGTGTCTTGGACTTGGATCTTGACCTTCTGCTATAAGATGCTCTATTATTTGTACTTCCTCTTGTCGTCAAACCTTGAGCTTGGTCTCTACCGTTTCCGCCATTAAAATTCAACCTTCGTACCTCATTAGACAATAAGGCACTCGTAGCCTCTTCTACGGAATTGAGTCCTTCCCGTATAGTAATGTTTGAATAAGATTCTCATAAGAATCATACAAAGAAAATAATAGGATTAGCGCCAAACGATCATCTTCTTCATGTATGTCAACATCCTTCAAGTCAGAAATAATTCGATTGAATTTTGAGATATGATCCCGAATTGACGTATCTTCCTCCATCATTAGTCTGTAGAGCGACTTTAACATATAAAGTCGGTTGGTAAGATTCTTCGTCATGTAGAGTGATTTCAACTTAACTAGAGCCCACTGGCGGTGGTTTTGTCCGTCACAGAGTACACGACATCCCTTTCCAAACACAGACGAATAGCGACACATGCTTCGAGATCCATGTCATCCCAATCATCATCGGTCATGTCAGCGGGCTTCTTAGATTTTTTTCTGTAAAACTTTATGAAGCTTTTGAGATATGAGAACGTCATTCATCTGGCTTTTCCAAAAGCCAAAATCATTCTTCCCATTCAACTTCTCAATTTTATGCTTTCCGATCCTGTTTGACGGAGCCATATCATGAATCTACCCAATTAAATTTCTCTAAGAACTTTGTCGGACACCTTGCTAGACTCCCAAAGCTCTGATACCAATTTGTTGGGGCACAGCAGAAATAAATTCAAGAAATTCAGAAAAATTTTACAACCACAAAGACAATAATTTATGTGGTTCGGCCAAAATGTATACTTCTACAAACGAGGGTAATTTAATTCCACTATGAAGAAGAAAAGGAATTACAATAGCTTTCAATACTTCTCTTCTTGCACTCAAGAACTCTCTATCACAAAGATAAAAAAAATCTCTCAAACTGTTGTGTTGAACTTATTCAACAACTTTAGCTCTTTTGTGTTGAACTTATTCAACAACTTGAGCACAATAAGATACTTGTGTTGAACTTATTCAACAACTTACATTGAGCACTCTTAGAGGTGTATTTTGTGGTGAACCTTTAGACCCCTTTATATACCACAGAAATCTCATCCTATGTATGCTTAAAATCCAATCTTATGTATAATTATATTTTGGAAACTCAATCCTATGTAGACCTACATATATTAGAAATCCAGTCCTATGTAGGATAACAATATATATGGTCAAATCCAATCTTATATAGGATTACCATATATATGGTCAAAAAAAGTCATGGACCTATTTTTGGACACTTTCCTTCAGTATTGGTATTGTGTTGCCCCTAACAATTGATATGTTGCCCCTAACAATTGATGTGTTGCCCCCAAACAATTTTTTAACTTAATTGTGTTGTCCATCATGTGATGCCCCCTAACAAATATGGTTGCGCCTTTATCATAGGCCCACCAAATATAGCGTCCATTAGTTCACTGATGTACATTTTGGGTTCAACAGCGACGACTAGAAACTAGTACTCGCTGATGATCCAATGAGAGCCAACCTCATGAGCTCATTCTCATCCCTTACAAGCTCCATGGCACAATCATAGCAAGAGTTGACCATCATCATCCTTCCTTGTTGCTCAACACCAAGTGCTTGGGCATCAACCCCCTCAACCGCGGGTCCGCGACGGCTTGGTCCTGGTCCTGACATGCCAGTTCCTTTACCATGTGGTCACCGGGAAGGACCACCAGAGCAACAACCTCATGGAGCTCTACCTCGACACTGCCGCTCTCTTATCACAGCACCACACCGAGCTTCTACTCCGATAAACAACCACCTGAACACTGCCGCCCCCACCACCCGCTGCATCGATGGCCTCCTACAGGTGCAGCCAAGTGTTCTATGAAATGTCCAAACACTCCGTCCTCAGCTCCTGAACTGACCTAGATCAACCTGCACCAACCTGAGCTAATCCTACAAGTGCAGCCAAGTGTTCTATGAAATGTAATGAAATTTTTTAAAGAATGCAGCATCAGCAGCCACAAGACCACTTTACCACAATGTCCTCGGCCGTCTTCAAGAAATTCCAACTCTGAAAAATCTGCGGCTGAAATTGACAAACCCCCATGAGGAGCCACCACTCTCTGCTGCCATTTCTGGCCTCTCTTGCACCCACTGCCATAGATTTTCGGCTCCTAGCTCCTCCAGAACTGTTGTGATCATGCTTCGTCCAACTCAAGGCCATTCCTCTGGCTGTCCATTGACACTAATCTCCTCTCGTCTCGTGTCCAAGATTGCCAACCTTCTATCTGCCATAACCATTATCCACTCATACATGGAAGCAAAGTTTCTCAACAGCTGATTGGATGAAAGTAATACTATAATCTTTTCCAGCTTCACTATAACACTTCCATATAGAATCATCATTATGATGCGCTCAAACAAAGAGAGAAGCAACGTAAGAAACGACTGCTTTTTGTCTTCATCCTCTCTTTATGCTCAACGATATGAAGTTGGTGTAAAGTACGTAGAACACGTTCAAGTGCGAGTATCTTTTTGCCTTCTTTTATTCTTAGGCCATATATTTGTTGCTTTAGGTAAAGCCTCTGATGATCTCTTGAAGACCCAACCATAATGTTTTCTTTGATGTTAAGAGGACATTATCGGTCAAGCAGTCTGATAGAATTAGTAGTCTTTATCTCCATGTCCTTCACCCATCAACCTTCATTGACTTTGGCTTCTTGGGGTTTTTTCCCCAAGAAAACTTTATGAATATGATGTTGTATCAACAAAGACTTCACCCTTCTCTGCCACAATTTCGAAATTTCTTTTGGCATCGAACATCTCCACCTCAAACCGCCCAAACAATGTCGTAGTCTTTGGTGCTATTATGGAGATTCTGGTTCTTCAATTTTTCTCTAATACCACTTGTTGTAATACAATATAGAAACTATTTCCCATGGATTGTACCCACAATGTGACCACTGCAACAATGACGAACAAATACCTTCTTTTCCATAGAATTTTTTTTGGAAAAAAAAAGCCAAAGATTGCACGAGAATAAAGTTTAAAACCCTAAATGGGAAATCACTAGACGACGAGATTAATACTAAAACAAGGTTTACAAGACCTTCACAAGATCTACTACAACCTCACAACCCCTAATACAAGAGAAAGCATACAAGAGCTTTCAAGAAAGTACCATATATTATACCAAGAAGATTTGAGAAACCCAATCACATTTTTTTCTTGATCTTCTCCCATTATAATCTCATTCTTTCTATGTCCCGACACCCAAGCACAAGCAAGTAATTCCAAAGGAAATCTAGGTCCCTTATATAGAGTAGAGTGTCTTGCACCCAAATATGAAAACCACTTTGCAATTTATGTCCAATAGGACTGGATTCCGGTCACGGTATTCTAGATCAATCCATCTACCGACCGAATTTCCAGTCAGTGTTTTAGAAAAGGTTTCATTTGTTCATACTATTTTCCTTGGTAGAGAAGTTCAGTACCTTCAGCTTCCTTTTTTCTTTTTCTTTTTCTTTTAGCATATGATGTGGGTGGCCTAACATGGACCAGTCTGTTCCATGCTTCTCATCATATCACATTTGAAAAGTAGCTCATATCACATTTAAAAAGTAGCTTATCAAATCAGTTTTACATGCAAACTGACAACTCTATAAACTCTTGTTCTAGACGTTGATACCTTAATACAACTATATCAAGTGTTGGCTATAGAATCTCCTTATTTTTGAGATTTTTGTCAGTGTTGATGATAAGTCATTTTATCTGGAAAACATATGGAGGAGAAAAGGTGGTTCTAACAATTTTTTTTCTCATTTTTGTTTTGAACAGTTAATACTTTAAATCAAGCAAGGCTTGAAGCCACGGTTCGAGCATATGGGGCAGATGCAATCATCAAAAAATGGCCTAACCCCTACATTTTGGCCTGTGGGGTTTTCCTTGTATTATCATTGTTTCATAGGTTCTTCAGACCGCTACGATGGCTGGCCTTAGTGGCGGTCTCTTTTGGTTTGTATCCCATTATATTGAGGAGCATTGCTTCTGTTCGTAGATGCAATTTGGATATCAACATTCTTATGCTGATAGCAGGTAATTGACTCTTCAACTTCTTTAAAAAACTATCATATTATATAAATTGGAAATGCTTCTGCTCTTATTCTTGAGATTATTTTACTTTCAACCATAACTTGAAAACTTTGGATATTCATTACTACTAGAGGAACCAAAAAGCAAAACCAGGCAACTGGATGACCTTATTTCTTTCTTCATGCATCTACATAATTTAGAATTTTGACCTTCTTTCTTTCTTCATGCATCTACATAATTTAGAATTTCCCTAGTTATAGGAGTCATTTGAAGGTTCTATTATAGTAGAGGTGAGGGTGTCGCTGACCCGATGATAAGGCTTGTTGCTTGCAGCCTGGAGGATGTAGGTTCCAGAAAAGGAAACGGTCTCTCCATATATAGAGGTAAGACTGCGTACACCCTCTTGAACCTGAGACCTTGAGTAAGCAGAGAGTCTCGTGACTACCTATTCTTTCTCAAGTTGTACTTGTTTTACTGTTTGCACTTGGGAGGGTGTGGGAGAATTATTAAAGAGTAAGTAGTTGCAAGTTAGCTTACCGACATATACAATTGTGAGGGAGTGTTAAAGAATAGTCACTATGTGAATTCCAGTCCTTAGTGACTGAAGATCCAATGGGACTGGATATCCATTTTACAAGACCAGATAAATCTGATTTGTGTCTCTTAGTTGTGTAAGAGTATGTTCACATCCGATGCCCCGATACATCCATACTTGTTATGGACGGTTCTCACAATATTTTCTAGGGTTTTGAGGGTCTTTTTCCAATTGGGAGGCGAGTTAGTCAGCTATAATTTTCCCTACCATATTTGGAGTAGCCACCTCCCTCCATCCACGTCTACATCCATTTGAAACTCCTCAATGGTAATCTACTTTACTGAAAGAATCCTTTATATATCTGAACAGAGAGAGGGGTTTCATACTTTCATGCAGCTATCCGGAATTCTTGCTCTCTTTTTTTCCTTTTTGTTGTTGCATCTTTGGCTGTCATGTATGTTCTCTTTCCTAAATTTGAAAATGAAGTGAAACATGTGTTTTACTTTTTTTTCTCAAACGTGGCTTTCCATAATGACATTGCAATTTTCATGTCTTTATTTTGTCTCTATTGTTTAGTGGCTGGGGCTGTCGCACTGAGGGACTACTCAGAAGCAGGATTCATCGTTTTCCTCTTTACAATTGCTGAATGGTTGGAGTCCAGAGCCAGCAGTAAGGTTCTCTCTCTCTCTCTCTCTCTCTCTCTCTCTCTCTCTCTCTCTCTCTCTCTCTCTCTCTCTCTCTTACACACACACCACCTGTCCCACATATGACAGATATACACGGTGCACCACACTTCAGAACATCCCATTGAAGATATAGCTCTACAAAGAATGTGAAGACACTTGTTTAATCCTTATATTCTTCTGGATCAACTCTAGCTTAACATGATTAAATTCGGACCTTTGATTATTCTCAAACTCAGTGGTCACAATTTACTTATGGAAGTTAAGGGACACACTGTACGAGCTTAATTAACCCAATTATATACTCTTGGTTAAGACCAAATTAACCCAATTATAAATACGTTCAGTCAAATATGGCTTTGACATTATTTGGTGAGGCTCGATTTTATGCCACTAGATTGCGGTTAAGTATGGTTTTGGTAACTATAGTCCGGTTAAATCGAATAAACGAAATGTACACCCCTACTTTTAACTCATTATGTGAGCTGACCCTGTCTTTACCTACTTATGTTAAAATGTATGAACTTGGCCTTACAGCCTGTCAGCCTGAGAGTATCTAATACTTGTAGCTTAACTTTAGGCCACAGCTGGGATGTCAGCCCTGATGAGCATGGCTCCTCAAAAAGCCATTATAGCCGGGACGGGTCAAGTCGTGGATGCACGAGAAATACAGGTGAATACAATCCTTGCAGTTAAGGCTGGAGAAGTCATCCCAATTGACGGAGTTGTGATCGAGGGAAGAAGCGAAGTCAATGAGCAAACCCTAACTGGGGAGTCCTTCCCTGTTGCCAAGCAAGCTCAGTCCCTTGTTTGGGCTGGTACCCTTAACATAGATGGTGAGGAAAAATCAAAGTTAATGATTCTGTAAATATTATTGTTATTTGCGTTTAGTGACTTATTCTCATGGGACATGCAGGTTATATCAGTGTGAAAACAACTGCTTTGGCTGAGGATTCTGCTGTGGCTAGAATGGCAAAGCTGGTGGAGGAAGCCCAGCACAACAGGTCCAAGACCCAAAGATATATAGACTATGCTGCCAAGTACTATACACCAGGTCAGAAGTCTCAGAAAAGAAAACATTCTTGTAGAAGAGCCATGAAGTTGAGTAATTTATAGTTATTATTTTCATACACATTGTTAGAAAGCCGTTGGGAAACTTTATATAGATGAGGTTGACAAGACCTACAGGCTATTTGATGGGTTTGTTCATGACAAGGAATTGAGATCGGCACATATAAAATTATGAAACAACAAATATTTAAACCTAATGGCAAAAAACCCTAGTAAGTAGATTTCAAAATAATAATTTGAATTCAATGTATGGATTGATTTTACAAAAAGATAGAGAAGTCGAACCATGCAATCAGAACTAACAGTGTCTCTTTCCACAAAAGACGATCTGCCATGAAGAACCTTCGTTCCAAGATGTAAAATCCAACCTTGTTCGGTGTGCCGGATCTTGAACATCCTTTGGATGGATGTCTCGAGAATGGTGATGGGTTGTCAATAAGGAAATGATGAAGGACATGAGCCTCTCGGGTTTGGATCAGAGAAAACCCTCGTCTCGTTTTGGCACATCTGTCTCGTGGTTAGATCTGTAGGAGGGCGTGGCAGACATCAGAGTGATGGGTTTGAATCCACCAACCAACACCAACTTGAAGAAAAATAGAAATCACAAAAATGCAAACAAAATATTTATGTATAAAAACCCTTCCATTAAAGGTCACGGGACAAGTCTATGCACAAATCCACTATAATTAAATTACAGCTCTCTAGCAATCCCTTGCCTTCTGGGTGTCCTTACAACCCAAATCGATCAAAAGAACTTGAGAAGAAAAACTCACAACATTCAACTTCCTAATGAGTGCAAAATGCACTCACGATACCCGGAGGAGTTGCAAATTCAAGACCACGTTGCCAACATCTTTTTCTTCTTTGTCTTTATCCCCGCTGTAGAATGAGCTCCAGGCGAACTCTCACTTGCTGATTCTATTGTTTCCTCATGTGCAAGAGCTCCTTGAGTTGCTCCTGAATTGAGTTTTTTCTTTTATAATTCTGTTCTTGTACATTAGTATGCATCTTATATAGGGTTGTTCCAATCCTAACCATAGCTCGATACTTCTCCTAATAGGATAACTTCCTATTGAGACAAGACAGATAGGAAGATATCTATCCGGCAGCCACTTCCCTATATAGGATAGCATACTCCCATTCATAATAGGATCACATACTAAGCTGAAAACATTATGAATCCAAGAGAGTTGTTGCCAACCTCCTCATGAATTGAATAAAGAGTTCAATTCATAGGAGCATATAAAGAAATCAATATACAAGGAAACCAGCTGTTGGTGGTTCATAATATATTAATTCCTGCCATCTATTTGGATTCAGGTTGTCGCTTGCAGGGCCACAATCTTTCCCTCCATCCCAACAAGGGGACATTGCCTCCACGTCTACCTATGTAGAGTCCATGTCGAATAACTTTCAACAAAACTCATGTTTATCTCGTGGTAGACACTTTGTGAGCATGTCCACCATTTCTGTTGTTATGGGTTTTGCTCCAATTACTTCCATCAATGTCGCATATCCAGTAATACCGCAAATCAATTTGTTTTGAGTTTTGAATGAAAGTTTGGACTCTTAAGCTGAATGACTCTCTGATATCACAATATACTATGTATCTATCTTGCTCTTCATGCAAAGCATCTTCTTACCAACCTCAGTAGCAACAATTTATTCCGCTTCAGTGGAAGATAGTGTGACACACTTTTGTACCCGGAATCGCCACGATACATCTTCCCCAGCAAAAGTCATAAAATATCCTGGAGTATACTTCCTAGTGTCAAATAATAATACTAGTTTTACTTTTATTATTATGGCGTGGGTCAGGAATTGGCTCGTGAAACTGGAACTTGGAACTTGGCCCCACAGGAACACTATAAAAAAAAACACAGAATAATAGATTTACAAAAATATGCAAATCGATACAAATCGGTAAATACAATTATATCATTAAAATATTCAGAAATACAGATCAAATATAGTTTTCAGGACATTGATATTACAAGACGGTCCGCTAAGGAGGAGCGAGAAGATACTGATTAATGGAGCCACGAGAAATAGAGTTATGCCAAAATGAACTCAGAGATGTTCTAAAGAATGATATGGTTTTTGTAAGTGTTATTGAGGACATTGCCCTTAAGAAAGCCGAATGAAAGATAAGGATTCAAACCGCTCGCTGGCCCCAAAAGTTTTTGGGATGAAGGCTTTGTTCTTGCCGTGAAAAGTGCTCAAAACTCAATGGAATAGCTTGATGGGATGGAGTGAATACATATTTAAAGAAGATGATAAGACCCTACTTTGGTGCATATCCAATGTGGAACTAATAGGAGGCATAGAAACATACAAAGAGTACGGATAAAACTAATAGGAGGATTAGAAATATACAAAGAGTAGGGATACACATAGAGACTCTTTGTACAAATCATGACTTATATAAGTATGGCATTGCGACAAGCTATCCCACGAGTCCCACGACTTATTTCTACTGGATCTTTTAAATGTTTGTTGTAGTATGGTTTTATTGAAGTCAGATGTGAAGTTTCTCCTTTGTACCTGAACAGTATATGCTGATCAACTATCTTGATTTGTCAGCTTAAAATTGCATGTTCCACCTTGTCACATAGTGTATATTTCTTATGGGATATTTTCGCAAATGACCCCATTCAAAATATTGAAACTAGCATACCCCCACTTTTTTTAAAAACTAGCAAATACCCCCATTTCTTTGTATGGACAAATAACATTTTAAGATATACCCCCACTATTTAATCAATTTTTTGGCTGATTTACAAAGGAATGGGGGCATTTGTTAGTTTTTAAAAAAGTGGGGGTATATGCTAGTTTCTATATTTTGAAAGGGGACATTTGCTAAATATCTCATTTTGTATAGTAATATAGTTTTCCATTGCAACAGAACTAATATACACCTTCAAAGAAGAAACTCACTATATTTAATTAAATAAATAAAATCTAAACTGGTTCCAATGTCTTATGGACATTTGGACATCCATAACATTCGTAACTTACATTTCCTACAATCAATAGAAAATTGTGACTCATCTTTCTACTGATGTACTTTGCAGCTGTGGTGGTCATAGCAGCTGGTGTGGCTGTGATTCCTGTCATATTAAGAGCCCACAACACCAGGTACTGGATGCAATTGGCACTTGTTATACTGGTAAGTGCATGCCCGTGTGCTCTAGTGCTATCCACACCGGTGGCAACCTTCTGTGCATTATTGACAGCAGCAAAAACAGGGCTTCTTGTGAAAGGAGGAGATGTCCTTGAAGCCCTTGCAAGAACTAGAATTGTGGCTTTTGACAAGACTGGAACCATTACAAAAGGGGAGTTCACAGTCCTTGAGCTCTGTCCTATTGGCTGCCAAGTAAACCTGGATACTCTTCTTTACTGGTGAGAAGTTGAATAAACCTTTAAGTGCAATGATTCTTACAAGTTTCTCTGGAAGGACTAACAGATGAAACTCCCACAATCCTATTAAAATTAACAGTTTAGTTAAATAGATACAGGCTTCAAGGTCATTGGACATTTAGTTTGATAGATGAATAGGCTTCGTTCTCACTTAAAACTTAGTGGATGATGGTGCACTATACCAGATACCACATAATGAAAAGTTGTCTGTCTACATAGCCTCATATTTTATTTACTTGGTCAATTTCTGTTGTTAGATTTATTATGTCTTCGGGAATCTAGGTTTAGTGAGAGTCTATGTAGTCTGCTTTAGTCCAATATCTGGTACAGTTGTACTCAAACACATCAATGAGGTATGCCACTTGAATAGAAATCTCTCTGGACACGTTAGATTCCATATACAACCCTTCTACAGTTCTAAACCATGTATACAATGTTCATGATCTGTAACATGCATCTATTCCTTCAGTCAGTTTGTACAGTCATGTGACCTTACACATCAGACAATGTCTTAGTTCATTGCTAAAATTCTTTTGTGTAATTTGATTGTTATAATTTAAAGTAGATTCAACATTACTTAAGTAATTACATTGAATAAATTAATTCCTTCACCTCTTTTGCATTGTCACAATCCAAATCCTTTTAGAAAAAGGGGCAGATTTCTCATTTCATTTTGTGGGTTATTCCTAAGTTTCGAGCGCCGAAGCCCACAAGTGGATGGAACTATATATGGAAGGGTTTTTATGATTTGGAAGTTTAGGAGGGGTTACTGATTGCTTAAGAATAGGAAGGTGTTGAGAATCAATAAGGGACTTTTAGTCCCACATCGGAATATGTTATATGTAGAGGAGCTAGACTCCCTATAAGTAGTGAAGTAGTCCATCAATAAAATAATCAATCCATTATTTTCTACATGGTATCAGAGCCATAACTCTCTCTCTCTCTCTCTCTCTCTCTCTCTCCACAAAAATTTTTTTTTTTAACCAACCCCCTTCTCCCAGCCGCCCCACCCCCACCCCCTCCCAGGCCGCCCCCCCCCCCCCCCCCCCCCCCCCCCCGAGCCGTCCCCCCCCCCCACTCCCAGCCCCTCTCCTGCCGACCCCCCCCCAAGCCGTCCCCCCCACTCCCAGGCCGCCGCCCCCCCCACCCCCAGGCCGCCCCCCCCACCCCCTCCCAGGCCGCCCCCCCCAAGCCGTCCCCCCAACCGCCAGCAACCCTCCCCTCCACCCCCCGCCCCCCAGCAGTCCCCCCACCCCCCGACCACCAGCAACACCCCGCCCCCCCTCCTCCCTCTCCCTCTCTTGACATGGAAACCCTAACCCTAGCCCTAGCAGCCCCATCCACACCCTAACCCTAACCCTAGCCGCCTCTTTTGTTTACAAAAAAAAAACTGACGTATTTCGAATAGAGACGGCTGTCAAATGCTTTATTTGCACAATCTCTGTTCCTCGCTTACGCCGTTTGGAACTAACAAATGTTTTATTTGTTATTCCTTCTTCACATCGGGATCTATACAAAGACTGATCATGTCTTCTCTGGTGTCCTGACGTGTTCACTTTACATGCGCGCGCCGGTGCTGGCCAAGTTAGTAGTGCATTATTAAAGTCTCTGGCGTTGAAGAAGATGACGTAGACGGCGAAGACGGCGAAGACGACGACGTTGGGTCCGTCGCAGACTCCGACGACGACGAAGAAGACGACGAATAGGGTTCACAGTTGAAGACGCCATGGATTCGATCAGTGGCAAACTGACGGCCGAAGAGATGAAGGCCTTGGTTGATGATATCTTATCAAAGAGATTAACCGAGGCAACCCCAAGTGTGATCCATAATGATGTGGATCCGTCACCTTACAAAATGGGGAAGCTGGAGAAGCTGGAGACGAAGTTGGAAGGAACGTCCAACTACTTGAAGTGGTCGCGGCAGGCGATGCGGACGCTGAAGGGACGTGGCTTGGTTGGCTATGTCACTGGCCAAGCCAAGGCGCCAGCCGATCACTCCGCAAAGGAGTTTGCTGTTTGGGAGATTGTCAACAACGTAGTAGCTGGGTGGTTGACTGCCTCATTAACCGACCAGGTGTCGGGCAATGTCGAGGCAATGGAGGCTGCTGCGGATATATGGCGGACTCTAAAAGATATGTACTCCGGCTCGGGCAACCTTATGCGGGTCTTTCAACTACAAGATGAACTCGATAGGGTGACCCAAGACGAACGTACCATCTCTGAGTACGCAGCCCTGTTGAAGAAGTACTGGTTTAATCTGGATCATTATGATCCTCTTGGGATGGAAGATGCACAAGTCGAACCGGCGTTCGCTAAGTACTTTCAGACGTTCCTGGCTTATATTTCGCGGCAGCGTATGATGAAATTCCTGAAGGGACTACACCCTGTGTTTGAGCAGAGACGGAATATCCTCCTATCCCAACCCACGCTTCCGACCTTGGAAGAAGCTATAGCCGTCATGACACAGGAAGAAGCTCGACTGAAGTTGATGTCCAACAAGGGCTCCTACCAGGGGGAGCGAGCCGAGGTTGAAAAGTCTGCCCTTGCTGCCTTCAATCAACCTCCATCTGTTGGTGGTGTTTGCCACAATTGTGGTGACTTCGGACATTACATCCGATTTTGTCCAAAACCCTTGCGAAATTAGTCTACTGATCGAGGACGGGGTCGTGGAGGTCGACGTGGTAGTAGAGGAGGATATGCTGGTAGACGGGGAGGACACAAAGCGAATCTGGTGGAGGAAGGGGGAGAGAATCAACTGGCTGGAATAACCCCGCTTGAGCGGAAGTTCCTTGAGAAGTTGTGAGGCACAAAGCTGGGTTCGACCGACAGTCCTGGGGCGTCTTCTACCTCGGGGGATCTCAGGAGTTGCTTTGCCCAAACCAGCACCGGTAATCCTGTCCGTGCTCTTGCATCAGTCCATCAGCCAGGATGGATAATGGACTCTGGGGCATCTCGCCATGTCACGGGATTCCGTGGTGCGTTTCAGGACTATACTCACCTACCATTGCCGGAGAGTATTCAGACCGCTGATGGTACATCCAGCCCTGTAGTGGGTAAAGGCACTGTCGCATGCACCCCTTCCATCACTCTAACCAATGTCTTACATGCTCCATCTTTTCCTGTCAATCTTCTATCCATTAGTGTCATTATACTTGATCTTAACTGTACTGTTTCCTTTGACATTCCTACGGTGACTTTTCAGGAGAAGGGGACAGGACGACGACTTGGGACTGGCACATGGCACAAGGGGCTGTGGTATTTAGACAGGACTGGACTGGACAACGCATTGGCATCCTTGGTCGCAGCCGCACCACCAGAAGCTTCCTGTCGCGGTGTTGAAGCCGACTTGCTACTCCACCACCAGCGTGTCGGTCATTCCTCTTTTCAAGTTATTAGTCGAATGTATCCATCCTTATATCAAAGGGCTGATAAAGAGAAGTTATTTTGTGATGCTTGTGAGTTGGGAAAACATACCAGAAGCTCGTATGTGAGCTCGGGGAATATGAGTTCAGCTGTTTTTGACATGATACATTCGGACGTATGGGGCCCTTGTCCTACAACCGGAATTAACGGCTTTCGATGGTTCGTCACCTTTATTGACTGTTATACCCGCGTGACATGGGTCTACCTTATGAAGAATAAAAGTGACGTCCTTGAGGCCTTTCGGGACTTTCATCGACGGGTGGAAACACAATATGGTGCTAAAATTAAGTGTTTTCGGTCTGACAATGGGACGGAGTATACTAATAAGCGGGTTGCTGAGTATTTTTCTATTCATGGAATACTACATCAAACTTCATGTGCTTATACTCCGGCACAAAATGGTGTGGCTGAACGAAATAACAGACACCTGCTAGAAGTCGCACGGATGATGATGCTGGCTATGAATGTCCCGAAACACTTATGGGGGCAGGCTATATTGACGGCCTCTTATCTCATCAACAGAATGCCATCTCAAGTATTGGACTGGAAGACACCGTTGGAGATGCTTACTGGGACAACTACATACACTGTTCCACCGAAAGTTTTTGGATGTGTGTGCTTTGTCCAAGATAATAGGCCAGGCGTTGGCAAACTGGATCCTAGGACAGTTAAATGTGTCTTTGTCGGTTACACGGCGACTCAGAAGGGATATGCCTGTTGGAGTCCAGTCGAGTGGAAGATGTTTGTCAGCATGGACGTTACATTCAGAGAACTCGAACCATACTATGGTTCGGATGAAGGTTTAGCATTTGGTGACACACCAAACACAGATGGTGTTCGATGTGAGGGGGAGATAATAAGCCCAAATGTGGTCGTCGGATCGGTTCCGTGTCAAGTTGTAGAAAACTGGACGAAAGGGGGAGAGCACAGTGACTCAGATACAGAGAATGAAGAAGACGATACATATGTTACGCAGGGGGAGCAGCAGACAAGGGAAAAGGAGCTCCAAGTCTACAGAAGGAGACAACAGAAGTCCAGTACTGTGCCTATGCCGTGCCCTGTGCCTACTGTACCAAGTCCCTCGTCTACTCCTGCTCCAACTCCTGAAGATGTTGCCCCCGCACTGAATCACTCGGATTCTGATGCGGATCTCTTCGACTCGGATGGTATGATCTCTCCACCACCTATTGCTCCCTTAAGGAGATCTTCTCGCATCAATGCGGGTAAGGCTCCTGCTCGTTTTGATGATTACGAACATGACATTGCCAACTTCTTGTCTTATTCTAACATTTCTTCGAATTATCGAGCCTTCATTGCATCGTTAGACTCTACTTCGTTGCCCAAGTGTTGGCAGGAAGCAAAGAAAGATCCAAGGTGGAAAGCTGCAATGATGGAAGAACTTGGGGCACTGGAGAAAAATAAGACATGGGAGCTGGTTCCATTACCCAAAGGGAAGAAAGCTGTGGGATGCAAATGGGTGTACACAGTGAAAGAGACGCCAGAAGGAAAAGTAGAGCGATACAAGGCGAGGTTGGTTGCAAAAGGATTCACAGTCATATGGAATAGACTATGATGAGACGTTTGCCCCAGTAGCAAAAATGAGCACCGTGAGAACTCTGGTCTCCATTGCAGCGAACTATGGGTGGAAGCTGTACCAGCTGGATGTGAAGAATGCCTTTCTTCATGGGGACCTGCAAGAAGAAGTATACATGGAGCTCCCGCTAGGGTGCTACGCGACGGAATCAAGCGGAGGGACGTCGCAAGGAAAGGTGTGTAAACTGAAGAAGTCGCTATACGGGCTCAAGCAATCTCCTCGAGCCTGGTTTGACAGATTCAGAAAGACTGTTACAGGCATGGGATACCGTCAAACAAATGCAGATCATACGGTCTTCCTCCAGTATGCAAGAGGCCACATCACTATACTTGCTGTATATGTGGATGATATAGTGATCACAGGTGATGATAAAGTCGAGATCACTAAGCTGAAGTCAAAACTCACGAAAGAGTTTGAAGTGAAGGATTTAGGAGCGATGAAGTACTTTCTAGGTATCGAGGTATGTGAAGGCGAACAAGAAATTGTTCTCTCACAGAGAAAATACACACTAGATCTGCTGAAGGAGACAGGGATGCTGGGATGCAAAGCAGCAGTCACTCCAATTGACCAGAAGTGCAAGTTGGGAGCAGAAGCAGGAGAGCCAGTTGATCGTGAAAGATATCAACGACTTGTAGGGAGATTGATTTATCTGGGACACACTCGTCCTGATATCTCATTTGCGGTAAGTGTAGTGAGTCGCTACATGCATGATCCAAGAAAGGGTCATATGGAAGCAGTATTTCAGATCTTGAGATATCTGAAAGGAACGCCGGGAAAGGGGCTATGGTTCAAGAAGAATGGACGCATAGAAGTTGAGGAATAGTGTGATGCAGACTGGACGAGCTGCATAGACGACAGAAGGTCTACCACGGGATACTGTATTTTTGTAGGAGGAAATCTGGTCTCATGGAGAAGCAAGAAACAGTCAGTGGTAGCACGGTCGACAGCTGAAGCAGAATACAGAGCAATGGCTCTGGGAGTGTCAGAGTTGCTGTGGGTGAAAGCATTGCTGACAGAGTTGCAGCTGGATAAGGGAGCACCATTGCGTCTTCTGAGCGATAGTCAAGCTGCAATAAGTATAGCTAACAATCCAGTTCAGCACGACAGAACGAAGCACATCGAGATTGATCGATTCTTCGTCAAGGAGAAGCAGGAACAAGGGATACTGAAGATTGACCATATCCGCTCAGAAGAACAAGTTGCAGACTGTCTGACTAAGGGTCTTAGTTCATTAAGTCTGTCAAAGCTATGTAACAAAATGGGGATGATCAATATCTATCGTCCATCTTGAGGGGGAGTGTTGAGAACAATAAGGGACTTTTAGTCCCACATTGGAATATGTTATATGTAGAGGAGCTAGACTCCCTATAAGTAGTGAAGTAGTCCATCAATAAAATAATCAATCCATTATTTTCTACAGAAGGTTTAATGATGCTATCCATTCTGTTCATGAAGCCTTCAAGAGGCTGATATATTGAGGGACTTTTATATTTTTTGTAAGTTTATTGGCATTAATGGATTATTGACAGTAGTACAGGGAGGCTTAATTATTTCATGCTCTATAGTTCATTTAGCCTTCCAAAGAATCCAAACATGAGAGCTAGGCATAAGTATCTCAACCTTCAAGCATCTCACAGGTCTTTATGCAGAACATAAATGCAAAGCAGAAGAGATTTATTTCCTCTTATGCTGGTCAAGTCGACAAGAATGTCGTGTGGGTCACCGAAAATGCAAAAAAAAAAAAAAAAGTTTATGGATGGAGTAAATAATGACTAGACAGCACAAATATGAGATGTAAAGGTCAGATCATGAAATTCTAAATTCAGCTAGCTTGAGATGCATCTAGATTGTGTTAAAGTTGCTGGTGGAGAAACTGCTGGAAAAAGAGATTAAAATTTAGAAAATTAAATCTAGAGGTAAGGGCTTGCATTTTTATGAGGTCTATAAATGCATAAAAAAAAGGGCATTCCAATGCGAGGCTCCCACTTATGCATGATCTGAGGAGGGTCAAGATGCACAACCTTACCTCCATTTAAGAGATTGTTTTCATGACTCGAACCTACATCCTCTAGGATGTAAGAAACAAGCCTTACCGTCGTGTCATGAGACGGTTTCTTATGTTTATAAATGCATAAATCCCGAAAATGAAGATGTGACATGATACAAATACTGCTCGTGCTGCACGAATTGAACGTCGACCAAGTTAATTTCCGTGATTATGTGTTGCAGAAATTCAACCAATAAGTCCTGCTTTTTGTACCATAATTACTGATATATGGAAATTCTTCAGGGTTTCATGTATCGAGAGTAAATCAAGTCACCCAATGGCTTCTGCACTCGTTAACCATGCTCGGTCAAATTTCATCAAGCCAAAACCAGAGATTGTAAATGAGTTCGAGATTTATCCTGGCGAGGGAGTATGTGGAATTGTAGATGGAAAGAAGATTTATATTGGAAACAAAAGAATTGCAACAAGGGCTGGATGTCAGACAGGTAGGAAGATTTATCATGTTGTTAAGATTATGCATGTTTATGTCTTGACAAATTTAATTTATTTTCACTAGATGAAGGATTAGCAGGGCTTAAATAAACTTTGTTGATTTTAACTATTAAGATCAAGTACTAATAATATGAGATGTTTTAAGTCTGAACATCAGTCCCCACCAAAATCAGGTCATGACAGGAAAAATAAAGAGAGAAATTAATTGTCAAATGGGCTATAGTAGAGGTTATAGAAATAGTATGTTACTTATAAACCACACAGACAATTACTTGAAAGTTCAAATAGGGTCCCTGATCTACATTTTGTTTAAGCATTTAATACTTAGGTAGAGTAGGATTAAGCCGCACACTAGATTATAGTAGTATTTAACTTTATATGATGTAAAGTCAATCAATATCATCAAATCTTGGCACTTGCTAGTACACATTCTTTTCGAAAAGCAAGGAACAGTTGTTCACATGTACTAGGAGAAAACATAAAACATGCTTTTACTATTTATATCGACATGACTTACGAAAACTTTATATAGTCCCCTCTACTATATTGATTTACATTTTTTAAATGATTTTTTAATCATTTTGGAATTTTAGTTCCAAGCATGGGAAGCATGAAGGAAGGTGTTACTCATGGATACGTGTTCTTAGAAAAAGAACCAATTGGAATGTTCACCCTTAATGACACCTGTCGTACTGGAGTAGCTGAAGCAATCAGAGAGTTGAAATCTTTAGGAGTGAGGAGTATTATGCTTACTGGAGATAGCACTGCAGCAGCTATGCATGCCCAGAGTCAGGTACAAACATGTTTTAGCGAAAGTTTAATTTATAGATGTTGGCTAAACTCGTCGCAAGCAGAATTACTACTTGGTGTTGAAAGTAATAAATATAAAATGCAAACCATAGAGAGAGCTCAGGGGAAATAAAGCTTTAACTACATAAATAATTAAATCATGGACAATCTTTGCAACTTTTTTATGGTACAGTTTGTAAAATGCTATATCAAATTTTATTCAGAAATAACCCATCAATTTTGCCAACACTGAGATAAATCTGTTCAGTGAAAAAAAAATAATCCAAAATTCTATTTGAAGTGCTAAATAAATCTAAAAGGTGGAAAAGATAACTATGTATGATATCATTAAGTCGCGGTACACTTGATATTACTATGCAGTCCAAACATATAAATGTCAAACAGTGCATTAATGTTTGACGCAATGGTAGCATGCCAGTCCTGGAAACCTGGATTTGGACCCTTGATATTTTGATCTTAGTCGCATCCAATTGAGGGCATGCAGTATTTGGTTCTTGTAGATCGCTTTAACTTGTTCTCAGGCATTCAAGCCTAATATCCTATATTTATTTTTAATTAACACTTTCTACATACCGACAGCTGGGGAATGTTCTGGAAGAATTGCAAGCAGAGCTTCTTCCTGATGACAAGGTCCGTATAATTAACAACCTCAAGACCAAGGAAGGGCCTACCACGATGGTTGGAGATGGAATGAATGATGCGCCTGCACTAGCTGCAGCGGACGTTGGGATTTCCATGGGTATTTCGGGCTCTGCAGTTGCGATGGAAACCAGCCACATAACTTTGATGTCCAATGATATTTTGAAGATTCCGAAAGCTATCAGGCTTGCAAGAAGAACCCGCAAGTGTATCATGGTCAACATCGTCTTCTCAGTGGTCACTAAAGTTGCCATTCTCGCGCTATCTTTTGCAGGACATCCTCTCATATGGGCTGCAGTCTTGGCGGACGTGGGAACCTGCTTACTTGTCATACTCAACAGCATGACTTTGTTAAGAACGAGTGCCCCAAAGAAAAATGATAAATGCCACCGATCTTGCCATGCATCGGGTGGGGAAAAGCATAATCATGCGAATCATAGCGACGGTAGACCCTGTTGCCAACCAGCACATTCCAGGGCAGATGCCTGTGCAGATGCCTGTGGCAGTGACATCCACAAAAGGCACACTCAAAGGTCTGTGAATGTAGACCAATGTTCTCAGGGTGCATGCAATGGATCACCAGATGGCATGGGCAGCTGTTGTCAAGAGCTCGGAATGAATGCTGCCAAAGCAAGCCATGGAGGTATCATCTCTGTTGGGTGCGAGCACGGTGATGCGCACAAAGCGAACCTACCGAAATCCTGCAAGTCATCTTGCTGCTCTCCGGCAACGAATGTAGAAGAAGAACATGTGCTTGTGATGGAGTGCGTAGCAAAGGGTCATGATCATATTGTGGCCAAAGAGAGCTCAAGCACATGTGGGCATGGAAACAATGGAAATAAGAAGTGCGGCATTACCCAAGAGAAGGAAGAGATCGGTGGGTGTTGCCAGACCGAGAGGAAGGAGTGCGCGAAGAGAGACTGTTGCTCGTCTTCTTCACTAGTGAACCTATCAGCTTGTTGCAGTACTGGGGCAACAAAGGCAAAAGATGAGCATGTGGTTGTGATTGGGTGCGTTGCAGAGCATGGAGCGGAAGCTAACAAGTGCGCTGCTCGAGAAAACGAAGAGATCGGTGGCTGCTGCCAGGCAGAGGGGAAGGCTCCTGGAAAGCGAGACGCGAAAGAGAACCGGGAATGTTGCAAGAGCGAGGATGACTGCAGGGGTGCTAGAGAAGAGAAAGTGATGGGTGGGTGCTGCCAGACCGAGAGTAAGGAGTGTGGAGAGCGAGACTGCTGCAGCTCATCTTCTTCACAAGCGAAAGAGAAGAACGGCGAGGATGACTGCAGGGGTGCTGGAGAAGAGAGAGAGATCGGTGGGCGTTGCCAGACCGAGAGCAAGGAGTGTGGAAAGCGAGACTGCTGCTCGCCTATTTCGCCAGCGACTCCTGCAGAAGGGGGAGAGATTACCAGCTGTTGCGAGAGCGAGATAGGTGGAAAGATGGGGAGATCCGGCTGCTGCAAGACTGAAAGTAGGAAGTGTGGGAGCGTAGATTATTGTTCGTCGTCGGCCGCACTGTGGGGGGCTGCCGCCGATAGGCGAGAGGTCGGCCGGTGCTGCGAGAGTTACTTGAAGAAGTGTCAGAAGAGAGGGGCGTGCTGCGGAGGTGTAGTTCAGCTGCCTGAGATTATCACAGAGTAACTAAACTACTGCTATGGAGATTAGTAGGCCATTACTGAAACAGAAAGGACCGGATGGCAGAAACAGCAGAACATGTTCTAGTTGCAAACTACATACAGATCAATCACAAAGTGGTGGAAATTAATTAAGCTGGCAACAATTGGTTGTTCTTATCATATATCTCAATAAAACATGCTCGACTGTTCTTATTTTCTTCGCCTAGTTTGTTGTTTTGCTGCTGCTGTTATGTTAACTCGAATAGAAATATGGAAAAGTATGTTTTGACCGCTAGGTTGACTGCGGCTGTGTCTGTGCCGACGTATCATCCCCCCTATCGATGAAATTACAGCAATATGAAGTATTAAGGTACCAAAGCGACTAAAAGATTATGTTCGGTTTTAAAAGAATGGGTTTGGTTTCCGTTTTGAAAATAATAAATTTTTTATTCGGTTTTGGCTTTCAATTTCGGTCTAAAATTGAAAACCAAATGAGTAATGCAATTATTAAATATCCTCAAATTTATACATATTTTATAATTAAATTGTATATTTTGAAAACAGTATGTATATTTTTGAATCTCAATTTTGGTAATTTAATAACTAGTCCAATTTTTGTTCCACTTTGAAAATACAACAAACCTATGTATAAAAAATATAATTTTTAGTATAATTTAATCACAATTTCAACTTTAGGTTCGACCATTAAATAACAAAAATAGCCAAACCAAACTAACTGAATTGATTATCAGTTTGATTTCGGATATGACTAATTTTGGTCGGTTTTGATTTTGACTACTTTGATTCGGTTGAAACGGAATAAACTGAACAATTCACCCCTAGTTGCAGCACATTTTGAATATGAGATATGGCCTTTTTGAGTTTGCCACCACAATCTCCCCTTGAGCAACAAATGTCGGAGGCCTGCCAATGTAAACCTTCTTAGTGAGATCACCATAAACAAAACTACTCTTGACATCCAGCTAAAATATTGGCCAATCATGGTCGACTACAAGGGAGACACCATAAGTCTAAGTAAAATGTTTCGCCATGTCAAGTCTTGTATAGATCAATTGAACCATTAAACAGATATTTTAGAGTAAATACCCATCAACAACAAGAAGAAAAAGAAAATCACAATTAGAATTGGCAGGAACTACATCCAAAATGCCACGAGATAGATGTCATGATCCGCATCCGGAATAAGGGTACAAATGCGTGGCAAATGTTGGCCCATTGGTCAATGATCATACCTGATTTTGATAATCAACGTCAATTTTGGTCGATACGCAAAATACTACTGCTATGAGTTTACAGTTTCAAGTTAGAAGAATCTGCATGCTAAATCTGCATGATACTGCTACAAATTACAAACATCGCGTCGTCATCAAGAACCAAACGCACTAGAATCAAGATCAAGCTTTTACATTTTTTTTCTGTATTTTTATTTTTATTGAGTCTAGAAAAATATGTAAGGTTGATCAGGATTGGTACTGGCTTAGATTTTTCTCAGTCCACAAACAAATTAGCCTACCTATCCACATATACAAAAGTTACATTCTAAAAAAAGTCCAAAATCCATGCAAATTTGGCTCATACTATACATTTTTGACCAAACAGAACTCGGCCCGAGTTCGGTCTAGTCAGTTTTGATTTTTGGTTTAAAATTCCTCCAAATCTGCATCCAATGTTCGAATGCGAGATTTCTGCATCCGAACTCAGTCCGAATTCTGTCCAAATTCGGTCTACAAAAATACTATAAATAGAGAAGAACTTTTCAATTTCCAAATCACTCATTCACTCTCTCTTCTCTATCTCTTTAAGTATTTTCTACAAGCCAAAGCTTTCAAATTAAGCCTATACCACTCTTAGCCAAAGCTAGTACAGTTTTGTTCAATATAGAGTTTTGGTAATGAAGAGTTGTATCGGAGGCTGCATCTAAAAAATGTTTCAGTTTTCAAAATCGTCCTCTGGAGTTGGTCGTGTGCTCGTCACCAAGCACGGTGTCGTAAGAGATTATAAGCTCTCAATTAGCTTGTGCCATAATAGATTAACATCGAGCAAGAGTACTCGAGACTGGACTAGTCCTCTCAGAGGAAAACCAGTATACATCGCTGTGTCACCGAGTTTGATATTCTTGACTCTTACTTTATTGTAATTTATTTACTGTCATTTACCTGCCATAGTATATAGTGCATAAATTTTTATTTGGTGATATTTTTTGCTGCACACGCACACATCTATTCATCCCCCCTCTAGAGGTGCCCAACGGTCCTACAATTGGTATCAGAGCAGGTTATACATATACATAACCATCTAGAGAGTATATGTCACGTCCCGCTCCCGTATATGAGCGTTCGTCCTCGCTAAGGCGTGATGCCGCACGAGCCTAGATTGCACTCGTGCAAGGCGGGTTCCATAACGGCCGATTACAGCGGCTGCGTCGGGGTCGTCGCACAGAAGTCCCAAGCAGTGACATTGAATAATAACAGCAAAAATTTGAAGCAAACATAAGTTATTCAAAAGAAGCTCTTTATTGATATTGAAACAAGGATTACAATAGGGCGCAAGGCCAAGATTACAAGTCACTCAAGCTCATTCTTCTCACATTACAAGTCACTCAGCTCTCTCTCATCTCTCAATACAAGTCTTGAACCAGCGGATGCTTCGGAAGGCGACGTCCATACATTATGTCCCGTATAAGTCTTGACTCCATACGGCCGCATGCTTCGAATCGCCAAGGAACTTCGTGCCTCGACGCATCCAAGCGAGCTCCGCGCCACAAGCTTCTACCTGTGCCTGTACATGAAAACTATATGGATGTCAGTACTTAATTGTACTGGTGGAATGAGCTCCTCGTCCTCCAATATAAAACTGACACGCTTGATTTACTTTATGTAACATAGTCCCTTCTTATCATTTGTCTTTCTAGTCTTGTCTTAGGATCAGTTTTAGGACAGACGCCTTGGCCTATTTTGTGTCTCTAGACCATCCCATGCTTGCAACAACAACGTTAACACATATCTTGCCTTTAGACTCTTCTCGTACCAACAATGCTAACCTATTAAGTCGTGTTTGCCTTACGGTTTAAAATCAGAGACGTAACTACATGATGAGACTCCATTTCTATGTGATCGTGCTACAAATCCATCGTGTCGTACCTCACAATTCAGTGTGACTTAACCATATCGTCGTCTCGCGGCCCTTGCTACTTTGATCACCAACTGACCCAATCAAGACTTGTAGGCTAAGTGTCACTCGACCGCCTTTGTCTTGCGGCAATTCCTGACTTAAACTCAAGACAACTAAAACCAACTTATGTAACTTAGATGCCGACAACTTAAGACTTGACGCTACATCTCATGCCGAAGCACGTCGCCTACGTTGCAGCCAAATCTTAGGCCCAAATATTGTGTTCTAACTGTACACACATTCAACTCGACTCAATCCAAAGGCACACCTGCGGATTGCCGCCCATGTCGACTCATCTATATGAGGTCACTAGCATGATAAGCTATTTTGGACACATAACTGGTATAGGATGGACTGGTCAAAACGGGTAGCTAGCCCCAATGAGCGTCCACCGAATACTTGCCTTTCGGCTCAGCTACCCCGCTCACATTCACCTCCGGTTTCCTCCTAGGCCGAAACGGTCCTGCTGTGGCCCCAGGTTATCGTCCGAGGAAACAAATTGCCTTTTTCAACAAGTTGTCCATGACCATACAAGACTCGACTCAAACTGACGTCTCACACAGTCATCATTCTTTCAGTGTTACCATCTCTTTCAAAATCAAGTTCAAGACTTCTATCCTTGAGACCCCTCGACGATCCATGGTCGCGAGCATTCTTTTCATGTTACCCTATCATTTTATTAAACTCATGAACGCCTATTTGATAGTCCTTTCTCCAAAACTCACTTTGAATCAATTGTGGTCCTTGCTTTAAACACTAAGTCCGTGCATCGTGCCTTAAGCCAACTGTGCTCTACGCGATACTCCTGTCCAAGTCGACGGGCCTTGAGATCGTGGGACTACTTAACTTGATAAACAGCAAAAAAGCGGGACAGTACTTGGAATGTCTTAGGTCGACCGGCATAACTTTTGCCTAACTTAATCAAACCTACAACTTAACCCGAGGGACAAGCAAAGGCTATGCCAAGCCTTGCATGGGGGAAGCGTGCATGCTCTATCGAGCATTTACACGGGCGACGCCTATGACTTAGGCTAATTCCAACTTGGTGACAACTTAACCAACTTCCTTCTCCCAAGCCACGGACGAAGGGACGAGTGTCATTTTGAAAGCCCTCGTGCAACGATTCTAAGCCGACCGTGGGTTCTTGTTCCTTTTCTAACTCAATTGACCCGACTTGGGATTATTTTCTTAGCTATGTGGATTCGTCTCTTTTATTATCAAGCCTACTTGTGCATTTGAAAATATGTGATTTATTATGTGAAGGCTAAGATGAGGCAAGTTTATCGAAACTATCCTACCTGATCGAGGAGTCACCTCGACCGAGCGGGCCTTCAAGTCGCCGTTGCATGCTAAGTCCGAACGTCGTCGGCGTTTCGATTCCTCCGACTGACTGAGCGGAACGGGACACTACAGTATATATCTATGGCAGCCGTTAAATCGATATTCAACGGTGAAGGTCAATCCAAAATAGACTTCCACTATTTGATGGAACAAGTTATACCTATTAGAAAATATAAATGAGTTTCTTTCTGAAGTCACTAGACTTCGATCTTTGGTAGATAGTAATAGACGATTATAAGAAATTCGTCTAGAACAGTGATTGATGGTGTTATAGTAGATAAGCCACATGATAAATACACAGAGCATAAAAAGACACAGGCTAGTCTAGATGCACGAGCCATCAATGCACTATTCTATGCAATTGACAAAACCGAGTTTAATCGTGTATCAACCTGTACGAAGTCTAATGAAATTTGAAGACTTCTTGAGGTAACTCATGAAGGGACTTTCCAAGTAAAGGAATCCAAAATCAGTAGACTAACACAGGAATACGAGTCTTTCAAGATAAAATTCGATGAGTCAATTAAACAGATGTTGACACGTTTCCTCGATATTACTAATCCATTACAATCTCTTGGTAAGGACATCAATCATGAAAAGATTAAGAAGGTATTGCAAGTTCTAACAAAGAACTGGAACCTGAAGGCCACCACGATCATAGAAGGAAACGACCTCACCACGATGAATTTGGAGACACTGATGGGCAAGCTCATGACCCATGAGGTGGACTTGCAAGAATTTAAAGAAGCAACTCTCAAAGAAAAATTAATTGCCTTCAAAGCACAAGCCATAAGAGTCTCATGCAATGATTATGATGAAGAAGATTCCGATGGTGATGAACATGTCCTACTCGTCAAATTTTTTAAAAAATTCTTAAAGTTTGAGATATCAAACTGAAAGAAGAAAGGCATCCACAAAAGCAACAAAGAAGAAATAATCTGCTTCAGATGTAAAAAATTAGGGCATATAAAGAAGGACTATCCAGTATCAAAGAAAAGTAGTCCATGCGACCGATCAAGATCAAGCAGGAAAACTACAACCGGTCAAAACTATGCTAAAAATGTCTGGCACGAAAGTGAGGCCAGTGAATCAAAGGAGGAGGACAGACCCAGCAACAGTGCAAATTTCTGTCTGAGGGCATACAATAAGGTATCTGAAAACCCTCTTTATGATGATTTTACTTTCGATGAATTAGAAACTGCCTTTAGCGAACTACTGGAAGAACACAAAAATGTGTTGGACAAGTATAAACAATCTCGCAAAAAAATTAAGGCGTACATAACCGAAGTAGCTAGATTCTCTAATCTTATTAATTAAAGACATTAAAGAGACATCTACTACCGGTAACACGGAGGATATAGCTAAACTCAAATTGGACTATCATGAGGCTATCCTCACCATAGAGAAGAAAGAAAGAGACTCTATCAAGGTGCAAGAACTTTATGACATAGAGAAGAAGAGGCACCTAGTCATGAGCAAAGGCTCATATATATGACTGCTAAATATAAGGAGTCTTGTGCGATCTCTAAAAAGTTAGATATCAAGTTAGGCAAACATGTCATCCCTGTTACATGGCCTAAAGTTAGTCCTACTACCAAGCAGATACCCCAAAGGACTAAACTAAAGAAAGTACATAAGCAACATGTTTCTCACAATCATGCTTTCACATACATGTTTCCAAGAAAGACACATAAGAATGTCAACACAGAAACAAAGAGCACAATTTTGAAAAGTACATGTACATATTGTGGTACACACAGACACATATCACAGTATTGTAGAGCTAGAAAGCTTGTTGACACAAATTTACTTGCTTGGATTCCTAAGACTAATCATAATGGACCCTTGAAGAAATGGCAGTACCAAAGGATTCATCTACTCGTTTTGTAGGTGGACCCTCAACCCTCTCATGCTAAAAGCAAGTGGATACTCGATAGCGGATGTTCGCGACATATGACTGGTGATGCATCTTTATTCGCTACGCTAACGATGAATAAAGAAGGATATGTTTTTTTTCAGCAACAATCCGAGAGATGATATTATAGGTAACGATACTGTTGGTATGTCTCCCTATCCAGAAATAAAAGATGTTTTGTCTAGTCAAAGAATTGAAATATAATCTATTGAGCATAAGTCATTTGGCAGATAATGGTTATGGCATCAATTTTGTGAAAGACAAATGCTCTATATATGAGATGTCTACTTATATGTATTTACTAATATAAATATATGATTATTATTACTAACTATTTATAATTTAACATATACATACTTATTTTAATATATGCACACATAACTACAAAAATACTTATATGTATTTACTCCTCTAAATGAATTTGCTTAATAAATCTAATTATTTAAAAAAAAAATATGGGGGTTTATAGCAATAGCTTAATGTTTGTTGTCGTATGGCTGTCCTCAAATTTGTAAAGAGGCAACTATTTATAGAAAAGTTACTAAGGGTGGTTATATGCCTTTCTATAGAGATGAGTTGTCCTTGTGGAAAGGAACTATCACCTGGATCATGCCTGGAGGAAATAGTTTTCTCTATGGGAGTTGCATGTCCCACGTTGGAACAATAATCAACAATGACTGTGGCCCCCTTCTTACGCACGAAAAGGAGCTTGTTTTCTCAAAACAAGGTGAAGGTGCCACATGGGTTGTATCCGTTGCAGCTGCATTCATAATTAAGCTATCATGAAGGAAGTAGTGCATTGACGGTTGTACGGACATATCTACGTAAGAAACAGTTTAGAGCATCTAGCTTGATCATAAGGATTGTGGGTTTGACGGCTGTGGAGCGGAGATCTTCTTGACAAGGGATCTTGTCACGCCCCAGTGCCGAAATACGGAGACGGACTAGGCCAGCTACTCCATATGAGGTATATAAACGTCATAAGGCGATCGTGGCTGTCAAGAGACAAGGGGGTGCATGCTACAATCAAGTCTCCTAGGGTCTCACAGAGCATCTAGGTCTCAATCAATCAAACAAGAAGCAGTAAATAATAATCATATAAGATAAAGCAGTAAGGTGTTCCCGACGCATCATCAAAATGATCATGGGGATCTAGCTTTATAAGTTAGCTAGCCCAGAGAGTCATAGGTACATAATTGTATTCAGCTGCAGTCTGATTTAATTACAAATTATGCAAAGATAAAATATCTAGATTAGCCGGCTAAACAGGTGTCGGTGGCTAAACGCCAGAACATAAGTAAAGATACTAGAGTGGTGGAGAAGAAACCCACTCGAGTCCCCCGCCAGCCATGTTCCTAGTATGCACCATTGACGTCGAAGAGGAAGTTTGGATCCTCAGGCGCTGCTACGAGATCTGGCCAAACAAAACCAGCGGGGTCAGTCCCGAATAGCAAGTACCACAAGGAAGCACAAAAGAGTGAGATAAAACCCAAGCACAAAATAATAATACTAGTAATAATAAAAGCCTCCGGTCATAACCTCGGTCCACAGCCTGTCCTAGCACGATAGCCCAACCCAACAACCAAATAAGGACATGGGTTGGACCACGCACCATGACAGTCCATGTCCCTCGGCTACTAACGAAAGTTACAAGACACAGTCAAGTCATTTTTCAAGCGGCCATTCATTCATGCGACTTTCTATATTTGGCGGAGTTATCCCCGCGATACTGATTAAAAGGAATCCTCAGATCGTGTCAACCCAGCAGGGCTAGCCAAACCATAAGACATATAGCACATTGATTATGCACCGGTCCCCCGGAGGGCTACCGCGCTAAAACATATAACACATAGCTCGTAGGAGTCGGATATAGCCATCCGCTATAGGCGAGTGAAACCATCCATGGCGGCCAACCCGACACGTCAGGACTGGGCCTGGGGTGGCTAGTATGGCACGATCTCAGGATTCTTCCCACCCAATGCATCTACCAAGTTAGTTGCCTAGTCCCTAGGTTATCCTCGGAGTTCACATGTCGTAGTCACATGCTCACTCTCCTAGATGTCGTATATTGTACGAGTACCCCAAGAAGGGATCCGTACTGGCTCATAGAGTCATATATATGTACACCTTTCTTGGTGTAATGCAACACACAACACATACCACATCATTGCTACTGACCAATCGCTATGTAAATGCTGGACTCTTGGAGGTACTGATAGGTATCACATAGGAACACTTAGCACTTAGGATAGCACATCGGTGCTCACATAGATTGTACCTTAGTACACACATAGGGTTATCCAGCATACGCATAGGAGTCAGATCAGGAATGAGGACCAAGACACAAGAGAAAATAGAACAAGAAGGCACTATGCACTTAGGGTATGAAGTGCTCGCAAGTCATGAAGATTCTTGAAGCCAAGACAAAGATCTACAAGTTTCATGTTGGAAGTTGGGAGAAATTCTGGCCACAATTCAGACAAATAGGGCATAAAATAGCAAAAATAGGCACTATACGGCACTATGCGACACTCCCATATGCGGTTCGGACACTATACGGTACTATGCAGCACTCTCATATGCGGCTCGGACACTATACGGCATTATACAACACTCCCATATGCGGCTCGGCACTATGCAGCACTCCCATATGCGGCTCGGACACTATACGGCACTATACAACACTCTCATATATGGTTCGGACACTATACGGCACTATGCAGCACTCCCATATGCGGTTCGGACACTATACGGCACTATGCAGCACTCTTATATGCGGTTCGGATACTATACGGTACTATGTAGCACTTCCATATACGGCTCAACACTATACGGCACTATGCAGCACTATGCAACACTCCCATATGCGGCTCGGACAATATACGACACTATGCAGCACTCCCATATACGGCTCGACACTATGCGGCACTATGCAGCACTATGTAGCACTTCCATATGCGGTTCGGACACTATACGACACTATGCAGCACTCTTATATGCGGCTCAGACACTATACGATACTGCAGCACTCCCATATGCGGCTCGGCACTATGCGGCACTATGCAGCACTCTCATATGCGGTTCGGACATTATACGGCACTATGCAGCACTCCCATATACGGCTCGGCATTATACGGCACTATGCAGCACTATACAGCACTCCCATATGCGGCTCGGACAATATGTGGCACTATGCAGCACTCCCATATGCGGTTCGACACTATGCGACACTATGCAACACTATGCAGCACTCCCATATGCGGCTCATACACTATGCGGTACTATACAGCACTCTCATATGCGGCTCGGACACTATGCGGCACTATGCAGCACTCCCATATGCAGCTCGGCACTATGCGGCACTATTCATCGTCTCTACCAAAACCAGGGCAGATGATATAAAAATTGTCCAAATATTGTTTTGGCCATAACTTTCTCAAAACAAGTTGAAATCTAACTTTTCAAAGGTCAAAATTGTGTAGAAGCAAATTTTCTACAACCTATGACCATTAGTTTTCGAAAATAACCAAGTTTGATAGATCAAATTCATGTAAATACATAAAATCCTAGTTTTAGAAACTTAGATCTACACAAAACTAGCCATTAGAATCAAAAACTCCAAGAACTAAACTTGTAGAGAATGAAGAGAAGAACAATATAGACAAATAATATCAAAAAAAAAATCAAGAATAAAAAATGCACAAATCTCCACTTTTGATCAAGTTGTACTTGCCTAAGGATGGTGGTTGAGGAAAATAAATAGAAGAGTGAATGAGGAGAGAGAGTGAGAAAGAGAATATAAATAGGGGTTGGGTTGGCTTAAGAAAACCCTATTCTCTAAACATGCTCTAACCCTTCCACTAATGACATACTTAAAAGCTACATGCAACCATTAAATAATAATAAATAGAATTATGCACATGCTAAATACGGAATACCATGTACAGAATTCATGAAAGAATACGTATATCGGGACCGGGGAGTGACAGATCTACACCTTTCGCTGGAGCATAAGTGTCACGCCCCGCTCCCGTAGGAGCGATCGTCCTCGCTAAGGCGTGATGCCGCACGAGGCTAAGCTCGTGCGGCATCACGCCTTAGCGAGGACGATCGCTCCTACGGGAGCGGGACGTGACAATAAGGAACCAAAATATCCCGTTGATGAGCAAGTAGTGGAAAGCTCTTTCTTCGTTGAGAAGAATGACTTCTCGTCCTTCGAACTGGATTTGACTGACACTTCTTCAAGGATTGACGATCATTATGATCCATACCCCTTCAGTTTTCGTGGAATGACAATGATTAGTTGTCTTGACGGAGATGTCAAGTTGAGACATTAATGACGTCTTCAATCACCATTTATACTATTGTCTTTTGGGTGTGTTTGGAAAATTTTTTGGAGAGAGAAAGAGAGAAAAATTTTAGAGAAAGGAAAATGAAGGAGACTAAAATGAAGGTGAAGTTAATTTTTCTTCTTGTTTGGATGACCAAAAAGTAGAAGAAGAAAAAACTGAAAAAATTAATTTGTGTTTGTTGGTGGAATAAAGATATAATCCTTGGTTTTTTTTTTTTTTTCAAATTATATTTTATGCTTAACTTTTTTGAGGGACAGTTGGGTAAATTATTCAAAATTTCTCTCCTCTTTCTACATTGTCTCCCACTTTTGGGAGAAAATTTTTATAGTGGGGTCCACCTGTTTTTCCCCTCTAATGTCTTTCTTCTATTTTCCCTCCTCCCTTCTCTAACATCATTACTTTTCATTTTCCTTCCATTTTTCCTCTATTTTTTGCTTCCTCCCATTTTTCCTCTTCCCAAACAATATATTAGGACATCTCAGCGAGGCAACGGTGGTTCATCCTATTGTTTGTTGTTGGCTACAAAGGGGGTGGGGAGCAGGTAGGTTGGTAACAATATTGTGTTTGCACAATAATGCAACAAATGGGGGTAAGGGAGCACTATAGACGATTGATTTAGAAGAAGGATAAGGAATAATGACGATTGATGAATATTTAATAACTGGCTTAGAATTTAATAGTTTTCGGAGATTATTTGATATGATTTATTTAGTAAATAGAAATTAGTAAGTAATAGGTAAATGCTAATTAAGAAAATAGTTGTTTAATTTTTAATTAGGAAATTATTTAAAAGTAATTACATAATTCTAATAATAATGATAACATTAACACAAATTAACGTTCATAATAATAACATAGCAATAATTAATTCAAAAGATAAAAAAAATTAGGGAGGCCACAAGTACTTATACTATTTGCTTAAACTCACAACAGATTACGACAAAAAATAATAATAATATCTACCATTATTCTTTACGAATATGACAAATATGTTCTAATTGTTCTATCGTTGTTCATAGGAACTATCCCATCAATTATGTACGATGGGTAAAAAAAAATAGCAAAGAATCAAATTTTTGAGCAGGTTCAATCTATTTTATAATTGGATTATGTTGGACATTTTTTGAGACAACCCTTCCATAAATAATAATAATAATAATAATAATAATAATATATTTAATTAGGATTATTATTAGAAAATTTTTGAATTATCCCATTTAAGTGGGGTGCACCCATAGAATGTGTGAAACTTCCACTTTTAACGGCCAATCAACTTCTTTGGCCTATATACATAAAAAAAAAAAAAAAAAAAAAAAAGAGTTGTACCCCACTCTTAGTAACTGACGATGTCTTTAAAATTGAATTATGATAAAACAAGTGGACAGTAACCACAATTTCTATTATTATTATTAAGATCGTTTGAGAGGCGAAAATTTTCGCGCGTCTCGTGGCGCGCAACCAAGATTCTCGGCGACAACCGTATAGATGCAGCCGCCACAAGTTTTGGACCCCCAACAAAACTAGGGCAGCATCCCCCTCCCCCCACCGTACCGCCACGTGTCATCAGATCCCCCGTCACTCTCTCTGTCACACGATATATCAACCTAATCTCTCGTCTCCGGAAATCTCTCCTCCCCCCCCACCCCCGCACCCCCGCTATCTTCTCCATTTCTTCGCTATGGCGGTCTCGAAGCTTCTAGTAGCTTCTGTCGTCGTCTTCCTCGCGATCACCGGCGTTCGGTCGGACGGCGGCGCCGGCGATCCGGAGCCGGCGGAGTCGGTCTTGAGATCCGAGCTGGAGACGCTTCGATCGAAGGTCTCGGACCTAGGTATGTACGGATCAGAGCCTCTTTCTGGAATTAGGGTTTATAGTTCCGAAGAAATGGGGGAGTATTTTACGTCGCTGCTGAGTGCTGCACGTGCGTTTCGCGTGCCAAGTTTAGATCTTTTTTCTTTTTGATAGTCCCTATAATTTTATTTTACAATTTTAAGTGCGATTTTTTGATAGGAATTTGAATTTATATTTTAATATGATTTGGTTATGATGACAGGATGGTTATATTTCTGTTATGATCAGAATCGCAATGTCGATTAATTTTGTTTAAGCCCCTGGTTTCAAACTGATTTTCAAGTAGGTCCATGGAAGATCCTGGGTCAACCCACGGAGTGTAGAAATTAGGATGGGGGAGGCTGGACCGGAATGAGAGACGGCTGGATTGGTGGTGGCAAGGCCAGGATCAACCGGAGCTGGTCTGGAACGGTGGTGGCGACCGGCGAGGTCAGAGTTGACTGGATCTGGTCTGCAATTAGGTTGGCGAGGCAGGGCGATTTTGGAGCTTGTCAGGAATAGGGGCGGCGAGGTCAGAGTTGACCGGAGATGGTGTTGTAGCTAAGCGAGGTCGGTTTCGAGATCCTGTTTCAAGGTCGGTATCGAGGTCTGCCACTGTAGGAGGACATGGTCGGGATATGGGGATCGGAGCTGGGGTGGATCAGATCATTGGAGATGAGTATGAGGCTGTGACGGTCTGTAATGAATGTAGGATACGAGATCGGGGCTGTGGTGATCTGGAATCTGGAAGGAAAGCTGTGTTGGGGTCAGCTTCTGCCAGTATCGGGTCGGCATTGATTGGCCGAGGAAAGAGTATTGATGATGGCTGATGGGCGAGGTTAGGGTTAGGAAGAGGTGGCTACGGTTTCAGGATGTTCGTTTTTGCTTGCAGAAAGGGTTTTGGGAAGTTTTTTTCCCCGCTTGCTTGCAACAAAGGTTTTGGGATTTTGCTAAGGTTTGAGGGAAAAGATGGGAGGCTTGAGAAAGGGTAAGAGAACTAACCATCCTCGGATAACGTGTTGAGAAGTTGAGAAGTGGGCTCAACAACAATAGATACATTTGGGTAAAGGGTGTAGAATGTATTGGACCCTTTCAGAAGTTTCCCGATATGAGACTAAAAGAGAAGGCTAATAATAATAAAAATCCAAAATGCATGAAAGGGAGAGTTACCTGCTACATCTTTTAAACTACTTCATTTGGAAGAAGGAGAGTATGATAAATGTTCACTATTTTTTGTTTATACTATATTGTCCACATTTCCATACAAAGGTCTTAGTCAAAAATCACAAGAAGTTGAGGGACATGAACCAATAGCTCTTATGTGAATTTTTTTTTTTTGAAACTAGAAGGATAATGTAGATATTTGATATTAGTTTTTTGTTTTGAGTGAAAATTTTAAATTTGGTTTTTAGTTGTAGTATATAATAACAATCTATTTATTGATAAAGAATCTCGGATTGAGGATGGAACTACACAAATCAAAACCAAAGAAGACGGCATTACAAAATTGGAGAACATTATCAAGGAGAAATCAGAGATCATAACACATTTCAATAGTGAGATTGAATCACTTAAGGTGAGATGATCAGTAGTAAATCTGATTTTACTGTATTTAGCAAAACTAAATTTTGTAGTGTTGCCATTTTTGGTCCTCAGAATAAAGAAGTAGCTAATGCAGCAAAATTATCCGGGAAAGCCGGTGCACAAGTTTCTGAACTAGAGAAGCAGGTTGGAGAGAGGATTCTTTGCATACTAGATTTTTTTTAAGCATTCTGATGTGCAATTAACTTTTTGTTACGTAGCAGATTCTGAAACTTAAGAACGAGATTGAAACACAATCAAAGAAGAGAACCACTTTGGAGGCTCGGTTTAGTGATGCGGAGAAAAAAGTACAAGAACTTAGTCTGAAACTTGAAAGTGTAAGTTTATATGTTTGATTATTGTATTGATATTGTCATTTATCTGGTATTTTCAAATTTGTCGCTCACTAGTATATTTGATATTATATGCCCAATTCACAATAGTAAGACAACAATGTTTATGCTGTGGTTTTCATATGCGGATTGGGTTTTCATATGCGGATTGTATGCGCTTAGTGCTAGAAAATAACGATTATATTATGTGCAATCGTATTAAGGGTCTGTTAGAGCTTGCAAGTGCGTTAGATTCTGATGGCACATCACAGTGTTACAAAAATTGGATTACTAGTCCGATTAATCGAACTCGGCCAAAGCACATATTGGATATATGCTAATCGAGCTTATTAATTGAACAACCTGATTAATTGGTAGAAAACGTGTAACCACTTTGGAGGCTCGGTTTGGTGATGCGGAGAAAAAAGTACAAGAACTTAGTCTGAAACTTGAAAGTGTAAGTTTATATGTTTGATTATTGTCTTGATATTGTCATTTATCTGGTATTTTCGAATTTGTCGCTCATTAGTATATTTGATATTATATGCCCAATTCATAATAGTAAGACAACAATGTTTATGCTGTGGTTTTCATATGTGGATTGTATGCGCTTAGTGCTAGAAAATAACGATTATATTATGTGCAATCATATTAAGGGGTTCTGTTAGAGCTTGCAAGTACGTTAGATTCTGATGGCATATCACAGTGTTACAAAAATTGGATTACTAGTCCGATTAATCGAACTCGGCCAAAGCACAGTACATACTAATCGAACTTATTAATCTAACAACCTGATTAATTGGTAGAAAACGAGTAACCGGGCCAATTTTGTCTGGCCCAATTACTTGTTAATTGGATATTAAAACAATGGGTTTTGGGTGAATGTTTAAGGATCAAATCCGAAACTTCACCCGCTCTTTTAGTAATATAGCCACATTCATATCTCTCTACCCTTTTCAGCAGGCCCTAAGAAGAGAGGAAAGAAGAGAGGAGAGGAAAAACGAAGAACCCTAATTGCTAAATATGCATTTTTAACTCCCTTCTTCTCTGATCCCATCCCCCCCCCCCCCCCCCCCCCCCCCCCCCCCCCCCCCCCCCCCCCCCCCCGCTAAACGAGGTGTCTATGGAGTGTCTTTTGACGTGCTATTTTTATTTTATCTTTTTTAGCATTTTATTTTCTATTATATGGAGTATGAACTATTTGCCTTATTGGTTTGCTTAACGAAGTGTGAAACTAAAGATGGGACTTGTATCTTTTTATTGACAATGCTTATCAACGTTATTCTCTTCTCTTGTTATTTATTCATGCTAGTCATTGGTTTTGATATTTTGAAATATGTTCTCATAATTGTTATTGTTAATTAGTATTATTTGCAATATATATTTGATCTTATGTTTGTAGGTAAGTTTTCTAATTATGTTTAAAAAATGTGTACTGAGTAATCCGATTACTAATTCCAGTTTCTCAGACGGAATGAAACGGAGTAATTTATCCTTGACATCACATGGTAGATTATGATTAAGATCGAACATCAATCGTCTCTCTCCCTCTTCTTCAGGATATAGTTCTTCGTTTTGCACTTTCCAGATTTTGTCATAGTATTGGAAAGACTGATATGGTGGCTCCATTTAGGCTCTGTAAAATATTGAATTGGACCGTGAGAGATTCTTTCGCTGCTCATTTTGAATGTAGTATAGTTGGCAATTTTTAAACAGATGGCATTACTTGCTTGTGTTTTGAGATTTTGCCACGTATGAAGTATATAATTTATGCATAACCTGCCACTACAGACAGTTAGATACTGAGAGTAAAATTTAACAGTATCAAGTGCTATGTGATGAAGATAAAACTGAGCTTTTCTTACATCCAAGGTTCATAGTATCGGTTTTGGAATCGGTATTAGAATGTTCCTATGAGTATTGGGTTCGGCAGTTGGCGGTTTTGGATCGGAGTATCGTTTTTTGGGTATCGGAAAACAAATAATTATTAAAAATTTAGAATTTTTGTTTTATACATTTATGCATAGTTTTAAGTATTTTATGTGTTGTTTGTTAGTAATTTTGAAATTGAATGAAATAAAAGTCACGGTTGGTGATTGGTTTACCTGTAATATTTTTTTCTTTCCATTTACATGTTTTTACAACCTTATAATGCTTTTACACCCTTGTTGATTGGTCTTTTTCGTTCAATTTTGTCTGCCGAATTGACTCGGAAAGAGACTCCCAACGTCGGTCAATCAATATCGTAGCAGTCGGTATTAGTCAGATTGCCACATGCCAAACCGTATCGGTATCGCCTGATATTTTGCAAACTATAGTTACATCTCAGCCCACACAAAAATTTAATAAAATGGGAGGGGGTCTTGGTGCCAGTACCCCTAGATAGGGATGGTCATCAGTGACTGTCCTTATCTAAAGAAATAAATAAATACAAGGAATGATCTGTTCAGTAAAATTTTACCATTTCCAGCCTGGAACTTAGTAGAGTTGGCTACTTACTGTCAAGATTTTAAGTATTGGCTGGAATCTATACGTTTCGGCCGTTTCAAATCAGAATTGAAAGGCTCGAAACCATTGAAACAACCTGTTGAGAAGTTGGCTCAACATAATTGACTTCATTAAGGAAAATCGAGTACAATATATATGAGAGAGTATCTCCTAGAAGTTTCCTGATAAGGGACAGGCTAATAAATCTAATAAAGATACACGCAAAGTAAATCAAAAGAGTGATTTCTCTTACACAAGCAAACCAACTGATTCAAAATCATGGATGCCCTGTGAAGATCCTGAAACCAATATCATAGGAAGGATCTGAAGACGATATTGAAATTGACTGTGAAACTTGCTTATTAGAGACACAGGACCTGCTGTGTGCTGAGTCTGCTGACTTGTTAATTCCATCTTTTGCCTAGTTTTTGGTGTAAATTTCATTGTTTCTTTTAGTTTTGTTGGAAGAATTTTAGACTGTAGGTACTTAAGTTACTATCTTAAACTTGATGAAAGCTTAATTTGCAGTTTAAGAATACCTAACGTAATTGAATGTTCACGGTGATAGGTAAATTGGGTAACAATGGATTGTTATGTTAGGGTGGACTATAAATGAGCCTTAATCATATTTACATCTATCTTGCTGATGCAATTCTTTCCTCTCGTCTCCTGTAGCTTCAAAAGACAAATGAGGAACAAAAATTAAGAATTAGAAAAACTCAGCGTGCAGTTGAAGTAGCAGAGGTATGTGATATTACCCAAATCTAATGGTAATCTTCTACTTCTACAAAGTGGCGTCACATATTATTTATTTACTTATTTCTTTTTAGGGAGAACTGATGAGGGTACAATTAGAAGCATCATCAAAGTTGAAAGAGTTGTCGGAAGTGAGAATAGGAACCCGGTTTTGTATTTTAATTTTTCTACAGTCGTTTTTATTGTTTTAGTATTCAGATTACTAGTTACTTAGCAACTTGAGGCATGTGTGTACTAATAGCATCCGAGACAAGGTAATTTGGATGCGAGTAGTTCCTAATTTGAAGAATGCTAACTGTGTCATGTCTCAGAACTAGTGGAAATAAAATAATGCCGGACTTCCACGTGGCACAACCTATGTTGTGAAAAGCGCGCTTAAGCGGCGCTTAACTAGGGCGCCTCGCTTATTGAATTTTTGCCCCAAAAAAACGATTAGCGCTTAAGCGCGCTTAGGCGTCGCTTAGTAGCGCCTCGTCTCACCTTAGGCGCCTCGCTTAACGATTTTTGATTTTTGATTTTGATTTTTTTATTTTTTTAATAAATTGAACCGAACCTTTTGTTATTTACATAGTTGGATAGTTGGAAAACTTTAAGTTGGAACTTTAGAGAGAAATTTTATGTTTGATGGTATTTTGATGTGTACTATGTATGCATTGTGTGGCTTGTAGTTTGCATTTTGATTCTAGTATTTATATTGTTACTTTGCTTGATTGATAATTGGTATTGTTATATTCGTGCATATACTAGTAGGATTGTATGAAAAAATATTAAAATTTATGTGTATATACTATATGGAGTATTTTACATGTAGGAGAAAAAAAAAGTGAGGCGCTAACTAAGCGCCATTGAGCGAGGCGACGGCCTCGTCGCCTCACGCATAATACAACATAGGGCACAACTCAACTCTTGCAGCAGTTAGTCTCAAATCCCGATATCAACTGACGACACAATCAAAACCTAAATAAGTATATATTTAAAATCCTCTACAAAATTGAATAGCCAATAACATATATTTACAACATATGAATTGGCACCTAAAAAGTATAAAGCCCTGTTCCAATTATCGTTGATTCTACTCCTCACTTTGCCGCAAAGAAAGTCACTCACTTTATGTGAAAATGAAATTTTTATATACAATGGCCATTCCTATTAAGAATATGCTACTTTAACTATCTAAAGCTTTGATACATAACCTTATGCTGCCAATGCTTAAAAATCATTTACACATGCAAAAGAAATGTTATATTGGTGTGTGAGCTCATATCCGTGTAAGTAGATCGTAGCAACATCCCATTTAATATTTTCATTTGAAAGCATATATAATATAAATCCATGATAGCCAAAAGCTTAGAAGAAATATGTAACTTCACAATATATATATATATATATATATATATATATATATATTGGAACATGTATATATATTGGAACATGTAATTTTACAATACCATCCGGCTTAAGCTCATGCAACCAAGAAGCAGCCTCCAAGTTTCCCTAGACTGAAGAGTCTAGACGAGGAAGTAAGATGACACCATTAGGATTGCAGTCTAAGGCTTAAATGAGGTGGTCATATTAATGATTCACGTAGAAGTTATCATCATTATCATCCAAGCCCTCTCCTATCAAAATGATGTAGGCTATGGAGCATAAGAAAGCTCCATACAAGATTTGGCAAAATTTTATGACCAGTTGTTGACCAGATGTCAACCCTCTTAGTCGTATAAAAGTAAACACTCTTATTATATTAACACTCACATATATAGAAACCTCTCTGTTATGTTCTTTATGTTTTCCTTTTTGGATCACAACATCAAAAAATATCGTCTAAGATGATTTTTGCTTGGATATTCTAAAACTGTTTATGTTCATATTGCTGTCTGCTCAGCATCCATTATTTTACTAAACATGCTATTTATCAGGTTCATGGAGCATGGCTTCCAACCTGGCTTGTAAACCATATTACCCATATTCAGGTAACTGATAATTTCTGGATGACTGAATTTTCCATTATTGTGAATGCTCCCTTTCTATGTTGATTGCCTTACTTTCTTCTTGCAGGAACTTGCAGAAACTAACTGGAATGAGCATGCGAAACCTGCACTGGTTATTGTCCTTCAAAAGGTGCTCATGTTAAGTCTTATGTAGAGTTCAGTTATGTCAGAAACATTCTTCTATATTCCATAATGTCAATCATGGTTTAAATAATTTCCTTCCTGTATCAAACGACTGTTCTCTGAATCTATATTACATTAGGCATCCGAAATGTCGGAGCACGTGCACAAATGGGCTGGACCTCATTTACATGCTGCTAAAACTGTAAGTTCCTGTCAACTAATGCCAATAATATAGAATTACCATGTATGACCATCTTTTAGTGAAGATATTATGCATCTTATCAATTGGATCCCTGTGAACTAGCTGTATTTTTTCTTCTTCCGAGTATTGTCCTTGACAGCTTTATAGTTTATATTTATGAGAATTTTGTCTGTTGACTATATCCATTTTTCCATGTAAACCTGTTTACACTTTGGTGAACATTATGATCTGTTCTTCTCGAGCCAATCCTATTTCTTCTAACTTCATCAATTTTGAAGAAATGGATCCCTGCTGCCAAAGAACAACTAGTGGTCTTCAAATACAATGTTGAACCCTACTGGCAAAAGATTTCTGCCAAAAGTATTGAGGTTTACAAGGCATCATGGAGTGCTATTGAACCACATGTCGTCAAAGTACAAGAACTGACAGATCCTTACTTACAGGTATTGTTTCACCTTGTGACTAGGTTATTATATCTTCTTCAGTGATAGTCCATAGCTGTTTGTGATTTTTGGATCTTATTTTTATTTTCTCTTGCTACCTTAAATTTATGGACTATGGTGGCAGCAAGCGAAGCCTTATATTAATCAAGTTGTTCACGCCACCAAACCACATTTCGAGAAAGTACAAGTTCTTCTACTGCCCTATAAAGAACATGTAGCTCATGCATCTGGCAAATTTCTTAAGACAGCGAGAACATATCATAGTCAGGTATCCACACCACCATTCTGTACTGACCTATTTCTTCATTTATTTGTCTTAAAGGATGAATGACATCTTTCTGTATGCTATGATTTCTTGGTTTCATTGTTTAGCAAGAAATTTTAGTCATATTTGCACGTCAATATGGACATTGTCAATAACTTTACATCTTGGAACATTCAAATCTATGTTGCACAAATTCGGACACGGATACATATAAGCACAGAATACAGACAGGATACACACATTTTCAGAAGGTACTATAAGTAGTCACCTATGTTGCTTGAATATGGACATGGGTATGTACGGATATGTTAAGGATACAAACAACCATTTTTCATGCAAGATAGACTCGTATAGAACATGATGAAATATCTACAAATATTTGAACTACCTTAGATTTTGTAAATCCCAAATATTTGCGGGACGTGTGAGCAATTGGATTCTGTACCAGATATGTTACAAATTAGTCTGTCTTTATTATTTATTACAATAACACTTCTTAATATTGGTTTTTTTTTTGTACATTGGGGTCAAAGTTTCATCTACAGGTGTAACCACACCATAATGGATTTACTTAGATGCCATAAGACCCATGACAATACTTTACTATCCTAGCATACCACTATGTTCATGGATACCGTGTTATTCTATAAGTTCACCTCCAACCTTGTGAAGGCAAGACCTTATTATGGGTTTGTAGTTTGTACAACAGAACGATAATACTAGAAGGCAAACTTTATATATGCACAATATGCCCACTGTTCGTGAGTACACTGTTTATTTGGAAGCTATACAATGCCTTACTGAAGACTACTTGATGCGGGGGAATTTGAAATTTTATGTGTACCTTGGAGTAGGTTTCCTAGAATTGACATTATTTCTTTGAAATTAACCCTTAACATGGCAGTAATGAATTAATAATATTAATGGGATGCCATTCTATTGCGAAGATGATCTGATAATGGATCTAGAAGTTGTTTTGTGACATCACCTAGAATGTATCATCTCATTCAAGCTCATTTATGGGGTCTATGTGCCACCAGGCACCACGCTGTTAGTCTGTTACTAGCCATGTTGTGCACCTTATAGACATCTCATGTACTATAGTTGTAACTTGCTGTTGCAGACAAAATTGAAGGGCTATATTTGGTAGTGTTCCTATTCTATGTGCAGCCGGGCACCACACTGTAACAGGCCATGTTGTGCACTCAGTAACATCTTACAGGCTACAATCTAACTAGTTGCAAAATTCAAGGGCTTTAATATTGGGCGGTGCTCACAGTTTTCTAAACAACTGTTGACTATGAAGAAACTGGTCCAGGGTTTAGGACTTGGGAGAGGTTAGGGAACATCAACCACAGTGTTTCAAGGGGCAGCTGTCTGGCACTAAGTTCTTTCCTGCAGGCAGATTACTGAGGCAGAGTGATAATGCCACCACCATTTATTATTAATTTGTTCACTCTTTTAGAATAAGTCGGTGGAAGTTCATGTATTTTAGTGCATGATTAATATTTTCTTATACTGATACTGTTCTATATAAATTTTATTACTGTAAAAGGTGACTATAAAATTTAGGGTTTAACTATCAAAAGAGACCAGTGTTCGCCTAGGCCTAGGCTACTTGCATCATATAGATATGAAGATGATTTCTTTACAAGAATGTTCTGTCTTAGTTTAATTAAATTTCGAAAGATGTAATTTAAAATTTTATACTTATGAAATATTGTGCATGAGTATATCATAAATATCAAAAACAAATTCAACACACGTCCTAACTGCCACACTAACTGACATTAGAAATCCCAAAATAGGAGAGACAGCCATGACTTTATCTCCAAGTGATTTTGTGCCTTGGTAACATCATTCTGTTGGTTTCTGATGATAGACTTAGAGTCTGTGGACAGAATGGAATGAATTTAGATGTCCGAAACTACCAGATGGAGAAACTAGATCTTCAAAATAGGAACTGATACCATAGGTCCATAACTGAAGCTAAGACTGAGGTTCCAGACCTTGGTGAGTATGTTTAATTTGTTGCAGCTGATGTTGGATTGAGTAAGTGTCTTTGGATTGAATGGAGTAAATATACACAAATACAAATATACAATATGTCAACATTAATAAAATTTCTAGGGATATGATGAACTATAAGTGATTAAGATAAACAAGGTAATCATTATGGTTGATCTGATGGTAGTCTGACTGCAGCCTGAAGATTGTGTAGAATAAAACAATATTAGTATATCATAAAAGGTTAATGAAATCTCTTAAAATCTATAAAAAGTGATTACCTCGTTACGATAAACAAGGACATGTTTTAGTTATCAGATTCTTCACTTAGGACTGAATGTTGAAAGCTCATTAAAGGGTGGTGATCTCATGTCTGTTTAACTGTCTGTAATACCAGTGCAGTTATTGTCACGACTTGCGTTTTTCAGGAGCCATTCATAAATCTTTCGGGCTGTCTGGTTGCCTGTCGATTAGGAAGCATGGACACTCCCAAAATGTGGGCCATAATAGTTGCTGTATTTGTGTTGCCATGTCCTTACCACGTTGTATCATCGCCCGTGCAACATATTGTTCTGGATGTTGAATTTCGGAGACATGTCGGTTTGGATTTTGAGTTGCTGATCTCAGAGACATTTTAAAATGTCGGATATCAATAAACAATTAATATTTTACATACTAAATATTCTATCTGATTCTAATTTCTAAATGTATTAAATGTTCTAAATGACTAACTAAAGCTAACAATAAAATCGCACTATAACAATTGAAGTATAAAAAACTACTAACATTAAAACTTTCTATCAAGTGATTTACGAGTCTAATAAAGAATCAAAGATGAGTACAAAACTGCAAATATAAAAACTATTAACCTGTATATTGCTTCACCCTTAGTCTTGTTAATCATTATATGATAAATCCGAGATTCCTCAACATTTCTCTACAACTCTATAAGAAGAGAACGAAATATAAGTACATTACACAAAAATAATATAATAAAGCACTATACAAACAAGTATAACTAGAAATATAAAATGAAGACACATAAAACATTGAAATAAATAGCATCCAAAACAAGAATAGTGTCAAAGGTTCACAACCCAACATATCCATCCAAAAGTCATGCTCACAACAGAACATATCCAAAACAATAATGTGATACAATAAGAGATAAATAACACCCAAAACAACTAAAGTGATCCAAACCAAAACAAAGTAAAGATGATCTCAATTTTCTTCCTCTTGTCCCATCATTTCTTCGTAGGTCTCATAATCATCAAAAGTAATAAGACATATATGTAGCATTATCTTGACGATAATGCTTTGCAATGACGAAAAGGCACTAGCAAATCTAGTGACCCCCCGGGCGAATGATATCATGAGACAGTAGCTTTTTACAAGCATCTCTCAACATGTCTAGGAAGATGACCATAGATAAATACTGTCACTTGATGAGCTAGGTAAACGACATTCCTGATTTGCTTTATAATGTCTCCAAGCAAAAGATTAAGTGTGCGTTGCTCAGGGGACTCTAGAAGATGCTAGGCCTCTTCAACCCTAACACCTTTGCCGCTGACATTGATGCATTGTTTGTGACAACCTGGACCACTCTATCTGTCCTGGGGCCGTCTGGCCAATCTATAGCCATATCAATTCCATATAAGAAAAAAACATAAAAAGAAGAAAACTTTGCACATCAACTCCACTAGCCAATGTATAACCATATCAAATTATGAGGAAATAAGTTAATTTGAGAAGACGTTTTTTTTAAGGTTTTAAGTATAAACCATAATTACCTAATGGAGGAATTAAAAGGGACTATATCATTGCTTTAATGAAGGAAGGAGGAGTGCTCCTCTGATTTTGAGTTAAACCTGCAAAAAAGGGTTTACACGAGGGAGGACTTACCGGCCGGGAGAGAACTCGAAGGGGACTTCTGAGAAGTGAGAACAGAGAAAGACGGAGGCGGCTCGATCAATTAGTATTTAGGGTTACTTTTAGGGTTAGTGGGTCTGGACCACCCATTGACCGGTTCACTTTTTTTTCTTTTCAAAAACCAACATTTGAATTATTCATGCGATATTTAGTAATATCATGTCGACCCGATTTATCCGTATCAGCCAGATATATTGGCCGTTTTAAAAAAAATGATACAAACGACTTTTGTAGCTGATATATACTGGGTTTACATATAAAGCAGACATGTCGGCCGACATCTAGAACACTGGTGCAACATAGCCCGTCAATAAAAATACCATGCAACATTTATTGCTGTAAGTAGTGTTGCAAATACAATGTCCGGCTGCATGTAAATCTTCTTGCAAGATCTACAAATCCACTGTTTGGTTGATGTAGTTAAATGTTTCCTTTCAACAATTGTTGCTGGAAACTGAAAGTTGTTTAGTTGGGACTTTGTGACATCGAATGAAGAGAGAATGTGAGGAAATTGTGTGATAAGTGCTTTTGCAAATGGTGTTGTGGTGAAGGACGAACCAAAATGTGCTGTATTTGGGGATGGTTTGCAGTAATTGTTGCTATCTACGGGAAATTGAACTTTCAAAATGTTGTACAAGCTGCCTTATGTTGTAAATGTTGCAACATCTGTTGCAGCAGAACTACTTACAGGCAACCAAACAGCGCCCCCTTAGAGTAACTCAGAAACACAGCCCATAAATGTAAGAGCTTAAATTGTTAGCTTTACTTCAAAATTTCAAACATAGATAAGCCTTTCTGAAATGCATATGGGGATGCCTGCTATTTCTTATAGTCTGATGGTGCATACACATGATTTCTTAAGAACATTGTTTAAGGATGTCATGGTTATCTATCTAGTGGGGTTAAATTCCTAATTATTAAGTTTCTTACTAAATGAAGTACAATTATTTAGATTTCTATGTAAGCATACATACTGCTTTTGCAGGTTCAGGCCAACATACATGAAAGACTAAAGAAACACGAGCTAACAAAACCCCATGCGACTAAAGAGGTGGCATGGTTTATGGTATGTATAGTATGAAATCTTCTAAATGGTAGCTGATCTTCGCAAAGGCAACTTATTGTGAGTTATTTCCAGCAATATTAGACAACTAAGAATTCAGTAATTATCCATTGTAGGCATCTGCTTCGTTGGCATTTCCTGTATTCTTTCTCTACAGACTCCTCTCAGCAATTTTCTGGTTAGATATATCTTCTGATATCATAGGCTCTTCAAAAATCCCATCACTCATGTCGTTTGCATGGAAGTGATGTTTAGATTATTCTATAGCCATTTAAAATTTGATCTTTATGCCTTGCAGTAAGAAGGCTAGGAAGCCGAGACAGAATGCTCATGCAAGTCAAAAACCTCGCAGGCCAAAGCGCAGGCATGCAGAAAAGTAGGATGTCTTGTTGTTTCTGAGTTTGTGGTATTCATATACAAGGTAGATATCTATATCTTTTCATTTTATGTTATACGGATTGTTGATATAAACTGTAGTGGTAATGCTGTATTTCCTGTTGCTTAGCCACTCCAATTTAAACTAGTTACCTGAATCAATAAATATCTGACAAATGTATTGCAACCGATGCCTAATTACTGCTTGCAAGTGCTCGTCTTTTGTACCAGATATTCATTGTGGATTTCTAAGTCTGCCTTTGTTCTCAAAGGAGGATGGGTCCTCCAGCTTAGTGCTCCTATTGCAAGCCTGTTCCCTTAGTGATCAACACCTGCTAGCAATCCTACCAAATCAGCTCCTAAGCCTATTTTTTAAAATGCCATTGTGTAACAAAATGGATTGTTTGCCGGCTTAAAGTGCTGATGTCAAGGCCGCTATGTTGTTTGCTCTATCGACAATTGGAATCCTTCTGAAGAACAAACAGTTGAAAAGCCTTGAGATCCATACGCATGTCTGCTAGAAAGAAAGGTTTAAGACGCCCTATATTGGCCATGTCGTATTAGGTTTGGACCCAACCCGATACAGAACTGTTTAAATGTAAACATAAAGTCCTCGTTCAACAACAGTGGTGATTTCAGACAACCTAGTGAATATTGAATGCATGTGATTGTGATTCTGAAATCACACCCACACCGTGTTTCTAATAATCACTATAATTTAATTTTAATATAGATACGAAGACGTCGAAGAGTAATTGCAATTTAGTTTTAATCAACTAAAATAAATTTAAATAAAATTCAATTATTACTTTGAATTTAAATAAATACAAATAGTACTTTGGTTAGATGAACACAAATCTGATTATTGTATAACATGTAGCTGACTCTGAAAATTTCGTAATAAAGACTTTTTTCTTGTCGTATAGACAAATGTGTACATTTACATTGAATAAACTATTAACTACTTGTTTAAAGTAGCAATTTTATACAAAAAATATGAGCTTAAGTTCGCATTTATAAATATGATAACTTAGGAGAATATTTTATTACATATTTATTGATATATTAAGATAACTTTTAATATATTAAATATCTTTATTAATTTGATATGGATTTGTTCATCTATAAACAAAAAATATATTTAATTTTTGTATTCCATTTAAAATAAATAACAAAGTTCCATATTTGGTCTAAGAAAAAAATTTGTTAAAAAATAGTAAGAAAAATTATTCGATGTAAATTTGTCATATCACTTTATCATCAAGTAGTGTATTATGTAGTGTTCCGTCCCGCTCAGTTCAACATAATGAATTAATGGACACAACGATGTTCAGACTTGGCTATACAGTGACTTGCTCGGAGTCCCGCTCGGTTGAGGCAACTCCTTGTTCAGGTGGGTGGTTTTGATGAACTCGTCTATACTTTGCCTTCATACCTAATAAAATGGATGTTTTCTTACGCACTGAGTAGATATGCTAATAAAAGAGACGATCCAACATAGTTAAGGGAATAATCATATTCTGTATCAGATTTGCGTAGAATATGAAAATATTGAATATGATACTATTTTGTTGTACCCTGGTTTCGTAGAACAGTTCGTCCTTGCGTTCCTCGCGTGGGCGTAATGTTGTGCGAGTCTAAGTTACGCCCGCACGAAGCGAATACCAAAACGATCGATTGGGCAGCTTAATGATCCGTCGCTAAGTTGTTCAATCGGCCGTTTTGGTATTCATTTTATGTGGGCGCAAGGCTCGCAAGACATCACGCCACGACGATTGGTTCTGTGGAACAGAAGCGTGACAAAGTCTATACAGATTAGGATAAAAAACTATTGTTTGACCAAGATTTATGTTCGGGTTTGGAGCCATAATTATACCTTCTTGTAAAATTGGAATTGAGTTTGGAACTCATAATTAGGGTTTCTTTATTCTAAAATCTTATTTAATGAAATCTAATGCATCATATTTCTTGTTAAATCGATAAATAAAAAAAATGCTAAAGCAAAATTAAGTTTAAAGATCAATGGAAGAATCTCTTATGATAAAATCCTAACAACAAGATGATTGATAGGAAAATGAATCTTAGGGTTACACAATATTTAAAAGAAGAAGATGAAATAGCACATCTAATTCAGATGCAAATTAAAAAAATTCAATGAAATCAATTTCTTCCAACTTTTGACTCCAAATCACAACTCAATCCGAAAAGAACTTCAAACTATAAATCTCAATCACCGGTTTGGAGAATTTGTTCTTCTTGAATCAGAAAGTTGATTGGAGGCTTCCAATAGATAGCTGGAGGAGATGGATATTCATGGAGAAAGAAGTTACTAGTGGATAGGAAGAAGTACGGGAATAGAAAAACAAAATTTTTTTATGTATCCAAATAAATAGTGTGAGATTTTGAAACCGTATGGATGAGGGTTGCGGTTCCAACAGACCAAAATAGATGGGATTTTGTTAGGTGTGGCTTGAAAACATTGAAATTTATTATTTAATAAGTGTAATTGACTAACACTTGATTTTGAAACCACTTTCCAGAACCACAATTGACTTAACACATGAATTTAAATTCACCCCATACGAGTCTGAAATACTAATTGATTAACCCCTCCCTGAATTCCTTAATAAACAGCACAAATATAATCATCTCGATTCTCGATAATTCCTAGCCCGCCGCTGCTACGTTGCTTGCTGCCGGTGGGTGACCGCACCGGCCCGCAGCCATGTGGCGTGCTGCCATTGGCCCCTGGCCCGGGGTGGGCCCGTGCTAGCAGGGGTGTCCAATGGCTGGCTGCCACACGGGCACGGGCCAGCGCGGTCATCCCCCAGCGGCGGGCCAAATATCATTTTCGTTCCTAGCCCTGATGCATAAAAAATAGAAGATAACACAAAAAGGAAAAATGGAACGGGAGAGAAAATCAAACAAATGGAGAGTGTAATTTACGTACATGTACTTCTGTGGTGGAAACTGAAAAACCTTGGAAGATAGAAAGCCTTCTAAAGGCAGCAACAATGTTAGTTGCGGCGAATAGGTGGAAAAAGGAAACAAAGAATAAGATTGGAAATTTGGATCATAAAAATATCTTCACATCTATACAATAGCAGGGTACGGGTTTAGTATAAAAACCACTAGATAAGGGTCTAGTATCCCTTCAATTTGGTCATGTTTTGAGTAAGAAAGATCAATAATCCTATTAACTTACAAGTTATAAAGAGTTGAACTCGATTAACTTATCTGTACTCGACTAACATATATAGAGTATAAATGAGTTCTAAAAACTTGAATTTTAGTTTTTCTTACATGAACACCTACGGATTTGGTAGTTTGCATACACTGACATTTGCCAAAACTAGCTGAAATTTCCAAATTAGTTAAAATGTATTGAATGATTTGGTTTGGTACCTGACCCTCTCGTTGAATATCCATATCTATGGCTCTGACAATTCAACAGTCCCCTTGGGATATCATTATATCAACTTCGGGGTGGCAGAAGATCAGTTGATCGAGCCACGGGGGCATATTATTCCTTCCATTTAATAATGGTGGGAGTTGGGGCAGTGGGCCAAAAAGGCATGCAATGCAGCGTGCACAAAGTCCCGTGCATATCGCCGGGCATCTAAAAAAAAAACTTTCTTTAAACTTTAGAAAATATACTGGTCAAATTTTATTAAAATAGTAAACATAATTCTAAAGTATTTACATATGTATTTGTTGGTTTTAGCGACTGATTACATAGTTTCAAAATCTATAAATTCATAACACGGTAGTTTCATGATACACCATCCAAGTTCCCTAGACTACAAAAAGTCTACACGAAGAGGGAAGATGATACAGTTTTCTAATAGGGAAATTGCATTCAGTGACACGTTAAAACCAAGCCAAAGAGAATGGAATGACATAGTGACATACAATATTTAAAAGCTTGGGAATAAAAAAGACAGAGAAAAGGGAGGTGCTTTCATCCACTAGATTAAGTAAATGAAAAATCGTAGATAGTCCTCAATTGCTGGGGGTCACAATTGTTGGTTGTTGACAATGCCAAGAGTAGCTGAACAAATGAGAGTTCTAGGAGTAAGCAATTGGTTGAATGTACAAGTTGATTTTAGGTTTTGGTAAAAGCAACATGTCAAGGTGTAGTAGGTCCTGTTCTTTTTCAAACTATATCCTTGATTCATTATATACAAGTTAACCTGAATCCAAATTACCTGATATTTATCATATTGACATTTAAGCGTATTAGATATGGGTTGACCTGATATATCAGTACTATTAATCATCAAATGGCATAAGCGATATTCAGGAGATGTTGATGTTGTTTCTAGGTCAAAATGACGTCAACTGAAATATCTGATATATGCGCTTTTTTAAACAACGGTATATAGCCATGGTAACTGTAAAATAACCATGGCCTCGCGAACAGTCTGTGTGCAACCTTCATCACAGTGATAGCAATAAATATATTTGTTTGGAGGGAAGGCTGAGGATTTTACTTGAAGCTGCACTACCTTTTCTTTTTAGTCTTCAATATGAATATACTGTTCATGATTAAAACTTAATTATTACTTCCCTTTAGATTAGTACTCAAAATGATGTTCTGTCATGAGTCTGTAATAGTGGTTCATATAATGTTTGTTGTCACTACTAATTTTTTCGGACTGATCACTTCCTGCAGGTGTAATCTCAACATTGCTCGCGGGACTTTGTACCTTGTCGGCTTCAGCTAGTTATATATATCCATGGAAGAATATCGTAGGTTCAGGGAACACTTGTTGACAAATGTGAAGAGCTTCAATTTTTTTTGGGATATTTAGCTCTTATTTTTCTGTGGATCTCTCTTTTACATGTTAGTTTGAATTCTTGGTTCCTTGCGTTGGGGCCCATGTAACAATCAATTGCTAGTGACGCTTTTTCTTTCGTTTCAACTTTCAAGGATGATTATATGTTACTGAACATTATGATTCCGTGCATGTGAGTATTAGCAGGAAGTGCACATCAGTTGCGATTAAGACGAAGTCTCGTTTCTTTCTAGTGGGAAATTTGCTGCCTTAAGGCCTCGTTTGGTTCGCGGAATGGAAAGGAAAGGAAACTGATTCCTTGATATTTCCTTTCCTTTAGGAAATTATAATTCCTATAAACTTTCCTTTCCGATGTTTGGAAAGATCGGGATTATAGCCGGAATATATCTTTAATTTTCATTATAGTGTTTGGTGTTTGTAAGGAAAGGAAACAAAATCAAGTCAATTTTCCAAAAATACCCTCGTGCTAATAAAAATAATTATTACTTAGAAATATTTTTGTCTAAAAGATATTATGGATAAACATGGTAAATAATATTATGAACATGGATATTTTGGTCAAAATTTTTTGTAATAAATGCAGGAAAGTTGGAGGGAAAGTGATTCCTTAGATAAATGGGAGGAACCACTTTCCCCCCTATTTTCCTACCTCTTGGGAATCATTTTTCCTTTCCAACAACTTTCCTTTGGCTCCCAAACATAGGAAAGGAATCACTTTCCTTTTCCAAGCTCAAATTCCGCTCAAATTCCGGTAACCAAACGAGGCCTAAAGCCTATCTAAATGTGTTTCTCAGAAATATAAATGAGAACTGATCTGGGCTTTTCCAGGTTCTTTGTTAAGTGTTTCTAAACTTTCTATCAAGAGAAAGGAAACACAAAATGGAAAGCTTTTGATTACTTGGTTAGTGAAGAAAGTCGAAAAGAAAATCAATGGACCTGCAGAAAAAATAAAGAGGATTCGAAAGAGACGGCTGGCGGTAGTCGGTTATTGAGGTCAAAGGAGTGACATTGGATAGGGGAGGAATAAAATTAGTGGGCCACATGTCACTATATCGATTGGTCACAAAAAGAGAGGATATAATGAGGAAGATTGATAAAATAAAATTCATGGTCTAAACTTTTCATTTGGACATGATAGGGCTTAAACTCTAAGATGGTATAAAATTCAGGGTCCAAATTTTAATTAGCCAAAAAAAAAAAAAAAAACTAAACCCAACTCAGACAACCCCTATCTTAGGAAACTAATAGTCCAACTCACAACTCTTCCATATTTTCGTTTAGTTTTACGGTATCATATAATATTCAAAATTTGCGTTTAGGTCTCCATTTTGTACGGTCGACCCAAGTCAACCACTAATACAACACTCAAACCATATTCTGGACTATAAAAACCTAAACTCTAATTTTAAATATTATACGAGACCATAAACCTAAAACCCTATAGATTATACAATGTGATGCACTTGTTACTTTCTAGAATAGCTATCCTTATTTCTTGCTTATTGTCTTACAGTTGAGCTATGACGAGCAGTTACTTGTTTCCGTAAACATAAGCTTGTATATAATTGTTGGGAACAAACACGAAAAATTGTTTTCCAAACCGAGAGAACTTTGTGAGGATCTAAGGAAATCACACAAACCAAATACGCCAAAATCCACATACAAGAGCACAACACAAATAAAATAATTTTTACGTAACCATGACGAGAAAAAACTTCCGGATGGTCGGAGTTCAACCCGAAAATGTCTCCACTAATTGAATAAAGAAAATACACCGACTCCTTTACAAACTCCTCCACTAATCCACACTGATCACCACAATACTTTAAATAGATGGAAATAGATTAGTTTTTTTGTACAAAATGATTACCCATGACGAGAAAACGAGTAAAAATAACGAAGAACTCTATGAAGCGACATCTCTTCAAACAACCCCCAAAATTCTGAATCACCTCTTTCTCTCTATAAAAGATTGCACCTTTAAGAAAACTCTCTCCTTAGATTGTAATTCTTTTGGATTAGGTTTAGAGAACACCTGTTTAAAGCACCCAACTTCCGAAAAGATCTAGACCGTTGATTACGATCCAACGATGAATAAACACCCAAATTTGTCTTTAGCCCCGACACTGGTATACCGACCATGGTATATTGACTAGGCATGGGCATACGGGTCCAGGACCCTTGGTTATGATCCGATCCAAACCATAAATTGTCGAAACAAGCCAATTCATATTTATTTTTTAAATTTAAACGGGACGAGTCTTGTGACATTCACGTATCAGGACGGGTCATGGTTCAAAGCAAATCGATTTGGAAAAAAATAATCCTAATATTAGTCTCTAGTCCTGAGGTAGAGACTCCTACTGGCCCTTAAATTCTAATTCCATCCTAACATCTAAAAAGGAAATCTTTCAGCCTCCTCATGCAATGCTATCGTTGACATGCCGATGACCTCGATGCCAAATCATCGACCTCCTTACCTGCACCTTGTACACGCCCTCGCCTTCGCAGCCCAATTGTCATCAGATCATCCATTAAGTAGATCGACCTTATGATCAAACAGTTACACATACTTTTTTGTTTGATATATGAATAGTTGGTTGAATGAAAGTTTGGTTTTGTACCTGGGAAGAGAAATGTATGTTTACCCGTTTGGAACCGCGGACCTGTCAACCTGTTTCAAATGGGTTGGTTCAGTTCTAATAATTCTTCGGCCCAGTCCCACCCTGCCTTGCCAAAGAACGGATCCGATCTGATACCATCAAATTTGGACCCAATCCTGTACCCAACCCTAATTCCAGAGGTATACCAAAATTTGGCTACTTTTAGTCAGAATAGTTCTGGAATGAGCTGATGTATCACCAATGTACCAGTGGTATGCCGGTAGCGGTATACCGGCGATATATCGTCGATACTGACACAACTTTTATAAATGTAGGACAAGCGCAAAAACTAGCCTACTTTTTCGCCTTCGACTCCTCGAGCTTCTTCGACACACAGATGACGCTCGTCGCACTCTGGATTGTTCTCCACATGGGTTGGAAACCCCACCTAAGGCCAATATATCTTCCTCTTTCCAACTAGGTGGAGGAGCTCGCCATTCCGACAATCCTCGTACAATACTCAAAATTTTCGTTCGGTAGACATTTGTGATCATATCTGCTTAATTGTACTCTTTATGAACCTTATCAACTGTCGCGTCCTTTGACTCAAGGATATCTCGTATCCAGTGATACCGAGTCACAATATAATTGGAATGACTATGGAATATCAAAAAAAAAAAAATTCAAGGTGAATTATACTTTGGTTATTGCAAAGCAAAATGTGCTGCTCTTACTTAAGCCTCAATTCTTGTAGAAACTTCTTCATCTACAATAACTCCTTGCAAGTCTCCATCGTCGCAATACTCTGCAATTGTCACGTCCCAAAACCAGAATACTAGAGACCGGGGGCAGACATAGCCAGCTACGTGTATTGAAGTGCAACCCACCTCGCTATACGGTCACGGCTGTCTAGATATATGAGGGTTTACTACAAGCCATCAGTCTCTTAGGGTCAATAACAAGTCTAATGTCTCAATCACCAGCAAGCAAGTAAATGTCACAAGATGTAAGATCACCAAATATACAATAGTAAGGCGTCCCAAACATTACATATTCAGCTGATCATGAAGCTAATCGTTACAAAATGTGAGGACTAGCAAGAATTTTAGTCATACATGATCAACCCTAGGTTGCCAATCATGTTACAGCCCGTAGGCAGACAATAAGTAAAAATGTACACGAGCTAACACTTGCTCGACGGCTAAACGCCTCAAAAAAATAATTTTACAATAGAGTGGGAGAGCCAAAATAAACCCACTCGTTGCCAGGATTCCTTCTAGTGGTCACCATCTGGCTGGAAAGTCGGTAGATCCTCTGGAACTGCTCCAAAATCTGGCCATACAAAATCAGCTGGGTCAGACCCCAGAAAGAGCAAGTGCCACAAAGGAAGCTTCACTTAGGAACTAAAACCAGCAATTAGCACAAGAATATAATTACATAATAAAAGACAGTAATTAAGGAAAAGCATGGCAGGTGATATACGATGAGATAATCATGGGACTATTCAGATAACCAGGTTACAACCCGTAAACCAAACAAGGACCGGAGTTGTAACCCTTCGTCTAAACAGAACTTGGTTTCTTCCACCATTTATCGGCAAGATAAAATAAGAAATTCGGTCATGTAACAATCTTGTACAGGATCAAGACAAGACTAGACAGATTATACCTCATCCAATAATTACGACCAAGCAATAAGTACGGTTTGATACTTTAACTAACTAGGGTTATCACAGGCCTAGTTACTAGCAAGATGCAGTGAGATTATTCCACCGCCACAAGCCCTGCAGACCATCCAGGCGATCCGAACGCAATTAGGGGTTGAATTCAAGTGGGTACATCGTCCAGGAAACGCATGTACCCTTAGGTGACTTAGAGGGTGCAACACATGACAGTGTGCTGAAAATGTGCCATACTCGACGGCAGGCTACAGATCCCAAGTGGGGTGCCCAGATAACGGGATTGCTTGTAGCTGGGAAATCTCTTCATGACTACTGTGTTATTCTAGTTATTAGCCTTAGTCCTTTTTAGTAGGTACACCTGACCGTGGTACTCAGGGGTCCCTGTCCTAGACATGATGCAAGACAAGACGGGTTTATTTGTACAAGCACAATCGTCCACGGTGTCCAGGTCATTCAATCTTGTCATGTCAGGTTAGCCGTCGCAACAACATTTCGAGAAATATCATGTCAGGTTTATCATGTCAAGAGTGCGCTACGACGGGCCACTATCATGTCAGGTATATCATGTCAATTATATCATGTCAAGTTTACTTGTCACGAGTGCGCCACGTCGGGCCACTATCATGTCATGTTACTCGTCAATCATTCTTGTCGTAAGTGCGCCACAACAGGCCACTATCGTGTTCTATCCTTACATCATCATAAATGAGAAAACTTGCATAAATAGTTGGTAACAAATTCTTGAAGCCAAGGAAAAGATCTACAACTTTCATGTTGGGAGTTGGAAGAAATTCTGGCCATAAATCAGCCAAATAGGACAAAAAAAATAACCAAAATAGGTACTATGCGGCCAAGGGCGGATGGGGTCTCATGCGGCAGTAGATGGGTACCCATCTATGCGGCTGGGTAGATGGATACCCATCTATGCGGCAGGACAAACGAGTCTCATGCGGCAAGGTGAACGGGGTCTCATGCGGCTGGGTGAATGAGTCTCATGCGGCTGAGTAGATGAGGGTCTTATGCGACAGTAAATGGGTACCCATATACGTCTGGGTGAACAGAATCCCATGCGGCTGAGTAGATGGGTACTCATCTATGCGGCTGGGTGAACAGAATCCCATGCGGCTGAGTAGATGGGTACTCATCTATGCGGCTGGGTGAACAAAATCCCATGCGGCTGAGTAGATGGGTACTCATCTGTGCGGCTGGGTGAACAGAATCCCATACGGATGAGTAGATGGGTACTCATCTATGCGGCTGGGTGAACAGAATCCCATGCGGCTGAGTAGATGGGTACTCATCTATGCGGCTGGGTAAATGGGTACCCATCTTCTGCAAAAATCTGAGAAGGATGGCCATGGAACCCATAGCTTCCAAGCTCCCTAAAACCTTCATTATAGGTCCAAATTTGGACTTCCATAGGTCAAAATGGGGTAGAATGAAATTCTCTACAACTTGGAATACTCAAAACTTGAAAATAACAAGGTTTAACAGATCAAAACCCAAGAAATCCAAAAATGTAATAAGCTCAGATCTACAAGAAATAAACCATGGAAATTAAAAATGCTAAGTACTAAAGTGTCTTAGAATCTCGTGAGGAAGAAAATGGAACAATAAAATTTGAGTTCCTCCATGAAGCAAGTTGCACTTGCCTAAACCTCTCTCTCTATCTCTGGTTGGTGAAGAGAGCAATGGAAGGGAAGAAGAAAGTAATGGAAAATAATTAATGAGGAGAGAGAGGAGTGGGCTAATAAATAGGGATGGTGGTGGTAGGTAAGTGGGTTGGTTCTCCAACAAAATCGAACCAAGCCAACAAGCCGAACCGAACCAAGATGGACCAAGCAAATAAAAATACCCAAATATATCATGCAAGAAAACATGCAAATACGAAACAAAATACGTACACGTATACCAAGATACGTAATATGAACCACAAGCATTACAGCAATCGTGACTTCCATGAAACCATCCCACCAGCAAATATCATAACATAGTCCGAAGTTGATATCATGGTATCTACTAATCATACTAACTACATGAGCAATATTTGTCCTTGTACCAAAATTCTAGTTGCACTATTTTAGTTCATGATAATAAGCGTTGTTATCAAATTGGTGTCGTTCTTCGCATATGACTTTAAGAATTCATGGATAAATTTGTGGACAAAAGTTGTCATCAAGTCTAACACGTTCTAGGATGTTTTAAAGAGTTCATTTAGTTACTGTTTGAGGCATTAGAAGAAGGCATTCTTCAATCTACTTCTTAGTTCCAGATCATCCAAGTGGATCACCATCGGAGGTCGTTCACTTCTCTAGGCCATTAATCATATCGGTATGTTTGATCATCTATCTTGTAGATCTTATATATACTATTATACAAGTTGTCTCATTACATAAAATGAAGTAGTTTTGTGTCGATGGATCTTTTGTAATGATGACTAGATTGATAATGTAATTAATCTAACGATATGACCAAGGTCAATCAAAAGATTAGAATAATAAACGCCGCCTGAGTAAGAGTATACACGATTTGCGTGTTGGTATCCTAGCAGGTGTATCAAAATTTTTTTTTGCAGCGTATCGGTACGCTGTCTACTTACAAACTCTCTCAAATATCCTCCTCAAAAGTGATCCCAAATTATAGTGCTTTTATTGATGATGCTATTGCAACCCCAAGAAGAAGTCCAATAAATGTCTAGCTAAATTCCAGTGGACATCCATCGATTAGGATGAATGGGATAATGAGAAAGAGGAATTGGACGAGGCTAGGATTTCTCGTTGGTGCTTAGCATGGATATGCAAGTATGTGATTTCAGGAAATCCTTAACTCCTATTTATACATTATGGCAAAGGAGTATATTTGTAATTACATAGGTATCCTAATTATGGTATAGGAATACAAATTCTACCTCAATCCGTAGAATATATTAGATTCTTTGGACGATTCTAGAACTCGCTAGTTACTTATCTAAGTCCTAGTAAGGTTCCCATTCGGATTTGACCAAGTTACATCTAATATGGTATGTGTTAGAATGAGTCGATACAATTGACCTCAGTCAATAACAAATGAGCCAAACTTAACCCAAGTATGTCTTGCTACTGGACCAACTCTTGTGTGCATGGAACGTTAGGCTCAGTTCTAGAACTGCTTTATTTTGAAACTTCCTTTTGTTAGCCAAGATTGACACCTAATGATATGTCATGAATGTCATGCCCCGGTTTCGTAAAACAGGAAGTCGCTACTGGTCTTGATGTCGTACAAATCTAAATTGCACTTATACAAGACAAACACAAACAAAGTTGATAAAACATCTCAGAAAACAATGTCGTTGCGCAAAAAATAAGCAAAAAATTTGATAAACATAAGACATATGAAAAATAAATTCTTTATTGATAATTGTAGCAAAATTACAACGACTCTAGGCCAAAAGAACAATTGATTACAAATACTTGATCATATTACAATGGATGATGCCTTATGGAATAATTGACTATTCCTGGTAATACGATGATCCTTTCCGTGCAACCTAACTAACGGTCACTCCGGTGACACGCTATCTTGGACTATTCCTGGTAATACGACGATCCTTTTCGTGCAGGTAGCTAGTCCCTACTGAAGGTCCTGAATTACCTGTGCTAGTACGTTATCACTTATTATCCTTGTTCCCCTAGGACGAATCCGGTCTCGATCCCCGACAACTGTTCGAGGAAGCAAACCTTGTGCACAATTTATCCATAATCATGCATGTATATGCACCTTACCTAATAAAATATGACATGCATGATAACATAAAACATGAAATAACTATACAACATATTCATATTTTCATTACTACAATTCTTGAGCCATCGCTCGTACTTTTATTCTTCCCAATCAAAGGATTATCACATTTCTTCTCAAACTAGGATTTTTACCTGCTACTCAACGGTCACAAACCTTTTTCTACAATAACATTTCTTTCCAACAATATCACAATATTTTGTATATCTATAACAACAGTAAAATATTCCATATGTGTATAGCAACAGTACAATATTCAATATCTATAACAATAGTATTGTTGTGAAACCCTTACTATTCACCATTATGTCATGAGTTACACATGACCCTTGGGATCATGTAACTCATGACCCTTGGGTTGCCCCTTATCCCTATATATATATATGGCCCTTGCCATATGATGAAATAATAAGGAGAAAAATATTATTCTACGATATCTAGTATCCCTTCAAACACGTTATCAGCACGATTGCTGAAGCAAGGAGAATCGACGTCCAGATCTCGACGTCATCCTTCCTTTTTCCCTAGTCGATCCGACCAGAGGCTGGTAACACTTCTTAAATTTTTTTTACAAATTAATTGTTTGAATGAAAATTAGCAATATATATATCTAACAATCTAAGAGTGATATTCTTTATATTGCTAACGTTCAAAACAAATTTGCTTCTTATTAAAACAAATATTGTTCACTGTACAACAAATTGACTTATTGTTAGACCAACTTGTTGTTGAACAAATTGCCTTGCTGTTAAACCAATTGTTACTATTTTGTACAACAATTTTTGTTACTTGCTTGTGTACTCATTACTACTTACTGTTCTGTGTACATCTCATTGAAAAAAAAATTTACTTACTGTAATATTGACAGATTGCATATTAGCTTCTGGACTGAACTGTTTTATTAAGCACCGTGGTATTTTTATTATGAGCTCTGTAACATTTATGATTATGCATAAATATTTAATTTTAATTTATGCATATTTTTCACATGATAAATAAAATGGCCAAAATAGCGAGTGTCGATTTTGAAGTACTAGATGCTGCTGGAAAAAATTATTTGAGCTGGCACGTGGACCTGAAGTTCCACTTACGTGCCCAGGGCTTATTAGCCACAATTTTAACTCCTCTTCTATCTACTCCGGCCACTGGTACGAGAAATACAGCAGACACTGCTGTGGTTGTTTCTACAGTGAACGTCTCTGATATAGATAAGGCGAAAGCCATTATCTACATCAGGAGACACATTGATCGGACCCTGAAGGCCGAATACCTCACTGTAGAAGACCCAAAGAAATTGTGGACTGCACTGGAGGACCGCTATAAACATCAAAAAGATGTAATCCTCCCACGTGCAAGGTATGAGTGGGAAAACCTTCGACTTCAGGACTTTAAGTCCGTAGCTGAGTACAATTCAGCTCTCCATAATATCACCTCACGCCTGAAGTTGTGTGGTGAAGAAGTCTCGGAGTATCGCATGTTGGAAAAAACTTATACATCCTTCCACGAGAAGGACGCAATCCTCATGCAACAGTACCGTGAATGAAAGTTCAAAAAGTACTCTAAATTGTACTCCACCCTGATGATGGCAGAGCAAAACAGAGAACTTCTCTTGGCCACTCATAACCTACGCCCTGCAGGCTCAGCTCCTCTCCCAGAAGCTCATTTTTCTTCCAAGAAGCAGAAGAAAAATAAGGACAAATCTAACATGGGGAATGCCCATAAGAGGCTGGCCAGAAGTCCACTCCAGAACAACTTTCATCCCCATAGCAGCAAAAGTGGGGCAAAGAAGAAGTGGAAGAAGACCACAGAACTGATGTCCATTCCCAAGAAAAATTGGGAGGACAAATGCCACAAATGTGGCATGACTGGACACTGGTCCAGAAACTGTCGCACCCCGCGACATCTACAAGATCTGTAACAAGCAAGCCAGAAGTCTCAAGTTGAAACAAATCTGGTAGAAAAGCAGCCGTCTACTCAGTTCTCGGCGGAAGACTTCGAGAACGACGACCTACTCGACTAGAGCCACTATCTTATTTCATGCTTTTAAAAACTTGTTGCCGTATTTTCATATTATGCTTCTCTTTTATTATAAATTATGCATTTTTGCAAGCAACTTATTGACCTCTTTGTATCGGCCCGTCGATCGATATAAGAGAATTTAAAAAAAAATTGTATTTCAAAACCGTTGTTTTAATTACGATTGTTTGTTGTTGTTTTTTTTCATTGATCTATAGATGAAGTGTGAATGCCTTGTGGACAGCGCCTCGACGCACACAATCCTTCGAGAAAAAAACTATTTTTATAGCTTATATGATTATGACGGTCCCGTTATTACGATATCAGGACTATCAAACATAATAGAAGGATCTGGTGAAGCAATTATATTGCTCCCAAATAAAACAAGACTAATAATAAAAGATGCACTATTCTCTCCTAAATCAAATAGAAACCTCATAAGTTTCAAGGACATTCGTTTAAACGGATATCACTTAGAAACAAATGAAATAAATGAGGCAGAATATCTGTATGTTACTCGTCTAAAAGATGGTTCAAAAACTATCTTAGAACGATTTAAGGGACTCCCGTCGGGTCTCTATCATACTCATATTCAATCAACAGAAGCTAACATGATTGTGCACCAGAAGTGTCATTCATCGCCAAAATTTAAACTTTGGCATAATAGACTGGGTCACCCAAGATCAGCTATGATGAAACGAATCATAAGCCAATCCACTGGACACAACCTGCAGAACCTGAAGATTCTTCAGAAGTATGATCACTCGTGTCTACCTTGTTTTCAAGACAAAATTATAACGAGACCATCCTTTTTGAAAGTGGGACTAGAGTCTCCTAGCTTCTTAGAGAGAATTCATGGAGACATTTGCGGACCTATACACCCCGCAAGTGGTCCATTTAGGTACTTTATGGTACTTATCGATGCATCTACTAAATGGTCTTATGTGTGCCTTTTGTCCACCCGCAACTTAGCTTTTTCTAAGCTATTGGCACAAATAATTAAGTTGCGGGCTCATTTCTCCGATAACCATATCAAAAAATTAAGACTTGATAATACGGGTGAAGTTACTTCACAGTTTTTTTAAGACTATTGCCAAGCAACTGGCATCGAAGTTGAACATCCTGTAGCTCATGTTCACACCCAGAACGGGTTAGTAGAATCTCTTATTAAGAGATTACATGGATTGCTCGTCCATTGTTGATGCAGTCACAGTTGACTATAGAAGCTTGGGTTCATGCTATATTGCATGCCGCATCACTTATTAGAATACGGCCTTCTGGAGGTCATATTCTATCTCCGATGTAGCTCGCTTATGGTTCACCTCCAAATATCTCTCATTTGAGAGTTTTTGGTTGTGCTGTTTACGTCCCCATTGCTCCCCCACAGAGGACCAAAATGGGTCCACAACGTCGATTAGATATCTATGTTGGGTTTGACTCACCCTCTATAATTAGATACCTAGAACCCCTGACGGGTGACGTATTTAAGGCACGTCTTGATGACTGTGAGTTTGATGAAGGATTATTTCCTAAACTGGGCACACAGTCTAAGAAGCCAGAAGCTTCTAAGACAATTTCTTGGGACACAAAAACTTTGTCTCATTTTGATCCGCGTACAAGTCAATATGAAGATGAGATCCTGAAGATATTACATCTTCAGAACACTGTACATCTACTTTCGGATACATTTACTGACAACCAGAAGATTATCAGATCACACGTCCCTGCTGTCAACACGCCAGCTAGGATTGACATCCCCAAAGATGGATGCAATCCGCCGGCAGCAGAAATGGCAATACCTCAATTAAAAAGAGGACGCCCACCAGGTTCGAGAGACAAAGTCCCTCGTAAAAGAAAAAACTCTGGAGAAATTAAGAAGATCCCAACACAGGATGCTGAGCTCAGATCAGCTACCTCTCCCCTCCAAGTTTCCCCTGAAGAGAAACAAACAGGAGAAATATCATTAAATTATGTACGTACTGGAGATGTACTAAACAGAAAAAGCACAGTCGCCGACGACGATTTTACGTTCAATATTGCCGTTCACGTCACTGAAAATGACGATGACATCGATCCACGGTCTCTAGCGGAATGTAAATGCAGAGGCGATTGGCCAAAGTGGAACGAAGCAATAGGAGTAGAGCTGGACTTACTCTTGAAACACGAAGTCTTTGGACCAGTAGTCCAAACACCTGAAGGTGTAAAACCTGTAGGATATAAATGGATCTTCATAAGAAAAAGAAATGAACACAACATAGTTGTGCGCTACAAAGCACGCCTTGTAGCACAAGGTTTCTCCCAGAAACCGGGAATAGATTATGAAGAAACATATTCTCCGGTCATGGATGGGAATACCTTCAGATTCCTGATCAACCTCTCTTCTCTGAAAAGCCTAGAAATACAGCTCATGGACGTTGTGACTGCATATATTTATGGCAATATAGATAAAGATATCTATATGAAACTCCCTGAAGGATATAAAATTTTACCAGAGAAAACAGATAGACCTCGGGACACCTATTCTGTAAGGTTACAAAGATCATTGTACGGTCTTAAACAATCAGAAAAAATGTGGTATAATAGACTAAGTGAGTTTTTTGCTACGCAAGGATTTACTAATGATAAAGTCTGCCCGTGTATCTTTATAAAAAGGTCGGGAACATGATTTGTTATAGTCGTCGTTTATGTCGACGACTTAAATCTCATTGGATCTCCTGCAGAGATCACTGAGATACCTGAAAGCCTTAAGACAACTTTTGAAATGAAAGACCTAGGGAAAAAAGTATTGTCTTGGCTTACAGATCGAACACCTAAAGGGTGGTATCCTGTTACACCAATCTACATATACACGAAGATTACTTAAACAATTCCACATGGATAAATGCCATCCCCTTAGTACACCAATGGTCGTTCGATCATTGGACGTAAAGAAGGACCCATTCCGTCCACTGGAAGAGGGGAAGGAATCATTAGGTCCTGAAGTACCTTACCTAAGTGCCATTGGGGCATATAGCTAACTGTACGCGTCCTGATATAGCATTTTCAGTTAACTTATTAGCCAGATACAGTACAGCGCCCACAAAGCGCCACTGGAATGGAGTGAAGCATCTTCTGCGCTACCTCCAAGGGTCTATAGACCTAGGACTATATTACCCGAATAGTGGGTCTTCCACTTTACTTGGTTATTCAGATGCAGGTTATAGATCAGATCCCCACACAGAGAAATCACAAACTGGATTTGTGTTTACTTTCGGTGGTACGACTATTTCCCGGAGGTCCGTCAAACAGACCAGTGTGGCTATCTCATCCAACCATTCTGAACTCCTGGCAATCCATGAAACAAGCAAGGAGTGTGTTTGGCTTCGCTCCATCATTCAACACATTTTGGCATCTACTGGCCTGAAGACTGGTGAACTTGAGCCTACTACCCTTTTTGAAGATAATGCAGCATGCGTAGCTCAACTTCAGAAAGGATACATAAAGAATGACAAGACGAAGCACATATCCCCCAAATTCTTCTGGACGCACGACCTTCAAGAGAAGGAACAAGTCAAAATATAACAAATTTAATCTTGTAATAACTTAGCAGATTTGTTTACCAAAACACTGCCACGATGTACTTTTGTAAAGCTTGTAAGAGGAATAGGGATGAGGCAACTAAAAGACCTGCAAGCCTGAAGCTTGTACAGATCAGGGGGAGTAAAACTATAGGATTGTACTCTTTTCCTTAGGACTGATGGTTTTTCCCACTGGGTTTTCCATAGCCAAGGTTTTAACGAGGCAAACCAAGTTTACTCTGGATCCAGCAGTATCCACCCTATTAGCTTATTGGAAATGGATGAATAAGGGAGAGTGTTGTGAAACCCTTACTATTCACCATTATTTCATGAGTTACACATGACCCTTGGGTTGTCCCTTATCCCTATATATATATGGCCCTTGCCATATGATGAAATAATAAGAAGAAAAATATTATTCTACGATATCTAGTATCCCTTCAAACAAGTATAATATTTTATGGATCTAAACAACAAGTTGACAATAAAAATATTACTCTTTTTTAATCTATATTCTTTTTTTTTACTTAACATTATCAGTCTCATGAAACATAAAACAAATGCAAACAATTTTTTTTCATTAATGTGAAGGTAAATAATAGAAGGATCAAAACCACCCTCATCATATGACGAATCGACTTCGTCCCAATCATGAAACTCTGCATGATTCCTCCATATGAATGCAAGTTCAAAGTCCTTTCGAGCCAACATGCAAGCACAATGCACCGTACGAAGCGGGACATTACATAATACACCACTCAGAAAAAGTTTAATCCTTGAAACTTAAAAAACTTACAACTTAACGTTCATTCTAATGCAATTCGTGCATTGATGCATGCCTTGATACGATCCTTTCGATGTTCTAAGACTTATGCTCATTCCTTACGACTCATGCACTTGAGGTATGTCTCAATAGAGTAGTCAATGTTCTACGACTCATGCACCAAGGCACTTAGTCTTTCAATGTTCTAGCCTAACTCATGCCTGAAGGCACGCCTCGATAGATGTTCTATGGCTCATGCCCTGAGGCATTCGCTGATATAGTGATTCGATGTAATATGGCTCGTGCACTAAGGCACTCGTCGATGGCGATTCGATGTTTTATTTTGTTTCGTGCACTTGATGCCTCAATGTTTTATCTTAGTGTTCGACACACACTACAATTTCTCTCATTCGAGCCACGGCCGTGGACTCGATAGATTAAACTTTGAATAACGTGTAGGCAACTCTAGAGGGGGGTGTTGAATAGAGTTTGTGTCGAAAATATGCAAATAAAATTTAACTCTATCACAAACAGAATATAATGAGAGAATTGAATGCGAAAATAATAAAGATCAAGAGAGCATACGCAAACACAGCGGTTTTAACCTGGTTTTCCTCGTGGAGGACTAGTCCAGTCCTGAGAACTCTTGCTCAGGATTGAAATTCACTATTTGTGAAATAGTAGTTACACCACATGCCTTTACTCAGAAGAGCACGTCAACTTCTTACAAAAATCGTTGGGGCGACACTTAGAATTTTTCAAGCAACTTTATCTGACTCTTGCATAAACTTCTAACTGAATAGCACTGAGCACTTTTAGGCTTAGGAAGCTTTGCTAGTAGATGGGAAGGTTTTGGCTTGTATAAGGCTATAGGGGAAGAGAAGATGAGATGAATGAAAATGGTTGAAATTATGCCTTATATATACTAGTCTGGAAGGCAGAATTCGGCCAGAATTCTGTTCTCAAAATTCAAAAATATGGCCATTGTACCAGCTAGCAATTGGTAACCCTAAAAATCAGTTCTTGGAAATCAGGGGACAGAGTTCGGTTCGAACTCTGTGTGGGGGCAGAGTTCGGCCCGAACTCTGTCTTCTAGGTGGCAGAATGGCCTTTGGGCTTTGTTTAGCTTGGTGGAGCTTGGGCTTGGTTCAGGAATTGGTCTGTTTGTATGGTAGAGCTTAGAGAGATATGTCTAGGGGTTGAGATGACACAGTGCGATTTAACGTACACATTCTCCTAGACTCAATAAATTGAAGATTACAGACTTGAAATAAATAGGAAAACCAAGAGCCCTTTGATGACGTATTTCTTCTGATATTTGAGCAGACCTGAAGACGTCTTTTTCCTTGATAACAGTCGTCCAAAGATAAGCAGATCCGGAACCCCCGATGCGAGGCCCCAGATAGGTCGCTAAGTGGTTCAGAGAAATCTTTTGTATGACGTTGTCTTTGGTCCATCATTAATTCTTCATTGCCTATATCCTGGTTTGATCATGCTTACTGCATGTCTACAAATACATGTTAGACGAGCAAAATATGTTGTAGTACGATACAAGCATGGCAATATGATATAGGATAATTAGGACAATGCTAAGTTTAATTAGCAACATGATAGTGAGTATATGAATATTAGTGACATCATTATGTTAAACTTAATTAATTAGCCATATTCAAAAATACGATGTAATCATTGGGCTAACAATCTCCTCCTTTTTGATTATGGCAAATCGGTTAAGTTTAAGACAGATACGATAGATGCATGTATCACTAATAAACACATATTACTAGAAAATTGTGTGCTAACTTAAACTTATTTTTCCCCCTTTGACATGATCAAAAAATAAGCTCCTCCGTAATAAGAGATAAAACGAACTCAAGCATATGTAAAGGAGGAAGGCATAGACAATCATGTTCAAGATATACTAAATGAGGAACAATGGGAGAAGTGTGTAAAGACAAGTATAGAAACTACGTACCAAATGTAGAGTGCCAAATAGAAAATAGCTTGTCAAAACACAAATAGTTGGTAAAACTTAAAGAATTTGAAAATAATCAATAGATAGTTTACCAACATGAAATCCAAGAAAGACATCCAAAAACATAGTATGATATGAAATATTGCTCTAGTTTTGGAAGAGAAAAAAAATTTCAGTCAAAAACTATGGGGATTAGATAATTATAAATAATAGATATCAAAGAAGAAAGATACCAATTGAGATATCAATTGAAGTATTGAAATAAATAAACTTGAAATATTGATCAATGAAACTATGATAGTCACAATTGTCCACAGATAAATAGTGAAACAAAATAAAGGAATGATCAATGTAAAATAGAGCAATTAATAAAAAAAAGATCTCATTATTTGCAAATCTATTTGCTTATCCAAAATTCATGCATTTGGACTCAATTATCTTATCATGATATATATATATATATATATATATATATATATATATATATATATATATATATATATATATATATATAATATGAATACCCTTTAGATAAACATGAAAGTAAAGAAGAAAAATGTTTGAGAAAGAGGAATTCAGTCGATTTGAATGCTCCCCCTCAAACTATTACCAATATAGATAAAATCATGAATTTTGGGTAAGTCCTCAACAAGGAAAGCCAAATCAATTAAGCATACAAGGAAAGCTAAATCAAAGAAAGCACAATACTATAAGATACGAAAGTTAATATTAACGAGATGACTCATATAAAAGAAAGATAATATGATGAAAACAATTGCATATACTCTCATAAAGCTTTCACAAAATAACAGTATCATGACCTCAATCACTAAGATATAAATAATGATAAAAATATGGGTCAATGATGAACTAGGTATACGACATATTAAAGGGTATAAATGAATTGAACTAATTTATTTGCTCCCCCTTAAAATATGAGTATCTAGTTCCAAAGCGCTTATAGCAAAAAAATGATAACTTCAAGATCTAGGGGTAAATCAACTATTGAATTCTCTCCCCTTGCTCAATGCATATAAAGCTATAAAAATGTCATAGAATGAATAATATCATCTTTAGAAGAGATATCCAATTAATAGTCACTAAAGATGAACGATCAAAATAATATTTTAATTAAGCACATTTGATCAAAATATGACATACATTAGCCTATATAGAAGAATCTCATATTTAAATATGATATATCAATGTATGTTACCTTTTGAGAAAAATGTCATCATGAAAAGGAATAAAGTCAATTAAATCAATCATGATGAAAGTCAAAATATAGCTCAAAAATTAAAAAAAAAAACTCAAATATCATGTCCATGATTATCTAATTAAGAAATGATCAACCAATTTATTGCTTTGCATGGATTACGTATGTTTTACCACATATGTACCCATCAACGGGTAATAATCCAACCTTGCTAATACTAAATGGGAAACCCATGAAGTTCAAATAGCAAAAAAGCATATGTGATAATCCATGGGTAGCCAAAGTAGAGTAATAAATTAACTAGATAACCACATAATTAGATAATATAGGATTACTCAACCATTATGATCATTTATCAATAACATTAAACATGATCCAACGAATTTTATCAAGAGAAAATTCGAAATCCATATTTATAATAAAATCTTACAAATCGATGAAAAATATGGAGAGAAAAAGTCAATCTTATTTAAATTATTACAAGTTTAATCTAAAGAGATGTAATATGATAATATGATAAAATCATGACTCAAAAGATGAGAGAAGTTTAAGAGATGCTTACCAATGACTAGTATGGAAGAAAGTTAAAGCGATGAATCACAAACCTCAATGGAAATATATTTTTTTGTCAAACTAATTTTAGAGAACAAACATATGTATCTAAAATAGAATACAAATCTCATCAAAAAAATTCATAAATCTTATTTTTGTAAACTATCATATTACATATAGATTAAAATTCAAGAAAATAGCTAGATGAGTGAAAGTAAACAAAAATTATGTAGCTTAACAATACATCGTAAATAAGCAAGCTACATAACTAATTAAGATTAATGAGGTAGGCCATTAACATGATAAATGTGCTCATTAAATCTTAAGTCACTAAAACTAAAGATACATGCTTAAGCATAGAGTTCACAATAAGGGAAATACATTTTGAATGATCAAAATAATTTATATACTCTTTATTAAGCAAGGATAAGAGTATAAGATAGCAAGTAAATGAATTAGACTCTCATCAAGTAAAGGATAAAAGAGATGTTCATGAAAACATAATATAACAAATCTCTTTGCCAAGTATTGAGATTAACTCAAGATAATGAAATAATAAATTGATCTAGAGAATGCAAAATTATAGCCATTATGAAAGTGTATTATCTAGAAATGGAAAATCTCAACGCAAAAGCTCAAACCATAGTAGCTAAAGACATGAGAAGTATGATATATCAATTACATGTATTCTCATGTGCTACAAAAATATTATTGGGCAATAATAATAAAATATTTATAGCTAGATATGATGATGTATTCTGGAACTTATGGGTGGATCCAGAACTAGATAATGGTTGCAAGTAGACCTTAATAAATCTTAAGTCTATAAAGTATTGATCACTTTGGGTTAGCTGTAGGGGCCGGTTCCCAGCTAGCGGTAGTCCGAAGACTAGTACACCGTGTCGCTTCAGGCTATTTACATCTGTATGATAGAACTTGTTCCCAAAATGTTCTTTACTTTTAAGAATTTATATTTAAAAGAATATATGCAGTATCATGAAACAACATCAAAATCCAAAATTCCTATGTATAAGAAAGGTAAATACCCAAATAATAATGAAAGAATGATCATCAAAATTTGCTAAGAATATTTCAAAACAAACATTTTCATAATGCACTTATGGAGATAAATATATAGAAGATATACTCAAAATGTGTACTAATAAGTACGGTGATTTTAACAAGTAAGGTAAAGCACAAAAATCATGCAATCCTTAAAAGAACTTCCATAAAAGTTAACAAACAAGACACTGATAAACATTTTCTCTCAACATTCCAACTTAAAGGTATTGAATAAATAAATATCAACAGTTGGAATCGCATAGATAAAACTATATATATATATATATATATATATATATATATATATATATATATATATATATATATATATATATATATGAGAGCGGATCAAAAGCCCCCCTTAGAAAACCCCCTAAAAAACCCCTCACTCTCAGCCGTCCATTTAATGTTAATGTTAATATTAATGTTAATATTAATGTTAATATTAATATTAATGTTAATGTTAATGTTAATATTAATTTTAATTTTTATTTTTATATTAATGTTAATGTTAATATTAATTTTAATGTTACGTTTAATGTTAATTTTAGTATTTAATGTTAATATTAACATTAATATTAACATTAACATTAATATTAACATTAAATGGACGGCTGAGACTGAGGGGGTTTTCTAAAGGGGGCTTTTGATCCGCTTCCTATATATATATATATATATATATATATATATATATATATATATATATATATATATATATTTATATATATATTTATATATATATATTTATATATATATATATATATTTATATATATATATATATATATATTTTTTTTTTTTTTTTTTTTTATATATATTTATATATATATATATATATTTATATATATATATATATATATATATATAATAGGCATACATTAAAAAAAAAATATATATATATATATAATAGGCATACATGAAAATATTCAAGAATCAAGTAAAAGACATGTGTCCATAAAGTCAACCAAAAGATATTATCAAAAGAAAGCTTTAAGAAGGAAGCTAATTGATTCAAAAAAAGATAACACAAATTTGGTTAAAAGAATCAATAGCTAAAGTATGAGGTAAGCACAAGTATGAATAGATACTCTTCAAAATAATATGAAACTTGAGCTTAACTCATATGCCCACAGAAAGATATTTATAAGAAATACATAAACTACATAGAAAAATATATTCATGTATCATTAATAAATATTGAAAACCATCACAAATTAAATAAAATATAAAATAAACTTTATTAGGCAGAGACTTAATTGATTCTCAAGAGGATAATCAAAATGAGAATCAATAATGAATATATTATGCAATCACAAGATTAAAAATGAAGTATAAGTGTATACTTGCCAAGTGATAAGAAGCTTGTGCTAAACACATATATTCACAAATACCGATTAAGATACATATGACATATTAAATATAAATCGGCAAGAAGTAACTATCTCAAAACTTTTAATGACGGAGAGTTAAAATTAACTCAAATCAAAACTAAGGTCCTATGGACTAGAGTGATGTGCATGCTTTATAAATAAAGATTAGAAATAACGAGCATGCATATATAAATGTGTCACACTAATAAAAAAGAGTGATAAACTATATTGTGTGAACTAATCATTTAAGCTAAGTAACTAATCATGCTAGATAAAAGTAATAATAAGAAAATTAACTAAGCATACTAGTATTATATCTCACATTGATTTATATAATAAGCAACTAAATGATATCAATGTGAGCTAGTAGCAAGACATCAAGAGAAACATGCTATATTCAACAAATATAAACCATTTAAAGAGAATCGTTTAGCATGTTACCAAAGTGGCTCTAGTGGCCACACTTTTGTCGGTACAATTTCTTGGAAGATGACCTTTGAGCTTTGCAACCACCAACACGCTCCTCGGTGCTATGTTCCGATATAAGTAGCTCCACCTACAACATTAGGCAAAAACTTTGGTATCCAAATAAATTTGGATCCACATTTGTTAGCTTTAGGATCCACATTTGTTAGCTTTAGGGACCCATATACTATTTACTCTAGCATTGGTAGAAAAACTCCTACGAATAGGACAAGTTACACTTATGTGTCCAATACAAGAGCAATAGAAGCACCTAATGCTAGTGTGTGCACATGTATCAGAATAAGTATGATTATGAACATGTGACATACTAGAATGATGAATATCTCTAGAGTGAGCATGCATGGATTTGATCTTAAGAATATCATGTTCTAATAGCAAATCATTATGCAAACAAGTAAGAGAATCAAATTTAGCATTTAAAGCATAATTCTCTTTTTCAAATAAAGCAATTCTAGAAATAAAATTGTCATTTTGTTTCTTTAAAGAGTCAATAGAAGAATCATGCAAATGATTTAGCTCATGTGTTTGCCTCTTAAGATCTTCTATTTATGAGGAAAGAGATTTGATTTTCAAAATTAAAGAATCATTCAAACTCTTTAAAGAAACACAAGATGAGTTTTGAGAGTCAAGTCTAGATAATAAATTATTGTTTTTATTTCTCAAAAACTCATTTGATTATTCTAAATGAATGAACTTTTCTGAAAGTTCTTCATTTGTAGAATGAAAGTTCTCAAGAATCTCTAAAGATTGTTTAGCCATAGCTTTCCACTTAGAGCATTTTTTGCATTTAGAAGAAATATGATTGTCCATGCTACTAGAAGTAAGATCCTATTTATATGAGGAGGAGGAATACGATGCCATATACAAATAAACAAGGATCTACTCTAAGGATGTTAAGCCTAACAATAGAGTCCTTATTCTGATGTCAATTGAAATAATGTAGGCAACTCTAGAGTGGGATGAATAGAGTTTGTGTCGAAAATATCCAAATAAAATTTAACTCTATCACAAACAGAATATAATGAGAGAATTGAATACGAAAATAATAAATATCAAGAGAGCATACGCAAACACAGCAGTTTTAACCTGGTTTCCCTCGTGGAGGACTAGTCTAGGCCTGAGAACTCTTGCTCAGGATTGAAATCCACTATTTATGAAATAGTAGTTACACCACGTGCCTTTACTCAGAAGAGCACGTCAACTTCTTACAAAGATCGATGGGGCGACACTTGAAATTTTTCAAGCAACTTTATTTGACACTTGCACAAACTTCTAACTAAATAGCACTGAGCACTTTTAGGCTTAGGAAGCTTGGCTAGTAGATGGGAAGGTTTTGGCTTGTATGAGGCTATAGAAGAAGAGAAGATGAGATGAATGAAAATGGTTGAAATTATGCCCTATATATACTAGTCTGGAAGGCAGAATTCGGCCAGAATTCTGTCATTAAAATTCAAAAATATGGCCATTGTACCAGCTAGCAATTGGTACTCCTAAAAATTAGTTCCTGAAAATCAGGGGACAGAGTTCGGCCCGAACTCTGTGTGGGGGCAGAGTTCGGCCTGAACTTTGCCTTCTAGGTGGCAGAATGGCCTTTGGGCTTTGTTTGGCTTGGTGGAGCTTGGGCTTGGTTCAGGAATTGGTCTGTTTATATGGTAGAGCATGAAGAGATATGTCTAGGGGTTGAGATGACACAGTGCGACTCAACGTACACATTTTCCTAGACTCAATAAATTAAAGATTACAGACTTGAAACAAATAGGAAAACTAAGAGCCCTTTGATGATGCATTTTTTCTGATATTTGAGCAGACCTGAAGACGTCTTTTTCCATGATAGCAGTTATCCAAAGATAAGCATATCCGGAACCCCCTGTCACGATCCGCTACCCCAAATTGTTGGGCCGGGCCGAGCCATGTCCAGCCTACGCTTGGTTAAAGCGTAGTAAGCTGTTCTAAGAATAAACAATAAAGGGTCTAAGCTGCTAACAGTTCTAATATCACATTTAAAGGTTCATCACAACACAACATCTATAAGCGAAAGTAAACAAGTACGGACTTAATAATACACTTCCAAAGTATCTAACTGGAGACAAAGTCCAGTATCCAAATATAAGTTCAAACCAAAGTCTAAGTCTCAAAATATATGAAAAATATCTAAGCAAGGTTCCCCGCTGGGGCCTCTTCTGGAGCTAAGGCCAGGTCCTCAAAATCAGTGCCATAATATGTATCGCATAGCATTTCCTTCTTGGAAAGTGAACCTACAATGTTATCCTGTCAGGACGGGAGCAAGTACTGATTCTACAAACTAAACATACTGAGCAAGGAATGAAAAAAGATGTAGTAAATAAGAATCATGGCATCTATCCTATGTCGTATCACAATCATGTCATATCACAAATCCATCATGTCGTATCACAATCATGTCATATCACAAATCTATCATGTCAGGAATACATTTGTCATGACGACATATGTATATCTAGAGTTTAAAACTGGAGCAGGTACGTGATCGTCAATAGGTGTACAATGTGCAGGGACAATAATGAAATGTACTTCCGTACAAGTGATATGACGATAGATGTACATACGCACAAATTTGCTTTGAGAGTAAGGCCTACGACGCAGTAACATATAAAATAAAACTTTGCTCGGTAAATACATATGAAGAAGGGGAGCATGATCACGTACTCAACTATCAGTTTCCCCATAACCCAGATTCTAACATGCGAGAGATAGGAGAACAGTAAAAACATGTGAAAGCTATAAGAACGGTATAAAACATGTGAGAGATACGAGAACGGTATAAAACATGTGAAATATACTGGGAGCAGTATAAGCATGGCAGGTACTGAGAACAATTTAAAATATGGTAGGTACTGAGAGCAGTATAATTAAAGCATGTGAAGCATACGCCAGATATATATAGAAACCTGTAAGATACAATTTTCCAGTTTAAATCACTGTATTAACATGGTTCATACGCAATCCATTGTCATATGAAGTAAAATAAAGTTTGTAGGGGTACTCGCCTCGAGCAAAGCAAGAATAAGAATATGAAGATACAGATGTCTGGTATCCTGTCAATAATGATATACAAACTCAGTCTTTAAGTTATGATTAAGATTTTACACTAGTGGTGAGACACGACTCCTAACTGGACACTAGCTAAGTGGTGACCTAGCATAAAAGTCCAATATGAGGTGACACTATATCTAAACCAACACTTAGGATTCTTAGAAACACAAAGATCATTTTAGAGTTTTACAAAATCCAAACATGTAAATATAAACACTAATAATAATAATTAAATACAAATTAAGAATGGCACATAAACAAAATCTACAGATGTCGTCGGATGATAAAATAAATATCACCAACGTGTCCAGAATGGTCAAATTAGCTAGGATAGCCTACCCATAAGTCCAATTTGGACACAGGGGCAAAATGGTAATTTCGGGTCAAAATAATGTTCGTCGTTGGACACACTTGTACCGAAAAATGTGTCACGATAGAAGTCTACAAAATCTAGTAAATTATATGTTCACGAATCCAGAATGATGATACGAACCCAACGGTATGTCCGAAATGGAATTCCGATGACCCGATCACAAAATGGTCCGTTGATCTGGATATTGGTATCCGATTTGCACGAAAATACGTGTCGAAGTCAAAGTCCACAAAATCTAACAAAGTATATGTCAACGAGTCCAGAATGACGATACGAACTCAACGGTATATCTGGAATTGGATTTCGATGAGCCGATCTCAAAATGATCCGTTGACCCGAACATTTAGAATCCGGTTTGCACGAAAATACGTGCCAGAGCAAATGTCTTCAAAACTCAAAAAACTATATGTCAACGAGTCCAGAATGATGATACAAACTCAACGGTATATCCGAAACTGGATTCCGATGAACCGATCTCAAAGTGACCCGTTGACTCGGAATGTGGGATCCGTTTTGCACCGAAATGTGTGCCAGGGTCCACGTCCTCCAAATCAAGCAAACTTTATATGAAAACGTGCCAGAACGACGCCACGAGTCTACTGGTGGTGTTAGAAATTGAATCCAAAGTCCCGGGTTCAAAAATAGAATTTTACAAGTGCGAAATTAAGAATTCGGACGGCCAACTTTGGCGTCGAATTCGACCAACCAAACGTGCTCACAATGAAACGAAACTTAAGGGACATGAAGAGGGTTATACCAGCTGCACATAGGAACTGGTAGCGCGCCAACCGAAGCTGTGATAGCGGAGTTACGAGCTGACGAAGTTGGCTCCACAAAACTATCCAAAAATTATACAATTTAAAGTGTCAACTTGGTGGCCAGTTTTGATGTATCAAACGACGAAATTAACGGACGAAACTTGAGAGAAGTGATGAGCTATATACCGAGATTGTGATGGAGCAAAGAGTTCGCTAATCTAACGAGCGAATCTCTCAAAAAATACGCACGAAATCACTGTCCCAAAACATTATTTCTGAGTTCAAAACTCGCGCGTCATGACGGAACTTCGTGCAAAACGCACGAATCGTCTATTGTACGCGTCGAGGAGGAGCATAGTGGCCACGGGGTGGCTCACCGGAGGTCTCTCGGGCGAGGGGGTCACGGGGGGTCTGCCCACGCAGCGGCATACGACGGCGCGCGGCGGTGCACGGCTGCCGGCCGCTGCTGCTGCTGCGCTGCTATACGGCCTGCTGCTGCTGCGCTGTCGGCCCGAAGCACGCGTACTGCGGTGGCCGACGGTGGCTGAGGCCCGGCAGAGCGGGGCCAGGTGGTTGGCCGCGACGGTAGTGGTGGATGGGTGATGATGATGTTGTTAATGGTGGTGGTGGTTATGGAGAGTAGTGATGGTTGTAGTGAGAGTGGTGGTGTGAGGATGATGATGATGATGATGGAGTAGTGAGGAGGAGGAGATGGAGGTGGTGAGAATGATGGTGAGGGTGGTTAATGGTGGGGGAGTTTTTTACGGTGGTGGTGGTTGTCGGCTATGGAGGGATAAGGGAGAGAAAGAAAATGTGTGTGTATGTGTATATGTGTGGGTGCATATATATAGAAAGAAAGAGAGAGTGAGAATAGAGAGAGAGAGTTAGATATTATGAGAGAGGGAGAGAGAAAGAGGTCGGCCATAAGGGGGGAGTGTGCTGGCATGGTGATGGGGGAAGGGTTTATGAGTAATAGGAGAGAGAGAGTTATATATGTATATATAAGAGAGATATTGATAAAATAGAGAGAGGAAGAGATATTAAAATAGGGAAAAAGTGGGAAATATTGTGTGGGGTGTTTGGGTAGTCATGATAGGACAACATGGAGCTTGGGTTAGGGTTCGGTTGAGCCGGATCGGGTCAAAATCGGACATGGTGCAATAATTGAATTTAAATAGGTATTTATGATCATGGGTAAATAAGTGACATGTGGGGACTCAAATAAATGGGACACAAGCGTCATATGGGTAATAGGCTTCATGTGGACCATGTCCGTACTTTGGGTCGACTAGGTTGGTGTAGAAGCATGGAATTTCAGAACCAGAAAGTCTATGCGCCAGACTACATGCGCTAAAGCTTGGACAAAGTACTTCACAGCAAAAAGTAACGAATATAGACATTGAAAGAGGACTTTTTATTTAACATATAAAAGTCTATTACATGTCTAAGAAAGACTGTACAAAGGAGAATTTCTACGAAGAAAAGATCCTAAGTCTACAGCCAACAATCAACATGCGTCCTCAACCAAGCGTATCCCAACATGCGCCCTCAGCCAGGCGCATCCCACCATGCGCCCCCAGCAAGGTGCATCCTTTTCAGCATCCTCAGTTATGTGCATCCCTGGGGCAGCTCAGTTATGTGCATCCCTTCAGCAGCCCAGTTATGTGCCGCTCTTCCAGCCAGGCTCACCTGATAAATGCTTCGACTAATGAAACATTTATTGAGCAGAACGAGGGTGGCAATCAACCCTCTAGCCCAGGAAGAAAAAAGAACCACAAGCCAACCTGTGGCCATGGGAGGCTTCGAAAGAGCCTCCAAAGCCAAGAGAAGAGCACCGCAATCGACCCGCGGCTAAAGGAGCAGCTCCCAACCAGAATGGGCAACACTCACGCAGAGAATGAGCTCGCCAAAAGCTCGAGGAAGACGTTCAGGGCACCGCAATCCCGATCTACGGCTCTTCCTGCACAACGAAGACGAGGCCCGAGTATCCCTATCTTTGGATGCAACAGGCACCTTCCGCCTGCCTCGGAAGCCCTCGACTCCGACTTTTTGATGTAACAGTCACCTTCAAGTGCATCAATGAAGACACTGCGTCGCATCTTCACTCTCGGGAGCATCTCATCAACAGAATGCATTCGAGTACACAAGTTCATGTCGGAAAGATGTGAGAGAACGAGAGGCTAACCCTCTCTCCATACCACTATTTATAGGCCGGACAGATCAAACCCATGCGCTAAGTGGATGGCTCTCTGAATTCCGTGCAAAGAATTTGTATTAAATGGATGAACCGGACGCTTCGAATTCAGCCAAGTCAAAACGGCTATTTAAAGCACTCGAAGAACATAACAGTTGTACCATCAAAGATGTCTCACGAAGCGGATGCGCCGGCCAGACCGCGCATCACACAGACGCGCCCTTTAACATCAAGCGCATCACATAGATGCGCCCTTCAGTACCAAGAGCATCACAGGGGATGTGCCCCCATACGTCCCCATACGCCTAGTGGAACGCCAACCGATGCGCCCACTCAGCTGTCCATCGAATGTCACAAACATTAAATGCTGAACAGACAGAGTTGGCAGCACGTCTCCCAAAGTCTGAACAGTCGACAACTTTTTCAGAAGACAAAGCATCGCCAACATCAGCATCATTATTACTCCCCTCCGACGGCTACTGCCACGTGGCCACCCAACCATCTCGTATGTGCCTCCGCGGCCATGCACCCAAATCTGCATATGCCTCAAAAGCTGTGCGCCTCAGACTTTTCACTGATCCCTAAAGACAGAAGAAAAGTCACTGTTACAACTCTGCATGCGCCTCAAAAGCCATGCACCCCAGACTTCTCTCTGATCCCAAAAGACTGGAGTAAAGTCACTACTGAAGTTCTGCATGCGCCTCAAAAGCCATGCGCCCAGAATGGTTCGTGACTCCTAAAGGTTACGAGTCAAAGTCTCCTTATGCGCCCAATCTTTGGCGCATCCTACCAGATCATTCCCCACCAAATTAGAGATCTCCGAGCCATGGGTCGACGACACGTGTCCTTTGACTCAACTCATCCAAGATCTCAACAATAGAAAGATCTTCTTCTCCGCTACGTGCCGGTTCACAACAGCAACATAAAGAAGTCAACCCCCTCGATCAGGGCGCATCGTCCATGCGCCTCCATCAGCAATCAACACGTGGCATCCCCGCGTACAGTCGCATCCTACATATGTGCGCACGAGCAGCAAGCCTGCAAAACTATAAATAGCGGGATCATTTCCTTCTTTGACACACACGGACCAACCAACGTGCATACATATCAACTTCCACAGCGAACAGACAGAGACTTCGCACTACCAGAGAGGCAGATACAGACACTCAATGTCTTCCTCCTCTCAGTAAGCTCCAGCACCCAGAGCAATCCAGACCTTCAGAGAACCGATAACCGTCGTCAGATCGTCAACGGAGTCAACGCATTACCACTCACTCCATCGGCACAAGGGACCCAGATTAAACAAAAGTGTACTCCTAGGACTACGTCTAAGTCCTATATTGTAACACTGTTCTGTTTGTATTGAAATTTACAATCAAAGAATTTTAATGGCAAACAAGCTGGCGACTCTGCTGGGGACCTCTTTCTCCTCCACCGAGAAAGCTGTGTCACAATTCGACGACGTGAAGTGGGCTCCTCCCACAAGACGCTGGTCGTACGTCTCAATCAACAGGCGTATGAGGAGTTCATCTCTGAAGGCAGTGCGAGTCCTTCAAAACGGCTGCCAAAGTCGAAGAAGACCCGCCGAGTCTGGGTGCGCAAGGTCGACGCCTCGGGCACCACCACTGAAGGGGATGCGCCAATCCAACCTTCCCTTCCTGTTGACGTCCTCAGCAACCAAGATGTGCCCGCTGGTGCAGCGCATCTCTTGGGGAAACGTGCGGCTAACCACGTTCCCCAGCCATCTCCCTCTCAGGCGAGGAAGATGCGTCGACGGAGCAGGGGCGCAGCCAATGCCCCGTGCATCACCTCTGATGCGCCACAGAAGATCTCTGTCTTTGACAGACTCACTCGCTGTAGTGGCAAGGAGAATTTGGATTCTGAGTACTATGCGGCCCAGCGGCCTGGTACGAAGAAGTCCAAGGCAGCACGGGCCATGCGTCCCAAACGTGCTATGCCAGCAACAAGCCAGAAGCATACGCTCACAATCATGTGCGCTGCTGATGATAAGTTGTACAAGGTCGACTCGAGTGCTGCGGCACCGAGAACGAGCCGACCTTCAAAGTCCTTGTCTCATTTGGGCACATCTACTGCGTGCACAACCAAGTCGATGAAGGCAAATCCAATGGTCTTGAACTCCCGTGCCTCCTCTGGTTGTACGTTTGAGGTCCGTTCAAGTCACTCCAAATGCTGTGGTTCCCCCACTACTGATCGGGATACCTGTTTGGTATTAGATCAGGGGGCACAGCACTCACTTGACCACCCCGGCGCTTGGCCTTGCCATGCGTCTGAAGGGGGTGCGAAGGTGGCACTCTCCTCCAATGATCTGCGTAACATGATTACTCACAAGCGCTGATCAGGAGAGTTGACTGACAAGCACGATGCGCCTCTTACGGGGCATACTTGTGCTGTGGTCACCATCAACTGCTGTTGCAAAGCGGCAGTCCCACCAAGGCAGTCGATGTTCCAGCGGCTGCAATCATCAACACCTCTCCGACATTGCCTCGGAAAGAAGGTGTCAACAGAAGAGGAACCAACGGTTGCTTCATGCAACATGATCTCCAACTCCTCGTCAGTCCGAAAGACGACTGGCGGTCTCTCTTCCTCGTCCAAGAGCCAGTCGAGGAAAACCAAGACAGCTGTCTCATCCTCCGGAGTGTTCGAAGGCACTCGAGCGAGAAAGAAGTTCTTGGAGGAAGCTGGGGGTAGTCAGACCCTTGTCGAGCCTCCTTCCGAAGATGAGTGTGTCCAAAGCACACTTGGGGCAGATCCTCGAGGCGAAGTCAGCCTCCCAGAAGCCCCTAAAGACGAGGATATCCCCCAGAACATAGCTGGAGGTAGTCTAGCATCTGCGGACCCGAGTTCCGGAGACGAAGAGGCCCTTCAAGACGGAGCTGAGGGTAATCAGGCCCTTGCAGATGCGCCTGTGGTGAATGTTCTCCCGAACATAGCCGGGGGTAGCCCAGACGAAGCTTCAGGAGAGGCAACTCCCCTACAAGGGAGTGAGGCCGAGAGTGAGGCCTCAACTCTTCCATCCACTCTCGGCCGCGTCATGACAGTAAACGTGACTGAGGCTGATGTCGAGTCTGATGCGCCACCAACAGATCTCGTCCGGCGCATAGATACTCTGGAGGGAGGACTCAAAACCCTCTCTGCTTCCATGCAAACACTGACTCAGACAGTATTTGAGATACGGTCAGCTTTGACCAGGACACCTTCTACCGGTCCCGATCCAGGGGCCAATGGAGAGTCGAGTGTACCCCTTCAACGGGTATCCTCGGACGCAGGTCGCCAAGAAGCACCTCGGACGTCAGAGCCCTCAAATGCTCAACATCCGGTGGTACCACCTTCCCTGACTCCCAGCTCCATGGAAGACGTGGTCGAGATGATCAGGGACCTGCGCGAGCGCTTTGAGTCCAAGACGAGACAAGAGGAGCGCCAGAAAATGGGCATCCTCCAGCCTTATCCCCTCGAGTGGAACAAGGTGGTTTATCCTCCAAAGTATAAACCACAAACGCTGACGCCGTACGACGTGAAGGACTCTCCTTGTCGCTATCTGACGTATTTCCAGTCTCAGACGGGACATATTTCGAAGGAGGACGCGCTTCTTACCAGCATATTTGTTGGGGCACTGAAAGGAGTGGCGTACGACTGGTATTGCAGCCTCCCCGACAATTCAATATCTTCCTTCGACGACCTGACGTGCCTCTTTCTCGACCGTTTCTACGACGGCGGGAAGGACATGACAATGGCGTCCCTTATAGAGATACGCCAGAAGAAGAAGAAAACAGTTCGAGTGTTCATCGAACGCTTCCGACAGGCCTGCTTCAGACTGCCCCCGGGCATGCCAGAACATGTGCTTCTCTCCTCCTGCAGCATGAACATGCTGTCTACAGTCAAGCTCTGGCTCAACTCTACTCCTTCTCCCGACTGGAGCTCCTTGATCATTGAAGCAGAAGCCGCGGAGAAGAAGGCAGCCAACGCTCGTATTCTGGGAGTCAGTTTTTCTGCCTTCGAGGACAAGAAAAAACGGCCTGCAACCAACAACCCCGCACGAGAGGCAAAGGGAAAGCAGGCATTGACTGTCAATGCCTCAAAAGGTGCATCAGCACCTACTCAGAAGCCTCCACTTGCACCAAGGCCGAAGGAGGTTTACTCGTTCAACGACGAAGACACCCTGCAACTCTTTGAGATACTGAAGCAGGGCGACAAGATCAAGCTTCCGGATCCTAAGCGTCCTGATGAGGTTAGAAAAGTGGACAACCCGAGGTACTGTCACTACCATCGGTTTGTCGGACACCCAACCAAGGACTGCTATGTCCTCCAGAATTACATCCAGTACATGATCAATGCGGATGTAATCTCCGTCGACTACGAAGAGAAGACGGTGTCAGCCAACATGGTGTCACTCCAGTTTGGCACCCTGCCGCCGACTACAACACAGGATGACGTCGTCCCCGTCACCTAGAAGAATAGGAAGATACGAGTCTGCATCGACTTCAGAGACCTCAACTCTGCTTGCCCGAAGGACGAATTCCCATTTCCAATCACCGACGTGATGATCGACAACACATGTGGCTTCGAGCACATGTCTTTCATGGACAGGTATTCGGGCTACAACCAGATCAAGATGTTCCCCGATGACGCAAAACATACGTCATTCAGGACTCCAAAGGGCGTTTTCTGTTACACAGTGATGCCCTTCGGCTTGAAGAACGCTGGTGCGACATATCAACGTGCTATGAGCACCATTCTTTGTCAGCATCTTCGCAAGACAGTCGAATGCTATGTTGACGACATCGCAGTCAAGAGCCGTCTCAAAGGAGATCACCTGCAAGACCTCAAGACAGTCTTCGACCTCATGCGGGCGCATCAACTCAAGATGAACCCCGCTAAATCCTTCCTTGGGGTTTTGAGCGAAAAGTTCTTGGGCTTCATCATCACGGCGAAAGGCATTCATGTCGATCCCGAGAAGATCAAAGCAATTCTTGATATGGACCCTCCGAAGAATCTTTGAGAACTTCGAGGCCTACAGGGACGTCTGGCATACATCCGGAAGTTCATAGCAAACCTTTCCGGCAAATGTCAACCCTTCACCCAGCTCATGAAGAAGGGAGTCTCTTACGTCTGGACAGAGGAATGCCAAAAGGCTTTCGACGATATCAAAGCGTACCTGACGAGCCCTCCAGTCCTGGTGGCACCCATCGCCGGCAAACCATTCCTACTCTACGTCCGTGCCATGGATCATTTCCTCGGCACCCTGCTGGCTCAGAACAGCGACACAGGCTATGAGCAAGCAATCTACTACCTCAGCCGAATTCTGATTGGGGCCGAACACCGGTACAACCCCGTTGAAAAAGAGTGCTTGGCTCTGGTATTTGCCATCCAAAAGACTCATCATTATGTCTCGGGCCAGACAATTCACGTCATTTCTCGAGTCAATCCGCTCAGGGTCCTCATGACGAAGCCAGGATCATTGAACTCCCGGCTAGCCACATGGGCGATCTTGCTAACGCCATACAACATGGTGTTCGTTCCACAGAAGGCTGTTAAGGGTCAGGCTCTGGCCGACTTTTTAGCTGCACACCCCATCCCAGAGTCCTCAAGACTCTATGAAGACATCCCGGATGAGGTCCAAGAATCAAATATCATCGAAGAAAGCTCCGTCTGGCGGATGTTTTTCGATGGCGCTTCAAGAACAGGCCCCAAAGGCCAAATCGTCGCAGGAGTAGGGGTGGTATTAGTCTCCCCCGATCAGCTGGTCGTCCAGCGTGCTTACTCCCTTTCGAAGCCGTGCTCCAACAACGTTGTCGAGTACAACATGCTCATTATGGGGCTCCAGCTAGCACAACAGCTGGGGGTGAATCATCTGGAAGCCTACGGCGACTCGAAGCTAGTCGTAAATCAGATCAGAGGGCAATACGTGGTTCGCCATGAAGATTTGATCCCCTACCATGAAGTTGTATTGAACATCATTTCAACCTTCACTGGGTTCTTCATCGAACACGTACCTCGTTTACAAAATCTAGAGGCCGATGCTCTGGCTGGCCTCGCAGCCTCTTTGGCGGTACCCCTCGGAACTCAACACTACGTCACGGTGGTGGGTCGAGACTTGGTCTGCCCTAAAAATAACCTGCGCTCATAAGTGGCTCACGCCATGTCAACGGGTGCCGGTGTTAACGTTGGAGATTGGAGATTTCTGTTCATCGACTTCGCTGTCTACGGAATTCTCCCAAAGGACCCGAAAGAAGTCGTCTCGGTCAGGAGACGCTCTCTTCGATTCTACTACGATACGGCTACTAAAATGCTGTACCGACGCTCCTACGATGGACTTCTCCTTCGATGTTTGTCTAACGAAGAAGCAGCCGAAGCCCTTCGAGAAGCTCATGATGGAACCTGCGGGGCTCATCATCCCGATCCTAAGTTGCAGGATCGACTGCGACGCATGGGCTATAACTGGCCAACCATGGCCGCTGACGCTGTTGAATATGCTAAGAAGTGCCATGTGTGCCAGCTTCATGCAAACTTCATTCATACACCGTCCGAACCACTACATCCTACAGTCGCCTCCTGGCCCTTCGAAGCTTGGGGAATGGATATTGTGGGACCAATCACCCCTCCTTCATCGAGAGGACACCGCTTCATTCTAGCAATCACCGACTACTTCTCCAAATGGACATAAGCAGTTCCTCTGGCAGAAGTGAAAAGCTCCAGGGTGATCAGCTTCATCAAACACCACGTCATCTACCGTTTCGGGGTACCCCGAAGGATCATCCACGATAATAGTCCTCAGTTCATCAGCCATGTCTTCAGCCGATTCTGTGACAAGAATCGTATTCAAAACGTGGCATCAACCGCCTACAATCCGACAGCAAACGGATTAGCAGAGGCGTTCAACAAAACTATTGTCAGGCTACTCAAAAAGGTTGTGTCATCTAACAAACGCGACTGGGATGAAAAGCTTGGCGAATGCCTTTGGGCCTACCGCACAACGGTACGGACCCCGACAGGCAACACACCATTCTCCTTGGTCTACGGGAGCGAAGCGGTACTGCCCCTCGAGATTCAGATACCCTCACTCCGTGTAGCAATCACAAACCAACTCACAGAAGAAGACAATCAACGTCGTCGTCTGCGGGAACTGGAGGCACTTGACGAAAAGCGTCTTCTAGCTCAACAACGCATCGAACTCTACCAAGCCCGTATATCACAGGCTTTCAACAAGAAGGTCAAGCAGAGGACTTTTCAAGTTGGCAACCTGGTTCTGACAGTCAGGAGGCCGATGGTGTTGACTCACAAAACACCAGAAAAGTTCGAGCCCAAATGGGAAGGACCTTTCATCATCGAGACGGTATACTCAAACGGTGCTTACCGTCTCGCCAAACCCAATGGGGACTTGTTCATGATGCCCATCAACGGCAAGTGTAGTGCCCCACTTCCGTTGGGGCGAAGCACTATGTAATAGGCTCGTGCCAAGTCAGACATGGTCGGGAACATAGATGGCTAGTCTGACTCGGCGACGAGTTTGGTATACAAAAACTATGGCATCAATAAAATCGATTTGGACGAGTGATATGAGTACCGTTCCAACTAATGGATCGACTACTGTTAGAATAAGTCCTAGATGCGGTAGGCGGCGTCTTGGCGAAGGAACTCTAAAGGGAGCGACGCAACCCGTCTGTCGTTGGTTTTATTAGTTTTCTTGGCTTTCTGAATGAATTGTTGCGTAGATTTGATAGTGTGCTTTCGCGTCGATTTCTGAATGCGTCTTTGGGAATTTCGAAGGAAGGATTGAAGGAAGGGTTCTAATTCGATGCTCGTGCCATTGCAGGAGTTCGTGTAACTGACGCTTGACCGTCGTGAAGCGTTCTCCTACTCTCGGTGCAATCTCCTTAGGTGGGTGGTTCTTCGGCCCCTTCTTTTCTACTCCTTTCCGCCAACTAAATTCTTAAAGTTCAACGTTCAAATCGATGATGCTAACGGGATGTGTGCTTGACACTAAGAACAAGAGCTCGGGATAATATATCAACCTAGAAAAGTTAACTCTGAATCGATAAGTTCACACTAAGTAGAGAAAAGATAAAGTCCTAATAAAGAGATAGAATATATTTCATGTCATGCAAAACACAACTATGAAAACCTTGGTGGCGGTACATCATGCCTCGGAGAATTTGGTGCCTACGGGATACTAAATAAGAACGTACGATTTCGGGGGAAAGGACCCTTGCGCGAGTAGGAATGATTATGTGATTTGATAACGGTTACGCTATGCAATTTACTTCATACATATTAAACTGTTCATACATTCGCATGGTCAAGGACGACTTGTGCACAAGGTGAGCTTTCCTCGAGACGGTACCCGGGGCCCTGGGATCGAATCGGCCTAGGAGAAAATTATGAAAATCGTACTTTGGTGCGAGGCATTGCGAGACCTCCAGTTAGGCTCACTACCTGGACTGGAGGGCGCGTCGCAAGGCTACGTAATCGTCCTTCATGGTGTCGATATCACCAATGATCGCATATAGGATAGACTGCATGCTCACCTATTATCTTGTGCAGGTGGTAAGTATCATGTATATCTTGTGCAGGAAAGGAGCACGGTCGTGGTAAGAATGGTTAAAATTGGTTATGTTGTTATCGTTTAAAATATGCCTTCGATATGAACTGCAACTCATATAGTTCTAAATAGAAAGATCACTTCGTATGCCTGAATCCTTAATAAGCAGTGTCGGTTTAGACGGGTGGATTCGTCCCATCCACTAGCAAGTGTGCTAACCCCCAACACCCCAGGTAACGAGCGTGCTGCGGGAGCTCGAGACTAAGCTGGAGCTGAAGAATGGGAGGCGGCATGAAGCTCTCCTATTTTTAAGTATTTTGATGCCCAATTCAGACCGAAGGCTTTTGTTCAAATGTATAAAGGGGCATGAATGTATGGAATGCCGAGGATTATTTCAAGGCGAGCTTGTCGATAGTTTTCTTTTGTGTTTCAAAGATGTAGCCGCAACGGCATATGTAATATAAAAATGACCTTGCACATATTTTGCAAGTTTATGAATAAAAAGCTAAGTTTCTTCCTATACTATGTTTTCAACTCTCTGCACTGTTTAATTTCAACGCGTCGAGTCAAAAAGGAATTTCCAATTACACATTCTTGCCTTGTGCAAGTCCATTCAGACTTGTACGGCATCACGTCCCGACCCGTAGGAATCGATTTATATCGAGTCAAGGCGATGGCGACCGATTCGGCGAGTCGGGGCATGACAGCAAGTTCCTAAAGAAGTACTACTCTTGACATCTTTCAGACATGTGCTTCCACCAGGGGATCTGTGGACCTAATCATCAGGACTCACAGACAATCCCCTTCCACAAAATCATACGCTTTCGGAACCCAGCTGTTCCGTGGCATCCTCCAGTAGAAGAACAACCACGTCCACATCACCTCTGAGTTGTTCCCCTACGCCCTACAAGGCAGAATCTTACACCCGTAAGATTAGCTATCGTTCATGTTTACCACGTCCACATTACCTCTGAGTAAACATCCCGTACAGACAACCCCCACGTTGCCGTACATCGATCGCAGAACTTCCACGTCCACATTACCTCTGAGTAGTTCCGTGCATCTCCCAGAGTCATTCCTACCACGTCCATAAATACCTCTGAGTAGGAAGATTCCATCATTTGAACCCCATATTTGCCACGTCCACATTACCTCTGAGTAAATACATTGGGTCCTTCAAACTTATTACCTGTATCTAAAACCAAGGTACGCAAAAGATAATAGGTCCACACAAATCATCAAAGTTCATAACAAGCAAAAATAAACATATCACAGAAAATGGTGTACTTCTTTATTTCTAGAAAACGAGAGTAAAGGATTACACTATCCCCAGCAAGAGTTGCAAAATTACAAAAAACAGAGACTACAAGCCCTAAATATCCCCAGGGTTGGCAGAAAGCTCTGCAATTCGGCATTTCAAATCTGCTGCCCGGGTCTCCACAGTCGCCAAGACTCGACGTTCAGCTTCTTGACGCATCGCTTCAACAGCCTCAGCAGAAGTTTCATTCTCGTGCTTCTCATCAAGCTGCTGTCTCTGCTGAGCCAGGGTAAGAGCTCGGAGAGTAAAAGCTGCTTCCTCCTTCTTGAATGCTACGTGTTCAGCCTGGACACGTTCAGCGTCCAATAGGAGTCGGGCCCTGGTCCTCAAGGCGGCGCATCTGCGCGTCAATCTCCACGATATCAGCATCCAACGCAGCTCGCGTCTCCACTGTCTTCCGCGTAGACTGAGATAATCGCTCCACTACAGCTTCAGTCTCAGCCACTTCGCGTTCCCAGACACTCACTGTGGCCTGGTAGGAAGACTCAGTCTCGACGAGCAGCTTCTCCTTCTCCGCATCTATCAGGACGGAGAGGTCATTTCGCTGGATGCGCTCTAATTCGGAAAGCCGCTGGTCCAACTCAGCCACCGTGGCTTCCAGAATGACGGCCATATGATCGTGGCCCTGATGAATACGGATCAAGTTGATATGAGGTAGTGCCAGAGTTCTTGCTGTCGCAAAGCTCCCTTTGGCATCCATCACTGCCGACACCCCCCTCTGCAGTATTTTGTACACTGCCTCAACGATGAAATTTACATATTCATCTGCGTCCGCCAGCACCTGCGGCGTCATAGCAGGGGTTGGAGGAGTTACTCCAGTCGGCAGACCGGAAGAAGACCCGCCGACCTCAACCTGCGAGACTGGAACCTCGGTATCAATAGGCTCTTCATCAACAGGGGCCCGACTACTAGCCCGAGGAGCCAAGGGAACAGAGGAAGCCGGGACAGGCGTCGAAATAGTACCCCAAGTGGAAGGAGCAACAGAGGGTTCCATCACACCCTTATCCTTCCCAAACTCGAAAGTACCACCGACGTCAGTGGCCACCTCTCCAATACCCAACGTGCTATCAACAGCCAATACTTTCCCTGGCAGAACGGAAAGATCAACACTTACCTCCTGACTCGTCCCTGAAGTCAGGACCGCCAGACGGGTCTCTTCATCAAATCCCTCTATAAGGACAGGATCTGTCGCTACCTCCTGATTGGTAGCCACCTCAGTTTCCGCCGCTGAGTCTGGGATAGGGCTCAGCAATGATGCAGCCGACCTCCTCTCATCATAACAAGAAGAGGAAACAACCCTCTCATCTGTTTCAATCACATCTGCTGCCCCCACAACAGGCACTTCCAACTCTGGAGCGACGTCGTCCGAAGACGATGAACTCCACCCCACTTCATCACCAGGAAGCCTCATGTCTGCTGGACCCTCGGCATCCAAGGCCCCAGCCGCGGCCTTTATCATCTCGGAAGCTGCTGCATCCTCAGCTTCCCTTCTGACATAATCCGGGGACGCTGGAATCTCCACGACAACAACATCCTCCAGATTCTCCTTCATATGAGACATCATAGTCGGCGGGATGCGCACTTCAGACGAACCCGCCATCTCCTTTGGCCTGCTCCCACCAGACTTTGGAGTACGAGGTTTTCTTTTTAGCGGCTCCTATATAAGGGGGAAACATTGATTATATGAAATGTTGAACCCAAACCAGACTATGTGGGACATCCTTACCTCTGCAGATGCTGAATCCGATGACACCGTCGGTGATGATGTCTTCTTTAGCTTCTTTGACGCAGGAGATCCAGCCCCTGCATCTGCACGTCATTTCGGTTGGTCAACCGAAGGGTCAGCCTGACCCCCTGGAGATGCGATGGGGGCACCGTGATGACCCACCCCTGGTGGACGGTATGATCGAGCCCTAGCCGATACATGCCCAGTCACCGCTAACGGGGTGCCTGCAACGAGACTCGTCTCCCTATCATACCCGGAAGGCGCGACAGCCATAACGCAGTAAAACTTGGCGGCCGAGTAAAGAATGGGCGGCCGCGGATCCTGGGCAGGCAGCGTAAAGCGAGCTCCGGTACATCCAGCATTATAGTAATGCCAAGCTCGTGCGCCATCCAGCAAACTTCCAGCATATCCCAGGATGATACTGGGATTGTCCAACATCAGCTGCGCATAACCGAATTGACGTGCAAAGCGGCTTGGTAAATACGGTTCCAGGAAGCACTGATTCCTGTTCCGGTACACCAGGTGGGATGGCCGAATACTTGCAACCAGCGAAATCCCCACGGAGGCAGAGCGGTGGCATCTTCACCTGAATCCCTTAAGTCTTCGTTGGCCTCAAAACCCAAGAAGATCGGACCAACTTTGGTGATCTTCCATCCCTGAAGATGGGATAAAACCCTTCTGCAAACAGGAACGCCAGTGTGTGACCAACTCCTCTGGTGGAAACGACAGAGGAATGCATCTCCGGCCCTGTAGTCTTCTTCTGAACCCAGACTCATTACATTGTGATGGTGTAAAATTAACCACCCCATCAAATAGTGAAACGGCAGTTCAGTACGCGGGAAGTTATCTTTTCGACCCCGGTCATGAATCACATTTCCCGTGAACTCGCGTAACCCTCGCAGTAAATTACATACCATTGCGAGGAGTAGAGCCAAGCGCCGACCAAAGACCAACTTCACAGCTGGCAGGATCAAGTGCCGGGTCACTCTCTCTACAGAGCCGGATCCGCCCGAGAAGACATAATCTCGAAGCCAAACCATAACATACGCGACCAATACTGCTTTCGACGACATTCGATGAGCAAGATGCCAGAAACAGCTGTAGGAGCGTTCATCAGACTGCTGGTCCTCGTTCTTCCGGGGATTCTTCTCACCTAACCTGCTCATCTCAGAGAGAACTTCGCTACGAGAAAGCGCCGGCGAAGTGGAGAATTGCGAGGGATTCCCCTTGTCTTGCCTAAAGACGTAATCTCTCCAAGTGGTCACATGAGGCTGCAATCCGCTCTTGTCCCTCTTCTGCATATAGTAATGATGACTCGCCACTTCCTTAAAGACGGCCGTCATCTCCTCAGCCTTGTCCCCCAGGACTTGAAACTCTTCGTTGGTCAGAAAATACTCTTCATAGGGTTCCGATCCCCAAGGGAGCTTTGATACCTCATACATCTCATGAAGTACGAGCCCTAACTCCCCCACCGGAGTAAAAAAGGTCCCGGTATAGATATCAAACATCTCCAAGAGTGCGAGGAACATATGCCTGTTAATGTCAACACCTGCCTGGGTGGCACGAATCGCGGCAGTCAGCCCAATTTCTCGGAGCTCAGTCTGGAACCGCGACAAAACCCAGAGTGTCAGTTTATCCCATTTGGAAACGTAATGACACCAACCCTCTACCCGAAACTCTCCTTTCGGGTATGAGCGTTCCATCAACAGCATGCGATGTGCAAAAGTCAAGACACTATGAGCAAATGTATCAAGGGGAACATCACTGTAAATGCTCCCAGGGCGTAGAGTCCGCCAGGTGAAAGAAGACCCAGACCGCACTGCGGTCAAGGTATCTTTCCGATCGGAGGTTGAATTAATTTTGATGATGCCAGTCACCGCCCCCCCTGAGAGGGAGTAAGATCCCAAGACATCCTCCTCTTAGAAGCAAGACGACAGAAAGCCGTCAGAGGCCATTGACGTTCAAGTTGCTTAACGGTCATATGCACTCCTATCGTCGTGAAAAACCAGTCTTCCTTGACCTTCAACACTGTTGCTTCAGTAGAAGTAAGGCGGTCCCCAAACAGGAACTCAGGCTTCAAGAAGGTCACTTTATCAGATGTGGCAGATTTTAAAACTCCACGCTCCATCATCCGCTTGAGGAACCCATACTGTTGTTCCCGGATTTGAGTCATTCTCTCGGGATGCTGGTCCAGCATAATAGCGGCTTGAGCAGGGTTTATCACTTCTTCATTATAATCTACTCCCGCCTGGCAAAGCGCAGCGTCTAGGAGCACTTCATTCAAGAGTGGGATAGGCATCGACACTAGAAAAGATTCGAAAAATGTTAGAAATAACAAAAGAATCTGAGTCGCATCAAAAGCGCATGGCACCTCAGGGAAAGGCTTCGGCGCATCATCAGGGTCTAAACCCATGCGCATCAGCAGTAGAGCCTCGGCGCATCTTCAGGACTTGAACCCATGCGCATCGGCAACAAAAACCTCGGCACATCATCAAAAGACTCAAGGTCTATGTGCGTTGGTGTACATCAAATGAAACTTACCAACTACCTCCGGTCGAACTTCGACAGGCCGACGGGGAACATCGGCCGCTGCAGCTTTCACAGGTTCTTTTCCTTTGTCCTTGCCAGCACCGTCGCGAGGAGTCTTGGGAGCCATTTTTTTGAGAGAAGAAAAGTTAGGGTTTTTGAAGAAGAACTCTAAAGAAAGCAAAAGCAAGGAGAAGAAGAACTCTCTCTCTCTCCATCTCTCGCCTATTTATAGGGCTTGGTCACACGCGTGAACCGATGATGTGTGATCTCAGCCGTCGCCTCGGGTTCTGTGAAGAGATAGCCACAAATAAAACCAAAAAAGATCATCATTAATCTTTTTTAGGTTACCAAGACGTCATCATTTGTACTAACTGAGCGGAGCATGCGCCCAGCACTGACGCGCGGAGTATCTATGCGCCCTGACGGTCATGCGCCTCCACTACCATGCTTCTTATTCAAAGTATTCCAAAACTTATCCAAAAGTTTTGAAAACTTTGAAGGGGGCTTGTAGAAGCATGGAATTTCAGAACCAGAAAGTCTATGCGCCAGACTACATGCGCCAAAGCTTGGACAAAGTGCTTCACAGCAAAAAGTAACGAATATAGATATTGAAAGAGGACTTTTTATTTAACATATAAAAGTCTATTACATGTCTAAAAAAGACTGTACAAAAGAGAATTTCTACGAAGAAAAGATCCTAAGTCTACAGCCAACAATCAACATGCGCCCTCAGCCAAGCGTATCCCAACATGCGTCCTCAGCCAGGCGCATCCCACCATGCGCCCTCAGCAAGGTGCATCCTTTTCAGCATCCTCAGTTATGTGCATCTCTGGGGCAGCTCAGTGCATCCCTTCAGCAACCCAGTTATGTGCCGCTCTTCCAGCCAGGCTCACCTGATAAATGCTTCGACTAATGAAGCATTTATTGAGCAGAACGAGGGTGGCAATCAACCCTCTAGCCCAGGAAGGAAAAAGAACCACAAGCCAACCTGTGGCCAGGAGAGGCTTCGAAAGAGCCTCCAAAGCCAAGAGAAGAGCACCGCAATCGACCCGCGGCTAAAGGAGCAGCTCCCAACCAGAATGGGCAACACCCACGCAGAGAATGAGCTCGCCAAAAGCTCGAGGAAGACGTTCAGGGCACCGCAATCCCGATCTACGGCTCTTCCTGCACAACGAAGACGAGGCCCGAGTATCCCTATCTTTGGATGCAACAGGCACCTTCCGCCTGCCTCGAAAGCCCTCGACTCTGACTTTTAGATGTAACAGTCACCTTCAAGTACATCAATGAAGACACTGCGTCGCATCTTCACTCTCGGGAGCATCTCATCAACAGAATGCATTCGAGTACACTAGTTCATGTCGGAAAGATGTGAGAGAACAAGAGGCTAACCCTCTCTCCATACCACTATTTATAGGCCGGGCAGATCAAACTCATGCGCCAAGTGGATGGCTCTCCGAATTCCGTGCAATGAATTTGCATTAAATGGATGAACCGGACGCTTCGAATTCAGCCAAGTCAAAACGGCTATTTAAAGCACTCGAAGAACGTAACAGTTGCACCATCAAAGACGTCTCACGAAGCGGATGCGCCGGCCAAACTGCGCATCACACAGACGCGCCCTTTAACATCAAGCGCATCACATAGACGTGCCCTTCAGTACCAAGAGCATCACAGGGGATGCACCCCCATGCGTCCCCATGCGCCTAGTGGAACGCCAACCGATGCGCCTACTCAGCTGTCTATCGAATGTCACAAATATTAAATGTTGAACTGACAGAGTTGGCAGCACGCCTCCCAAAGTCTGAACAGTCGGCAGCTTTTTCAGAAGACGAAGCATCGCCAACGTCAGCATCATTATTACTCCCCTCCGACGGCTACTGCCACGTGGCCACCTAACCATCTCGCATGCGCCTCCATGGCCATGCGCCCAAATCTGCATACGCCTCAAAAGCTGTGCGCCTCAGACTTTTCACTGATCCCTAAAGACAGAAGAAAAGTCATTGTTACAACTCTGCATGCGCCTCAAAAGCCATGCGCCCCAGACTTCTCCCTGATCCCAAAAGACAGGAGTAAAGTCACTACTGAAGCTCTGCATGCGCCTCAAAAGCCATGCGCCCAGAATGGTTCGTGACTCCTAAAGATTACGAGTCAAAGTCTCCTAATGCGCCCAATCCTAGGCACATCCTACCAGATCATTCTCCACCAAATCAGAGATCTCCGAGCCATGGGTCGACGATACGTGTCCTTTGACTCAAGTCATCCAAGATCTCAACAACAGAAAGATCTTCTTCACCTCTACGTGTCGGTTCACAACAGCAACATGAAGAAGTCAACCCCCTCGATCAGGGCGCATCGTCCATGCGCCTCCATCAGCAATCAACATGTGGCGTCCCCGCGTACATGTGCATCCTACATATGCGTGTACGAGCAGCCAGCCTGCAAAACTATAAATAGCGAGATCATTTCCTTCTTTGACACACACGGACCAACCAACGTGCATATATATCAACTTCCACAGCGAACAGACAGAGACTTCGCACTACCAGAGAGGCAGATACAGACACTCAACGTCTTTCTCCTCTCAGTAAGCTCTAGCATCCAGAGCAATCCAGACCTTCAGAGAACCGATAACCGTCGTCAGATCGTCAACGGAGTCAACGCATTACCACTCACTCCATCGGCACAAGGGACCCAGATTAAACAAAAGTGTACTCCTAGGACTACGTCTAAGTCCTATATTGTAACACTGTTCTGTTTGTATTGAAATTTACAATCAAAGAATTTTAATGGCAAACAGTTGGATCGATGTCGGATCCCAAAATTTAATTGGAAATTAAATCAGGTTTTACGGTAGATAATTAATTGGCCTAAATTGACCCAAAATTTGTGCGAAGCAAATGAAGCACAAAATGGAGTGTCTGAGTGGGACACGTAGGTCATGGGCATAGAGTGTCTCGAGCAGATCATTCATGAGAAGTTGGTTCTGAGAAAACGACTGGTCTTGTGCTCCTAAATTAAAAGTCACGATAACGTGCAAACGATGATCAAAGATAAAAGTAGTAATTCAATTAATAATTATTTAATCGATCAAATGGTCTAAATTGACCCAAAGTTGCGCGATACAAAAAGAGCACAAGAAAACGAGTTTAAGTGGGACATGATATATCAAAACGAAGATAATCTTGTCTACTTCAAACTCATAAAGAGAGTTTACAGAGATTGACATCCCTGACGCTCCAGAAGTCAAAGTCATAAAAAGTACATTAATGATCAAAACAATTTAAATAATAAAATATTTATTGAAAATAATTCATTTAGAAAATTTAAAATAAATCCTAAAATTCAGGGGGCTTACACCCCCGATGCGAGGCCCCGGATAGGTCGCTAGGTGGTTCAGAAAATCTTTTGTATGACGTCGTCTTTGGTCCATCATTAATTCTTCATTGCCTATATCCTGGTTTGATCATGCTTACTGTATGTCTACAAATACATGTTAGATGAGCAAAATATGTTGTAGTACGATACAAGCATGGTAATATGATATAGGACAATTAGGACAATGCTAAGTTTAAGTAGCAACATGATAGTGAGTATATGAATATTAGTGACATCATTAGGTTAAACTTAATTGATTAGCCATATTCAAAAATACGATGTAATCATTGAGCTAACAAACTTAGCATATAATAGTACATTTTAATTAGGCTTGATGGAGTAGAAAAAAATGGTCAGAATCCTCCTTCATTTGTTGATTTGTCTATCGTTTCATCGAACCTGATGCGGCTCGATTCCTTAACTTCATTGCATGACCAACTCTTCTGACTTAGCCATTCGAGTACTTTGTGCTCCATTGAACTACCTGATTGATTCGGCCTACCGTGCCAGTGTCTTAGCCCGTTGCGAGGCGATACTTTGGTTTCTGCGGACTCTGATATAATTAAGGCAAAATGTCGACCTCTAAAAATTCAGCGTAAAATCTAGCCTTTACATGAAACCAACTAAAACCAATACTTATTCGAATCAAATTTATCATCTCTTTGGGTCAACTTAGTGCTTACATTGATTTGATCAGCTTAACTCTTCGAGTCAACGACTCAAAATAAGCACCGTATGAAGCGGGACATTACATAATATACAACTCAGAAATTTTTTAATCCTCATAACTCAATATATGATACATCGGACAAAATTTTAGAAATATAAGTTAGTCGAATGACTGAGATTAACAAAACGATTGACATCAAAAAATATTCGGATCAGTATGATAGGAAGTATGAATGTCCCAATCGAGTCACACGAATTACAAATTCGGTAGTATGTTGGTTGATGTGGATCGTACCTATGGAAATAGTTGGGTGCGCGAAGAGAAAACTCATTTGAGTATAATTGAGTCATGTAGAACTTGGTGGGTACGATTATATAATTCGATGTTGGATAACGGTAACTCGGTTACGCGATCGTGATATAGCGGTATGCAATCCAATTATAAAATGGTGTGATGTGTATAGAAATGTTTGTTATGAAACGGGGATGAATGTGACTCGAGTCAAGTTGATCTTAATGCAGATTCAAGTTGATCCTTGCGCTATCGAAATAGACATAACATATCAAAATTAATGCAGAACGTAAGCTTGGTATGAGGATACAAAACGGAGCAAGCCTACGATATCGAGATTCTCTAAGTAGCAGTAAGAAAATATCGAATTGGTTGATCATAAATTTTGTGATTGATTTAGGACAAGGCTATAAAGTCATTGATGATAGTTTCTTGGGTGTTGATCATAGGTAAATCGACTCAGACTTTAGACGAGTCAATGTTCTTGGTTAGCAAAATCGTCGATGTGAGTGCATGAATTATTTGGAGGATAGTGGCACATCGATTGTGCATGTCGTATAGATTATGTTTGGATTTAGGTAGAGTCCCATAGAATTTGTTGGAACATGATTTGGCTCCAAATAAGATATAACAAGGTTTGTAGTAACTGTCCCTTGTTGATGATCTACAACTATCGAGCGTAGCTTCGGGACAGTTGATCTTAGAAGACTTGACCGCCAAATCAAAGTGAATGTTGAGACCCATAAGACGACCCAAATGATGTCCCATGTCGAGAATAAATACTGAGTGGAGCATGTTGAGGATAAGTCTAGGCATTCGAATAATTGTTTCGAGATTTGAGGGAACAACCTTGGCTGAAAATGATATAGTCAGAATTTGAAAGTTAGTTGAACGAATACTCGAATTAGTATGTTGGTCGATGATCAAAATATAATTTATAGACGAACTTAGCGATGCGGATATGTGATTGCGAGAATCGTGCTATGCACGAGCGTGATGAAGAGAATGACCTTCGGATTGTGTCGATAGATGTGGATTCACATAGAAATTGAGCTTACGTAAATCGAACTTATAATCTGTGAGAAGGGCAAATCAGAATTTGGATTGGGAATTTGGCTAGAAATTTCCTACTCGAGAGATTGAATGTAAGGCGCATCGTAAAAGACTGTTGCGTTGGATATGTTTTTGCTTTTGTGCAATACTGATTTAAGTTGCGTCAAAAAGGTTAAGCATAGTGTCTAGGTAAGTCGCCTAGCAGGGTAGTCCCGAATGTTGATGCGGAGATCAATGAAGGGAAATTGTATCAAAATAGTTATGAAGCGAGGCTTCATTAATAGTTGGACAATGACTTGATTTATACAAAGAGGTAAAGGCGCTGCGGAGACATGTGATCGGATGCGCAACTACTTGACACAACACATATGTTGGATGGTCGATATGAAACATATAGAATTGGAAAGGTGATTTTGAAATCACGTTGCATACGGAGACCTTGATGTATGATCATGTATTATCGAATAATGCATGTATGAAAGAATTGTGAGAACAGACGCTAGGATCAAGTTATCCCTTACTTGACCCTAATCGTTCGAGATAGAAGAACCATTCATGCATAATGTTATATCAATATTATCTGGGTTATGATTCACCAACCCGTTAGTTCTTTTTATGAGGCACAAACAGGGGAATTTATTCTGGATCCGATCGAGAGTACGATATGGCAAGTATTAGAGGATTAAAGTTATATTTGTTAGCTTTGTTCCAATTCTTTACTACTGGGCTTAGCTAAAATGTATATATTTTTGGGATGCCTAAAATATGTGTATGATCCAAACTAAATTATATGCTGAAGTCAAATCGAGCTGCAGAAAAAGATTATTGTATATTAATAAATGCTTGCACGAATGTTTAAAATGGAACAACGATAGTAGGACGAGGTCGTGAAACAATCAAGACAAATGCTTGGATTGAGTATTGGTTTCGGTTTGAGGACGAACCTTATTTTGAGTGGTATATTATGTAATGTCCCGCTCCACAGTGTGCTTATGTTGAGTCGTTGACTCGAGGAGTTAAGTTGAACCAAAGAAGTATCGATGTGAATCGGTACAAGCACTAAGTTGACATGAATAGATGATAAGTTGATTCAAACAAGTACTGATTTTAGTTAGTTTCATGTACATGCTAGGTTTTACGTTGAATTTTTAGAGCTCGATATTTTGCTTTAATTGAATCAGAGTTCGCAAAAACCAAAGTATCGCCTTGTAACGGGTTGAGGCATTAGCATGGTAGGCCAAATCAGTCGGTTAGTTCAACTGAGCACAAAGTGCTCAAATGACTAAGTCATAAGAGTTGGTCGTCCAATGAAGTTAAGGAATCGATCTGCATCAGGTTCGACGAAACGATAGACGAATCAACAAATTAGGTGGAAGGATTTTGACCCTTCTTTCATACTTCGTCATGTCCAACTAAAATATACCATTGTATGCTATCAAGTCCACAAACGTGGCTCGAATGAGAGAAATCATAGTGCGTCTCGAATACTATGATAAAACATCGAGGCAAAACACGTATCAAGTGCACTAATCAAAATAGAACATCGAACTACCTCGACGAGTGCCTTAGTGCACGAGCCATATAACATCGAATCACTATATCGACGAATGCCTCAGGGAATGAGTCGTAGAACATCTATCGAGACGTGCCTTTATCCACAAGTTATAGGGTTAGAACATTGAAATACGATATCGAGACAAATGCCTTAGTGCACGAGCCATATAATATTTAATAATCTATCGAGATGTGCCTCAAGTGTACGAGTCGGAGGAAATGAACATAAGTCGTAGAACATCGAAAGTATCATATCGAGGTATTCATCGAATGCACAAATTTTATAACAATGGACGTTAAGTCATAGAACATTTAAATACCATATAGAGGTGTGTATCAAATCTACGGGTTCAAAGAATATTGAATAGCTATATCGAAGCATGCATTTGTGCACGCGACTTATGAAATATGGCATAGGATGCGAAGTGAACAGTAGTGGCACAAATGCCACAAAACTGTTGAATGTGACATGTTGCCTCAGAATGTTCAGGGCCTTCGAGTTATTTAGTTGATGAACATTAAGTTGGGGCATAGTGCCAAAAAACATGAGATGGGAGAAGGGAATTGTGAGTTGAAGTGATTCTGAGTCTTGGACTCGGATTATGCTTATGATTTTATATAACTATTCATGCTATACATGGTGAAATGGACTTGAATAGCCTGAGCACAGGTATTGGCTCCCACAAACGTTGTACGTCAGGGCACCGAGACCGTTCGACCTAGCTAGAAGAGAATTAAGATTTGTTATTATGGTGCACCTCATTTGTCACGCCCAGTTAAAAAAAATGTAAGAAACCTAAGGCATGAGCATGCCAGCTATACGACTAGAATAAGTATTCCTAATTTAATGGACTTATCCTAATTATAGTACGCTGGATAGTATACTAACATATGCTAACTAATCTGTATCTTAATCCACAATAAAGAATAAAATCAAGAATAAACAATATATGTCATGGTCTGTAGCCCATTAGCATATTTGTTTGGAATGGACCCAAAAAATAATAGAGGTCCAATAAAACTAGGCTAAATGAGCAATATATAACATGAAAGAAAATAGAAAGCATGAGTAAATGATAAACTAATACTACAAGCAATAACCGAACCCTGCAGCAAAAATTATATCATTCACCTGTATATATTAAAAGCTCGGCAGCAACCTGGAGAGATCACCAGGTCCTCAGGGGACTAGCAAGATACATAAAAATAATACCATAATGAACTGTAAATGAAACATGACAAGAGGTAATAATAACTTGGATCATAATATGGTTTTGCATCCCATCATCAAAACAGTGGACCACCCCAACAACCAAATAAGGATATGGAGTGACCCACCATTCCGAGACAAGACACTATCCCATGTCCCAACGCAAACTGAACCTATCCATCTAGGTGTAATGCAAGTCAAAAACTATACTGGAACGTATAAGTGGGTAGGAATAAAATACAGCATCCGCTAGAGGCTTTCACATGAACTAATATACATCCGGACCAGATCTGACGTGCAGTCAGGGCCACTAAATGGATATATCCCCTAGCAATACTTTTTATCACTATCATACCTCCTAATCGTGATCTGACACGCGGTCAGCGGCCGTTGCCGGATATATCCTCCAGTGACACACCCATAACCGGGAAACTATGAACCCATAAATAGGCAATCAAGTGAGGTTGTGGGCTAACTCATACGTACCAGTATTTTTTCCTTGCCCATGTATCACACAAGTCATATCCATGGCTTGGCGATCCATATCTCTATGCAAGTCACTATCTAGACTTCGCTAATCCATAAATGAATCGATACATGAACTATCTGTATCGGTAGCAAGTCAAATATATAGGTTCGTGCCAACTCTATGATCCTCACTCTTGTGCCGTGTATGAGATGTGTCAATAGGTCAAAAAAGTTATGCAGCATAACCTCAACATCGAAAATGTCAACTATCACATATGGTCAACACACACACACATACGCACACAAATATCGATAGACATATCGATGGCACCCAAGTCATACTTGGATGCACTCTACTAATGTAAAATACTAACAAATACACAAACATCATGAATCAAGTACGAGTGCAAGATGGTAAGGTATCATGCCTGGAATCGAGGCGAGAGTGTAGATTATGGATCCGATTCCAACTTCTGCAGTTTCGATCTCACAAACTCCTATAAATATTATTAATACACATTAATACCCATACTAACATTATCACCATAAATCACATACTAATACAATCTATATAACCATCTATCTTAAATACTAGTCATTTACCATATAGCCATTCATAGTAAACTTTTAGATATAACATAAAATCACACAAAATATATATAATATATTCAGTATTAATTCTAAAATAAATTTATAATATTCTGAAAATACTTTTTACGTAATTATTATTTCTTAAAAACTATTTAGAAATCAACTCATGATCAAACTAAGATCCACATTGATAAATCAACGTTATTTGAACTTGTTTAACCATAAATAAACTAAATTTAATATTCTAAAATAAATAGTAAATAATTGTTAAATTAACAAATATTCATGATCATGAGTCGCGGATCATTGGATGCATATAAAATTATTTGGAACTCACAAGATGGTAATGTCGATAGTTCATTTTACGGCAAAATATTATCCTTCGAAGATCGAATTATTCGGACATTAAAACAGCAAAATTTTGAAAAAGTCATTGGACGAAAGTTGTAGTTAATCGAAATACGGTCATTTTCATATATGATATCGATGGTAAAGATGAATCTAAATAGTCCTCATTCATCCCGCAATGAACAGTGCCAGATCTGGACACACTTGGGTAAAACTAGGGATGACAACTTCCCCCGAACCCGACGGGGACCCGATTTTTTTTTTTCCGAAGGGGACGGGTTTGGGGATATAGAAACGGGGATGGGGATTAAACAAAATCTCCTATCGTATTCGGGGCCGGGTATGGGTATTGTACTCCCCGCCCCGGTAAATTTCCGACCCCGATTACTTGTACTTATATGTGCAACACATTTGTATGAGTTCATAATCTATCTAGTACTAGATATAATTTTTATTAAATCAATGTTTTATCAACATGTCTTGTAATTTTTTTTGGGAATGAAATAGTTTATACTATACAGAAAAAATTATTAACGAGGAGGCAGACGGGGACAAAAAATCCACTCCCAAAAGTGTTAATGGGGCAGGTTGCGGGGACGGGGACGGGGAGTACATTGTTAAACGGGGACAGAAATGGGGATAAAAATTTAAACCCGACTGGGGATGGGAACGGGGATGGGGACGGGGATGGGGATTCGAATACTACTCGGGACAGGGATGGGGGGTATGGTCCCCGCCCCTGACCCGCCCCATTGCCATCCCAAGGTAAAACGTGTGTCCCGACCAATATAGAAAGAATTTTCACATGAAATTAATAGGAAGGTATTAGACATATAGGGGAACCTAAACTTTTTGGTCCCGCGAGGTTTCAATGTCTAGAATTGGAGAAAACACATTCGCGATATGACGTACCTGCTGTGATTTTCGGATAGCATGTCGGGGTCGACTTTGAGCGGCTGTCGCAACTCGTAGGGGTTGTGCTAGGCCTCGAGACTCCTTGGGATGATGGAGGGGTGCCTTGTCAACATCGAGGCTGATTTGGTCGCCCTAGATGGCTTACAAGTCGAAGAATAGGTGTTAGAAGTGGTGGTCGGCCTTGGCTTGGTGGGCGTCAGCCTATTGACGGAGGTGGGCAAATTTGGTGATGGGGAAGAAAAGTGGGCTGCTATGGAGAGGTTCTTTATATAAGGGTGTGCTCTCTTTTGATTTATGGAAATATATGATTTGGTTTGATTAGATTTGGAGTTTCTTTGGTCCTCCAATCAATCAATTTAAATTTGAGTGGAAAGGGTTTCCTTAATTAGATAGGATGTTTGACTATAGTCAAAGATACATGAATTTTTGCATATGGATGTGCATAATTCAAATAAATTCAAAATAAAATAATTATATTATGGGTTGGCAACCTAGGGTGGTCCTCAATAGGCTAGGTTGGTTAGGGTTGGGCCCTGGAATAATTTCTAAGAGATAAACACCAAAATGACTAAAAACGAGTCTTATATGCCATTTGAAAATAAGTAGCACATGGGAACTCAATTGAGTGGGACGCCATAAGCATGTGTATAGTAGCCTCAAAAATAGTCGAAATCAAATATTGGGGTGTTTAGGTTGGATCGATGTCGAGTCCAAAATTTAAGTTGGAAAATACAATAAGTTTTACGGTAGATAACCTTTTGGCCTATATTGATCCAAAAATTGTGCGAAGCAAATAGAATACAAAAAAAAAATATTTGAATGAGACATGATATATCAAAGTAAAGTTAAACTAATCTAGATGAAAATTCATGAAGGAAGTTTCTAGAGATTGGCGTTTCTTATGCTCCAAAAATCAAAGCTACGTAAAAGTATATATTATGATTATAAATAATAGTGAAAAAATATCTATTAATAACTATACTAAATAAAAATAACAAAAATAAATTAAAAAATAACTCTAAAAATTCAGGGGGACTACAACTTATCCACCTTAGAAAATTTCGTCCTCGAAATTAAGCATACAATAATATACATAACATAATATTAATACTTAATAAATAATCAATGGCAACCCCAGCTTCTTCTTGTAATCCCTTTGGTCATATTCCTTCTTGTCGCAAAGGTGACAAGTCAGGAGTTCCTTTGTCTGGTACGGACGAGCCTTTGTTGAAGATGTACTCCTGGCCGTCAGATTGGTCTTCCATGTTGTCCTCAAAATAAAACATGAAATATGCTATATTTAAAATAAACTAATCAATCACGATTTCTAGAGAACGCTAGTACCAAGGGGTTCTAAGTTCATATAACCTACTAGGAAATAAGGTACTCTTAGTTCTAGGTCCATCCTAACTTATGTGATGACAACAACAAAAGTCAGTGTCAAGAACGGTGCAACTTCCTATATGTAATACACTTAGGTATCACGAAATAAAATCAAGGTTTTCTAAGGAGTCCTAAGTACCATCATGGTACTATTGGTTAGCAACTTTATAAGAATAAATTATTACCAACTCAACACTATTCCTATATAGGCCAGGTCTTCAACAAAATAGAAGAAAACAGTACTCTATTCCTTCTGACTGTCAACAGGCTATACAATTCTTACAAGTATACATAAAATTTTGCAACTATCTGCTAGAAAATGGCCGAGACTGAGCTTAATAGATACACGCACCTATTGGTCAATCTTCTAGTCATTGTGTTTTATAGATCTTTTCAAGACTTGTCTTACCATATATAGAGATAATCATCTAACCTAACTTAAACCCTCATACTCTATCTAATACTTCTAGGTCACCTATCATGATATTAGCACTCGATAAAAAAAATCTCTCTAATACTTCTATTCAAGGTTATATCTTAGGCAAAAGGTAGCATAGCTTAATCTAGTAATCTTAGGGTCTCTCGTTAAGGTCAAACGCTACAATGTAATCTATTCTAACTTTAGTCTTAGGAAAATATCTATAAAATTCTACCCACCTTAGCTATTTACCTACTTCTATCAAGCATAGGTTCTTATGTCCTCTAAGTAGAAATTTCTACCGTAGAAGTGTGCTACTCCTATATGCTCGGTCCATCTAGTATAGGTGTCTATCTGTACCCTACTCGTCTGTGGACAATCACTCCCTATAATATGCTATCCCTCTTACTTCTATCACACAATATAAACAAAATAGTTCATCAAGCACAGATGTTCGGTTTTCTGAAACAAAAAGAAGACAAAAATTCAATACAAGGAGTTCAAGAGAGGTATGTTCGATTACAAACATGAGGTTCAAGGACGATAATAGATATCAAAGGGAATTCAATAACAGTTGTGGATTGGGATTCGAATACACTATCCTATTGCGGGCTCGTTGGTACAATAACATAATCGAAACGATTTAATCGAGATCTGTATGGGCCACCACAAAAATATATCACGTCACAGTTCCAAAATATGTAAGGAATCCAAGGTATGAGCATGCCAGCTATACGACTAGAATAAGTATTTCCAATTTAATGGACTTATCTTAATCGTAGTACACTGAATAGTATACTAACATATGCTAACTAATCTATATCTCAATCCATAATAAATAATAAAAATCAAGAATAAACAATATATGTCATGGTCTACAGCCCATTAGCATATATATTTGGAATGGACCTGAAAAATAATAGAGGTCCAATAAAGGTAGGCTAAATGAGCAATATATAACAGGAAAAGAAATAGAAAGCATGAGTAAATGATAAACTAACACTACAAGCAATACCAGAACCCTGCAGCCAAAATCATACCTTCCACCTGCCTATACTAAAAGCCCGACAACAACCTGGAGAGATCACCAGGTTCTTAGGGGACTAGCAGGATACATAAAAACAATACCATAATGAACTGTAAATGAAACATGACAAGAGGTAATACTAGCGTGGGTCATAATATGGTTTCGCATCCCATCATCGAAACAGTAGACCACCCCAACAACCAAACAAGGATATGGAGTGACCCACCATTCCGAGACAAGACACTATCCCATGTCCTAACACAAACTAAACCTATCCATCTAGGTGTAATGCAAGTCGAAAACTATACTGGAATGTATAAGTGGGTAGGAATGAAGTATAGCATCCGCTAGAGGCTTTTGCATGAATTAGTATACATCTGGACCGGATCTGACGTGTAGTCAGGGCCACTAAATGGATATATCCCCTAGTCATACTTTACATCACTAGCATACCTCCCAACCGTGATCTGACGCACGGTCAGCGGTCGTTGCCGGATATATCCTCTAGTGACATACCTATAACCGAAAAACTATGAACCCATAACCAGACAATCCAGTAAGGCTGTGGGCTAGCTCATACGTCCTAGTAGTTTTTCTCCGCCCATGTATCACACAAGTCCTATCTATGGCTTGGCGATCCATATCTATATGCAAGTCACTATCTAGACTCCGCTAATCCATAAATGAACCGATACATGAACCATCCGTATCGGTAGCAAGTCGAATACGTAGATTCGTGCCAACTCTATGATCCTCACTCTTGTGTCGTGTATGAGACGTGTCAACAGGTCAAAGAAGTTATGTAGCATAACTTCAACACATCGGGAATGTCAACTATCACATATGGTCAACACACACATGCACTCATACAAACATCGATAGACATATCGATGGCACCAAAATCATACTTGGACGCACTCTACTATTGTAAAATACTTAAAAACACACAAACATCATGAATCAAATACGAGTGCAAGATGGTATGGTATCTTGCCTGGAATCGCCGCGAGAGTGGAGATTATGGATCTGATTCCAACTTCTACAGTCTCGCTCTCACGAACTCCTATAAATAGTATTAATACATATTAATACCCATACTAACATTATCACCATAAATCACATACTAATACAATCTTTATAACCATCTATCTTAAATACTAGTCATTTACCATATAGCTATTCATAGTAAACATTTAGATATAACATAAAATCACACAAAAATATATATAGTATATTCAATATTAATTCTACAATAAATCAATAATATTCTGAAAATATTTTTGATGTAGTTATTATTGGTTAAAAACTATTTAGAAACAACAAGGAAAGAGAGAATGACACGGTCATTCTGTTCTTCCCCATCCCAGACTTAGCCTCATTGTTGGCGACCTCCAAATAATCTCAAGCTAGAAGTTCGAGAATATGACAACCTGAATATTGTATAGATACTTTGTTAGTGTCACTACAAAATATTAAATGCTTCGTAATTTTCTTCCGTTACAAAAAAAAACTATGGATCACCTTACAGCATCCAAGTAGATTAACAACATTCTTGTTGTCCAAAAGGATAAATCGGTAAAGAGGCAGAAATCTTGAAAAGAAGAAAAAAAAAAAATCTAAACAATAAAAATGAAAAATCTCGGAGTGCCCCCATAGGATGAAGTGAATCGAGGCGAACTCAGCAACGCTTCTTGGCATTCTGCCAATTTGGGAGCTTCTCCGCTTGCTCCAACAATCTTCATATAAGAACCAGGTCGGCTGACAAACATCTAAAGCATGATCCTGAACTATACAAGGTCTTATGGAGGTGACGACAAGGAGGATCAGGAAGGAGAACCAAGGCCTATACTCTGCTAAAAGAAAGAAGATCACTCAAACTGCCGTGAAGTTGGAGAATAGATGCATCATGCGATCTAGGGCTCCTGGGTAGAACTTCCTGGCAAACAAATAACATGGCCTTTTCGTTCCATTCCATAAACATGGTTTCTTCGTGACTTTTCTCTGCAAAATATTACAAGAATTATTAGAACGCTAGTTCAGAAATCACATGAGTATTGTTATAAGAATAATTATAATGCTAGCTCAGAAATCACACGAGTATTATCTACAAAAAAGTACAAAAGATATTAGAATTTGGACACTTCTAGAGACATCTCCAAATGTTTATCATCTACCCAGCTTCATTTACTTGCATTACATACCAAATCGTCCGTACCACCACCTAAGGAGAACTATGTTCGGTGTCACTGCCAGTTTCTAATCTAATCCTTTTGTTGATCTTTTCACCTGAAATCCATGCATCTCTAGTTTTTAGTGCAGCTCCAATGTCTCTCAATTGCAGATGCCCATAGCATCTGTTTATAGTTTTTATCTTCTCCGACTTCTTGTATCTTCTAAATGTGCATTCCTATCCCCGTATTTCCTAATATTAACAACACATACATCTTATAATACACAATTCCTAAATTTACACTGTCATAATGTCATCTTAGAATTTCTAGTTTTATAGCAGATTTATCTCAAGTCTTGGCGACTCCTTTCTATACTCATCTTGTCTTTCTTAATTTTAGCACAGATCTGATACTTCCCAATACTTCCAACATCAAGCATACATTGTATTGGTATTGTATGATATCTAATGCCAACTAATAAGAGTGAATTTATATTTGATACACAGCCGGTGGAGTCCAAAAACTCCACTAGCAGTTATGGAAGGCTGTCACGTGTCTATAACCAACCCCACATGCAATGCATAAGCTCCGAGCACGTTGCAGCCATGCATAACTACATAGAAATATTGCAATAGTAGGAGAGCATCTTATTTCCTATGGACCTATAAATGGGAATTTGTTGAGAATACCTTTTCATCACTTGTGACATGTGTAGTCTCATCAATAGACTGCAAAAGGAAAGGCAATGGTAATGTAAAAATCATAGGAATACTACCAGATTGTACATATTAGAAGAAAACATAAAAAAATAAGCAATCAAAGAGAAAACATACAGTAATATTCTTCAGGAGCCCAAAAGTTACGTCCTCTGCCTTATATGACTTCGGATGCCATTTTCCTTCAGACCAATCTACATGGGTCACTGACCAGTTTGCTATTCCTCCAGGGTCAACCATCTGGAATGCACACAGAAAAGATACATGTAGTGATATATTGGTGATGTGTTAGAGAAATAAAGATTTGATGTATTGGAACTTTTAAGTACAAAGAGTCTTCTGCACTAACATTGAAAAGGGTTGGTAAGTAATGTTCATCAGCATAGCAATTGCGTCGGCCTTCCATACCTGGCTGTGAGAGTCAAAACATAAAGTAACATCAGTACGCCCTCCATGAAGATAGGTACAAAAAGACAAATGTTGCTTATTTTGACTGTAGTCAGAAAATGGATAAAGTTTATATCCCGCACATACAACTGCTGGAATTTCAGTGAGGTGGTAAGAAACATTTTGAATTTCATCTTAAGACGTAGTTTGTCAGTAAGAAGCAGTTAATTCTAATGGCACAGTATCAGGTGTATGGTCAATATTATCATTGATAACACAGACATGACTAATTATACCTGAAAGATATGCACAAAATGAAGAAACAAATTAGCATGGGAATTCTACACTTCAATATCTGTAGGCTAGTCATTGTTGGCTACCAGCAGGTCTGGGGTTCACTAGTTTGTTAGATCTAATGAACTTCAGGAGACGCGTGACCTAAAATTGAGTACTTGGGTGCTTGTAGCAAAGCAGTTTAGCATGAATGCCTATGCAAGAAGTCTCAGTCCAGTCATGGGTTATACAAGTATTTTCTCATGATGTCAGAAAAGGTGATGAGCTGAAATCCCAGTCTAAGGACACAAAAACAATTGCAAATGCTTCTAATTCTGAAATTGTGCTAGTTCCAGTTTTCATTTGTCCTGACTTGTTTCATATATATTGTACAGTGGTAATTGACCAACACCCATTCCACATTAACAGGGCCAAATTTTGGAAATATAACGATTAGTATCATATAAGATCATTGTTTGTATTTGCAGCTGAGACTATGAAGACATTATTGGTTTATTAATATCCTAAATCATAGAATTCTAGATGTCGGTGCAAATAGTCATTATTGCAGACGTAAGAAAAATGATTTAGTAGCTGTTATTCTTGAATACATCAAACATACAAGGATAACATTATTCAATGTATATGCTTACTATCCACATACTTGCACATATTTTCAGGAAATACTATCCACTAATACAGAAGTACTACTTAACTTCTTTAAGTTAACTAGATTATGATCCCCCACGATCAAGAATGACTTTCCCTACAACCTTCAACCAAATTTCAGAACATTCATGAGAATATATATTATTATGATAATCATAATCATAATAATATCTATTGGACACAACCAGGTCCACGGCACCAGCCTCTTTTGGTCATCCTCCTAAAATTAACATGTCACTTACTAACTTAAAGGGGTTTGTACTAAGGAGCCTTACACTCCTTTTATTATAATAATAATAATAATTTATGGATTTGGATCCCCAGAACTTTGGGATAAATTACGTATTATTGTTTGGATTTGGAAGATCTTCGGCAAATAACAATTACAAAATGACAACAAATTTGCTTCATTTATTTTGAATCAACACCTTTAAGTTAAAAAAAAAACTAATCATCTTTCTTTATCACGGCCAGTCACAATCCCTAAATATAGACTATACAGCAAACTTCTACATGCAAAAGACTAAAATATCGTTCAACTGCTAAATGCACTTGCCAGGTCCAAACAGTTCAAACTACATTTGGAAGAGCAGTTGAAAGACAATGTTAATAAGCAAGATACATTTCATGGCTGAATTTTGTAGTTTAATTGATACACTCCTAGAAGAATTAATTGATACATTCCTAGAAGAAAAAGGTTCAATAACACTTTGCCCATTTTTACTACAAACAAATATCATAAGTACTATACAACATGTAATACTTCATATATTTGGAATAGTGTGGAAGGTCACCTTTCATGCTTCGTTTTATTTCAAAATTCTCTTTACCTTTAGTTAGAAACACCCAGCCATCATGTTGTAGTGAGAAACAAGTTTCTATGGGTTATAAGTGAACAAACTCCCACCAAAACAAATACTGTTAAGACCTTTTTTATTCTGTTGGGACAAATAGAATATAACTTAATGAACAGATAGGGTTCAGTTGAAAAGTAAATAACAGTTACTAAATGTGCTAGTACACAATATGGATGAACAAATGATCAATAAGAATAAACTACAAGCAAGTACTAGTATCTTAAATTGACAAACAATATAGGCTATAATAAACCTTCGAAGGATAGATACATGATGCAACACATGTATTTCTAGATTTTGTAGTTGAAAATGACACAAAATTTTGTACATCCGTAAAAGGTTCACTTTACAATAACATGTGAGCTTTTCACGAGATGACCTGTATTTGAATCAATGCAGAAGAGCATATGCCCATGTGTGCATGATTGAGATTCACAATCCAGTATACAATGCAAATGTCATACAAGGACACCACTTGTTAGAAACAAAGGCTAATTCTATGTGCCTGAATGAAGAACCACTGACCTATCAAGGGAATGGCTGCTAATCAAAAAGACATTTATTCCCAACAAACAGACCAATTATTGCTGACAGTAGCGTTTTGGCAACCCAATATACAACTCATACTAGTCAGTAAGTTGAATGAAACCATTTTTATGGTGATTGAAGAACAAAGAAACCAGACTAATTAGTATATACAATTGGCAACAAGTAAGGCTTGGGCCAGACCCACATAGGCTTAGTCCAGTTAATAATAAATGCAAATACAGAAGGTTGCGCACTTTATGTCATGCACAAACCTGGGTTTTGATCAGTGTACAAGCAAGTTCTGGCCTAGGCATGTGTTAGTACATGGCTTGTCTACTTTTGTTGAAATTATAAGTAAATTTCCAAACATTCACACTGTGTTGAAATTATAAGTAAATTTCCAAACATTCACACTGGTAAACACAGTTTCATTGCATGCTTCCTTCCTGAACGGAAATTATAAGGTGTGTAGTTTGATGGAATGGAAACAATGGTCTTCCACATACATGTCATACATCAGAATGTTCCAACAATATATTTGATCCAAGCACAACAGGTTCACACGCAGCCTGCCAAGACCATATTTATGGCAGGATGCAAATTTAAGAACTAAAGCTGGTGCATTTGGTCAAATCTATCAGCCCAATCCTGGCCCTAACCAAGTCAGGCTTGGCCAAATTGCCAGCCCTATTTGTCAGCATCACTACAGAATTAACAGCATAATTTCCATAACTATTACTAGAAAGACTTTAGCCAATGTAGTGGAATGTAAACTTTGAATACATCTCATACAATCTGGTCAAGGAGAAAATGCAGAAAATGAAAAAAAAAAAAAAAAAAAATAGACAACAACATTAAGGTTAACTACAAACTGCAGACTGAAATTCATCACATAAACGTGGGCGCACCTTGCAGTAATTCTTGAATTTTGTATAGTATAAACTGTCTGCCAAAATTATCAAAGCATGTTGCCGTTTGATCGAAAACCACTGCAACATGGAAATAAGCTTAAGATATGCTAAAAATAACTCTACAATCAACACTATCTAGATATTGCCAGTGTTCATAGATAAAATTCTCTATATTATTTAACAGTTAGCATGCAAAACTTTACAAGTTCGCTAGCCATTTTCCTTTTCATAGAGAAGTTTAGTATGTTATGATTACTGGAAAATGAGAATGTAAAACTCAAAGTGTAAGCACTATTTTGTGACTTGCAAATTAAGATCCAAATTTACGTGTGGAGGCAAGATAGTAAAGTCAAACACAAATTAAATTGGTTCGAGAAGATCACATAGGATTCCAGTTTTCCTGCAAGAAGTTACCATGAACACTATCATGGAGGGGAAACGTAAAACTTATTTCTAGTGTTTCAACAGAAGAACTTTTGGAAAAGAAATAATGAACTTTCTACTGAACAGATAATTCGATAACATGCTTTCAGTAAAACAACCTGAACATCTAGGTTTTACGTCACGCACAAGCAGGCAATGTGGAAGGTGCAACTACATGTAACCACCTAGACCTTGTTTAGTCATCCAACTTTTTATTAGGTTTTTGTAATATTTTCTTCCAGCTCACTTTAATAGTTACAATTTACAAATTGATTGTGATACATGCATAGTTATTTTTCCTATGAGTACAGAATACAAGTACAGGTATTTGATGAGAAGATAATGAAGGCTTTCTAGATAATCGAGTCTATGGCATGCTACCAAATAAAGACCTAAGCCTATGTATTTTAGCGACCTAGAAACACATGTACACGATGTGTAAGGTAGATCAACAAAGAATTGTGTTAGCATTATTTCTAATCTAAGTGTCAATTACTTTTAATATTAGATGGACATTTGCTTAAACTTGCTTCTATGCTAGTCCCATACAATCATACAGGATCTGCATACTAAGGTAACAGACACTGATTACAAATAGTTCATAAAAAAAGTGAAGCCCATAAAACTTACAATAACCAAAATCAATAACTATGCAATCATCATATAGAAGCCAATAACGTGATACATACTAAGGTAACAGACTGATTACAAATAGTTAATAAAAAAAATGAAGCCCATAAAACTTACAATAACCAAAATCAATAACGATGCAATCATAATGATAAAATAGAAGCCAATAACGTGATTCAGGACTTATGTCGACATCCAACCACTCAATAGTGATGTCAGATCTATGCTAAGAAGCATGGGCATTACAAAAGTTGGTGTCATGTATTGTGTTCACACCGGACAGAAGATGGACACTCCAAAATGCACTAGGAAACACCAAAGTTGATTTTGTCTATATCATAGTGTCAAATTTATTCCCCATGTAACATAAGTAAAGCATGACCATTATTCAAGTACGCATGTTCAAAACTAATAAAATGATTGGATAATTATATTGCTTCTTATACCTCACAAATGAGATCAGATCTATGCTAGGAAGCATGGATTATCCAAAATTGGTGTCTTGTTCGGGTTATGTTCATGCCAGACAGGACGTGGATACTATAAAATACAGTAGAAGACACCAAAATAGTTACTGTATTCTTATCAATATTGTATCAAATTCGTTACTGTGCAACATAGGATCTAGGTAATGCCTGCCCATACATAAATATTTGAATATTATGTGGTTTATATAAAATATCTTAGATCCTCACGAGGATTCTAATACGCGAGATGACTTATCACTAACTAAATGCTAAATTAAGAAACCATTAACAACCGACAGGTGTAAGTTCAATTGACTCATTGCTCCCTTACATATATCAAAACTACAACATTCTGTTTATCCTTCTTTTTATCTCTACAGTTGGTTGGTGAACGCCATAAGAATCCGAATATCATGAGAAACGAACTCACAGAAACAGTTATCCAAAGAGTAGGTGATCGTTGCCCCAGTAACCTATGCTCAGTCTTGAAATTGTTATGGGCTCACAGGTTCCTCGTATCAATGAATTCAGAAATAGGCTGAAGCCATAAAACAATAGGTAAAATAGGCATTCTTAATCAAAATTATCAGATATACATAAGCAAGTTTAATGAACTTATCCAAGAAGCTCACAGGGAACATCCATGCAAGATGAAGGCCGTATTTACATAGTAGATGTCCGTGCCGGGATAGGGTTATGCCAGGAGCAAAGGCTATAAAGTAGGATAAGACTGGAAATCTGGCAAGTATAGGCACATTTGCACCTTTTTTTAATGGACATATTTATTCCTATGAAGACTTACTGGAAACTCAGTTATTTTTTAGTGGTTCTTTAACCTTTAAACAATTCCTTTATTGAACAAATCTGACATACCTGAGCACCTTTCCTCCAATCACTCTTCTCAATCTCAGGCAGCATATGCTCAGAATATCTTCCTGTTCCATGTGGACCAGGATCCTCAAAACTGGAGAAAAAAGAGAGAGTACATATTCAACAAAATGAGAAATGCAAGCTAGTGGTTGCGAATATATTAGATCTTGATATATGTTGCCAGAGTACAGTTTGTATTGACTACTATAAAAGAGATCATTCGCGTAATCCAACTAATGTTTAGTTCAATAATTTTAGCAGGCTTACCAGTCAATAAAGCTGATATTTGTTTCCATCAGATAACTATATACATAATCAAAATTATACAGCGGTACACAACTGAAACAGAAGATGAAAAACGTTCAGAATGTTAATAAATTATAAAATAAAAACAGTTTAGCAATTATTGAGTATTGTACACAATCACCTGTCAGAAAGCAAAACAAAATGTTGATTGTTACTGTCTTGGAGTGCATTTCCCAAGAGTCTTCTCTCTGCATCTACCATGGAGATTTTCCCCCAAGAAACCTAAATGAAAGTTGAAGATTTTACAAATGAACTGCTCCTATAGTTTTCCATACGAGCATAACATGCAAACATCCAATCAGCTCGACCACAACATGCTTTGAGAGGATAATAAAGGTATGACATAACTATTTGCAGTCATACTCTGGCCATAGCTAGTAAATGCTATTACATAGTTTGCAATATCGGCCGATACTGATACAGTTTGGCAAGTCCCGATCCGATACCGACCGCTACCGATACTGACCGGCCAACGTTGGGGGTCTCTTTCCCAGTCAATTCGATCGAGAAAATTGAATAAAAAGATCAATTAACAAGGCATAAAAGCATAGCAAGGTTGTAACAACATGTAAATGAAGAAAATTTATTTACCTCAGGTAAACCAATGAGCAAGGGTGACTACTATTTCATTCAATTTCAAAACTATTAAGAAACAACACATAAAATACTTAAAGTTATGCCTAAATGTAAAAAAAAAAATTCTAAATTTTTAATAATTTAATTTGCTTTGCGATACCAAAAAATCTGATACTCTGATATGAAACTCCAGAGATACTGCAGATACGGGCGATCATGATACTAATAGGAAGGATGCAATAACAGTTCCGATAGTGCGAACCTTGTGCTATTATACAAACTTGAAAGTGCCAACACTCCAAATATCATTGCAACATCCATGTCTTGTTCTTGCTACATAGATGCACCAAAAGCAATGCTCTTTCTCTATGTTTCTATATTGTGTCATATCGTGCTAGTACTCGTGCAATATAGGTTATCAATAATTGTTGTCTTGACTGGTAAGATGAAAATGATAATAGTTTCTACTGCATAGCAATAGTACAAACTTGTGGAACTTAATTAATCACTCTGTGAATTCTCATGACTAAGTAAAACAAGGTAGATGCATATCTTAATGTTATATCTTGCTCCCAACTGCAATACACTCAAATAACAATTTTGGCCGGAACTTAGTCGTTAAATAGCAAATTCAACTTCAAAGTTGATTGGGATCAAGACCATTAAACTTGCAGAAAACATATATATTATCATCATGGTATTATTGATATTACTTTTCAGGTGAATGTTTACATGTAACTAACGAATTTTGTAGTTGCACCTGCTTCACATACCAAGGTAGGGAAAAAGATCTTTTCTAGCAAAATGCATGCATGACTTTTCCTCCTCATCTTATGTTATTGTGAATCTAGATCTGATTTTTAAATCAAAATCATGTATTTCTTAATAAAACGTAGAGACAAGAAAGGTGAAAATACCTTGTCACTGCGAATATCTCGTCCATTGAATAAAGGGCTAACATGTGTTGGTTTTTCTCTTGATGCGTGTATATAAATGGAGAATCTCTCGTTATGCCCCTATATGTACAGATAAGCAAGTTAGACCAACCATGAAATACAATATAAGTGAGCATCTTATAAATTTTGTTCAGGAGGATTATATATCATATTACTATCTGATAGTTAACAAATTGATAGGCCTATTAGGTTGTCATCTTACACTTGTCATACAATTGGAACGAAGATTTGGGTAAGAGCAGTTCACATTTTTATCTCAAACACTTGCAACACTCAAGTATGATGGGGCTGCTACTTAACAATGTGTATTTAAGAAAATTCATAGATTTAAACAAGGAATTAATGAGCAACGTAAAGGGGGTAAAAGAGATTACTCCCCCTCTCTAGAGTATGTGCAATACCACACTTTTTCCCCAACTCTAAAGACACTTGTTCCCCAAGTCTAAAGTTTGAAATCACTAACACCACTCCTAGTCTCCTCTCTAGAGTCTCGAAACGGCAATACAATAACTATTTTTTGTAAAGATTATAATTCTCTTTGATAGTTTAAAGGTAACAGAAAATACCATATTCACCATTTCCCACACGCAAACGTTGTACCCTACCCACAGCCACCCATACACATGGAAGCATGAGAGATGCATGCGAACAAATTAGAGAAATAAGGCTCAAACCTATAACGGAAATAATTTAAAGCATGGTTTAGCTAGATAAGGCTCAACATCAATTTTGCTAAACAGAATCTGGTAGCAATACATGCACCTCAGATTATTAAAGGTATTTACAAGCCTAATGCAGAAGGAAAAGATCTTATTATGAAGTTGAAATAGCAGGAAACTATCATTACTGGCCAATGGCCAAGGTATTTACAAGCCTAATGCAGAAGGAAAAGTTAAAGAAAACTCAATGACCTAAACAAAGGATGTAATTGCAACATTTATTGAATAATTCAACTCTAACTTCTTGAATATATGAAAGCATGGTCATTTGCTAACATGCAAATTTTTGGAGATTCAAAATGCCATGAAGATTCCTTTAGTTTGAAGAACTACAAATATCAAGTATTAGGAACAGATTCTGTCGTTAAAGGAAAGAGTTTCGCAATTGCAAGAAGATTTGGCAATGATGTAAGAATAGCATGGGCAAAAATGACAAAATGATTGTCTTAAGCATATGCATTATGAATCCAATAGTCACATACAGTCGGCTTCATGTCAGATATATCTGGCGTCGCATCTGATTTTGAAATCATGAATCATGTAAATATGAAGAGAACAAGCGTGGATCGTTGTGCTGCCACAATCCGCACCTTGTGCTGCTACTCCAAAGATGGAGGGGCCTCCAATGACATCCATATATATAGCCCGATATAGGGGAGAGGGGAGACGAGAGGCAACAGCTTTTGGATTAACCGTAACCCACAATTCGGTCACTTCTCTCATCACTTCTTCCCTATCTCCTAACAGTTCCTAGCAGTAGCAAACAGAGGTAGCCGCGGTGACTGGCGACTCTTCTTGTGGATTGTTTACTGTCATCTTAGGCAACTTGTGTATACTCTGCCATATCTCCTTCTTTGTCGTACCTAAATACTTTTAAACTTGGCACATGGCGCTACCATATTGTAGTGTATTGCTATTTGTGTAACCTTGCAACATAGCTGATATCAGAAAACCTTATTCTACTTAAATCTATTGTTCGAGTGACCATGGATTATCTTATACCTGGTCAGAACTTCTAGGATACATTACAGTGGCTACTTCAAAATTGCCTAATTCATCCAGGGCGACACATCATATGCAAGTGACAACCAAGCTTGACCCTCCACTTCCTCCTAAAGCTACTCTGTGAGCACTTTAAGTGATGTTGAACTTTCTCTAAGAACTGTTTGGATTTAAGTAACAGCTGTAGTATGCATGAACAAGATGGGTAAGGTCTTCTTCAAATGGCCCAAAATTATGTCTTATCTAAATAAGGGCACTTTTAACAGAGGTTCACAGTTTCAGTATTGCAATCAGTTTCGTACCTCCAATGAGTACTCGTATCGGTGGTTTAGGCAGTTCCATCCGTTCTGCAAAGGGGTTTCGTAGTTCTTGGTCTCATAAAGCCAAAAAATATATTTAACAAGAAGATTTGATACATTTAAAATTAATCTTTTGAAATATTTGTTATTTCCCATTAAGTTTTGAATGGAATAATATTTAACTGTCACTGCCCATTACTTTTGAATGTTACAATATTTAACAATGCTGAATTACTGACCCATAATGGACAAAATACCCTCCACAATAGATAGTAAATTAGTAATACTAAAATGTACGCATGTTGTGAACTTACGGTATACAACAGTACAACTTCGACAAATGGTAATGATGTTGAATTGTCGATAAGGAATATTTTTCACACTTTAGTATGTTGAACTTCAGCATAATTAAATTATTAATCATGAAGCATATGTTAAAATGTTTACCAGAAAGAACTTCTCCCACAGCTTCTCGAACGGCAACGACCCGGGCGTCAAGAACATGAAAGCAATCTTGGGGTTCTTGGCGTCAACGGACGGCATAGAGACGATGTCCCTCGCGACGACGCGGGCGGCGACCTCGTCGTCGGTGTAGGACCTCTCCGGCACGGGCGGCAGCCACTCCCTGAAAGGGCTGCAGACGTCGGACCGCAGGAGGTAGCAGGCGGAGAGGCGGTGCGGGCGGTAGACGTAGGTCGCCGTCAGGGACAAGAGGACGAGGCAGGCCAGGACGATGATCCAGAGGGGCCTTCTGGAAGGGGGTCTCTGGCGCGGCGGCGGAGGCATCTTCTCCGGCTCCTTCATCTAGGGTGGGTATAGCTCATGGTGGTGGAGCTTCACTTAGCAGTACAGAACAATTTCTGGAACGATCAAATGAAAGAATATTGAAATTTAACCCCTTTTCTTGGAAGTAGGGTTTAGCTATGCTTCGCACTTTTGGGAACAATGGAATGGAGATCTCGATAGGAGCTAATGAACTAGAGTGTGGTGAATTTGTAGGAAGTGGAAATTGCATAATTATATATTTTTTATTTTTTTATTTTTTTATTTTTTTGTGTTTACTAAATATGGAAAGGAGTGAGGGGTTTGATTTTTGTTACCTTTAGATTGAGGCGGAAGAATGGGGGGCGGAGGAGGTCGGGAAGAAGAGAATAGGGGGATCTTCTTTAAGATCTGATAGGGCAGGCAGGAGAAAGATACTCTGTCTGGGGCCAGCCAATCATAGGAGGCAGACTTTTAACGCATTTTTTAATTTTACATCAGAAAATTTACTGTTGGATAAATAATTCGTTAAAAATTAGTAAAAACGATATAAGTTTGAGAAATTAGAAAAAAACGATAGAGTACGACAGACAGTCTGTCGGAATTAGAGTCATGTCCAAATTCCGACAGATGGTCTGTCGAAAATTGGACTTGTCCAATTTTTAACATATCGTGTGTTGGAATTTGGACATGGCTTGTCCAATTTCCAACATACCGTGTGTTGGAATTTGGACATGGCTCCAAAATTTCGACACACGGTTTGTCGAAAATCCAACATGACTTCTTAGGTCATATGCACAGCAAATTAGAGGGAAATCCAGACAGTCCATTTCAGATTTCCGACAAACCGTGTGTCGGAATTTTGGAGCCATGTCCAAAAATTCCGACACACCGTCTGTCGAAAATTGGACAAGTCCAATTTCCGACAGACGGTCTGTCGGAATTTGGGCATGACTCCAGTTCCGACACACTGCCTGTCGTACTCTATCGTTTTTACTAATTTCTCAAACTTATGTCGTTTTTACAAATTTTTAACGAATTCTTTATCTTACAGTAAATTTTCTGATTTTACATAAGAACATCTCCAATGGGGGTTTCTATCTTCCCTATTTCTATATAAGAAATCCATTTTAGAAAAAACTTCTTCCAATGATGATTTCTATCACCATTTCTATCCTAGGTGGCAATGATGTAGGATAGAAACTTTCTACGAGGGTTTCTACATGTAGAAACTCTCATAAAAATTCTCCTATCTCTCATGACAATTATTATTGGGCCCCACACCATTAAATTAGTCCTTTTATTATGTGACACATAGGATAAAAATGGAGAACCATTGGAGACCATTTTTGTATGTCTACAATTTCTATGTAGAAACTCTTCCAACTAGGATAGAAATCTCCTTAAAGTACAATACCAAGTAGGATAAGAACTCAATTTAGAAATCACCATTTGGAGATGGTCTAAGAGCATCTCCAATCATATTGTGAGTTTGAACAAAATGGTTGCCACATAGGAATGATTAAGGGTGGGCATACGGGTCCAGGACCCGCGATTCCGACCCGGTCCGAACCGTATATTGGTCAAACGGGGCGGTTCCTAAAATTTGGAATTTAAACGGGGCGGGTCGTGTGACACTAACGGGGCGGGGCGGGTCCTATTTTTAAAATAAACGGGGCCCCGAACCGACCCATTTCTAGGAGTATGATTTTTTTTTTTAATGAACAAGAAGCCTAATGATTCTGCTGCAACAATTTTGTTTGCACTTTGCAGAATAGTATTTCATAATTTCTGGTTAGTAAGTCAGTGTGATGTGGAAGGAAGCTGCAGAAATCAATTAATAGTAGATTTCATCCTTGTAGAAATTCATGCTTCTCTCCATCTAGATATTTCTGTTTGAACTGTTCTGTTTTGTTCATCTTACAGGACATATTGGTTTGATTACATCAACAACTCTGCGAGTCCTGAATCTCTCCTCAAATGCCATCTCCGGTGAACTTCCATTGCTCACAGGGAGTTGTACAGTATTAGACTTATCAAATAACTAGCTGTCTGGAAATCTTTCTGTTATTGCAAAATGGGGAAGTGATCTTGAATACATTGACATTAGCAAGAATCAGTTGACGGGGCCAATACCAGAAGTAACATCACAATTTTTACGGCTCAATTACCTCAATCTTTCCCTCAATTCTCTCTCAAGTACTCTTCCAGAAGTAACATCACAATTTTTTTTTGGATCCGTTTGGACCCGCGGGTCGGCTCGGTTTGGACCCGTTTCGAACGGGTCGAATCCGTACCGGTTCCAATATTTTTTGGACCCGTCCCGTCCCGTCCCGCCAATTAACGGGTCCGGTCCGGATCCATAAAATTTGGACCCGGCCCGACCCGTGCCCACCCCTAGGAATGATAACCATTTTTTTTTTCAAAAGTACTTCTCCAATGCAAATGTGAAATAAAGTGTGGAGTTGACATGGCAATGACAATGTGAAGTTGGTTGTCTAGATCTAGACAATGCACTTCACAATGTCTTTATGTCCACATCATCATTTGTGAATAAAAATATTTATAAAAAGAAGTAGAAGAGTAAAAGTTGTCTTGGAAGTTGTAAAAAATTACTTTGTATTATTTTTTCAATAATTTTTGTTATTCCCGGGGCTTGATCTAAGATGAAAAACAAATGCAATCGAGATCTGAGATGTCACACAAAACTTTGCAGTGATCAAACTCAAGATCTACGATGGTACAATAAATCAAATAGCCAAATTACAATCTGAAGGAGGGAAAAAGAGAAGAGAAGATCTCTCGTTCTTCCTTGCAAACGTGTTGCAATTGGGACAGAACGAGTTACAATAATACTAGAGAGAGATGAGAAGAAGAAAAATGCTGGGGTGTCAAAATACCGTTGCTCAAAGCAAGATTCGCCCCACACGATCTGCTTCCAGGAACCAGCAAGTTGAAGAACTTGTGGAACGCTCGAAGTCACATCTGTTCAGACTCCTCGGATGGACTTGCAATGGCGACAGCAACTCTCTCTCTCTTTCTCCTTTTCTAACTTGTAATTTTCGTAGTAGTTACAAAGGAGGCCAGAAGAGAGTATTTATGGAGAGAGGGTGGAAACCCTAACCGCCTCTTCAGTTATGGAAAGATTGAATCAAATCCCAAAAGATAGCAACGAGATTTAATTCAAATCCCACAAAATTAATTCAAATCCCACAAAGATAGGATCTGAATTAATTCAAATCCCACAAAGATAGGATCTGATTTAATCGCATTGATTCAGCCTTTCCATAACTGATTTGTAATCTGCACAGTCAGCGGATCCCTCCATGCGGCAGCAGCAGCAGCCTGGCCGCATGAGCCTACTAGTCGCATAGACCGCATGAGCCGTATGGACCGCATGAGCCGTATGTGTCGCATGTGCCGCATGGATCGCATGGACCGCATGGACCGCATGTGCCGCATGTGCCGCATGTGCCGCATGAGCCGCATGTGCCGCATGTGCCGCATGAGCCGCATGAGGCCGCATATGAGCTGCATGCCGCATAAGACCGCATGGCCGCATATGAGCCGCATAAAGACCGTATGACTGCTGACGTGCTAAGTGCAAAGTGCGCCAACAAAACGCCACATTACGCCTCATGAGCCCATGAGCCCGAGTCCGAGTCCGAGTCGCTAAGCCCCGTTGGGGCTTAGCTCCAAGTGGAATTAATCCAAGAGAATGACAAAAGCATTAATGCTTAATCCTTGGAGCCTTATTCTTACCTCCTAGTAAAATCACCCACATGGTTCCCTCCTTAGGGTCACCACCCCATGTGCATCTCTCAACAACACAACCATGTATATATGTTGAGATAACTCATGGTGCATTTTCGATGTAGGACTATAATTTTACAAGGCATGTTGAGAGCAAGCTCTCTCCATGTAAAGAAAGTACCAACAATTCCCCACATATCACAACATATATATGTGTCTAGGGTTGAGCGTTCCCCACAGTAACTATCCATTTTGCATTAGGATAGATGTCGCTGACGACTTGAATCTTCCCGCATGGGTTAAATAACAATGTGATACAAGAATGGACTACGCCTTGAATTCTGCACCACAATTGTAATTCTTCCCACTCACAAAGTGTAGTTACGTGTGCTTCTGGCTGCACATTAAAGGCCCTGTGCCAGCCTGGTTTCAGTGTATAATTTTGGACGTCTACAAGTTTTCCCTCAAGAGACGGCCTGATATCTCTTTCCATACACTATAGGTGAGTTCTTTATTAAAGAGATATGGCATGAAGCCTTGCGCTTCCTTGCGGTGCTACGCCGCTATGACATGGCCTGAAGCCGAGGCATTACCCCTACCTGGGAACCTCATCGTAGTGTCATACTACGATAGCATGAGGTCACAAGCCTCTTTGTAGTGCCAAACTACCCAGCATGAAGCCTAAGGCTTCCTTGCGGTGTTACGCCGCAACGACATGGCTTGCAATGCCGAGGCTTTACCGCTACCTGGGTACCTCATCGTGGTGTCGTGCCACTGTAACATGGGGCCATCCTCCCCTTTTTAGTGCTGTCTACAACTCTTTAATTACGTCATACAGCATTAGGCTACCTGCCTACTTGCGGTGCTACGCCGCTGTGACTTGGCTTGCAAAGCCGAGGCATTACCCCTACCTGGGAACCTCATGGTGGAGTCACCCCACTGTAGCATGGAGATTCACTCCTTGTAGTGCTGCTCTACTGTGCTTCCTGTAAAGCACACCAGGCATTCACTCTGCCTGAGAACTCATTAAGGCGTTTAAGCCAACCTTCCACAGGATCTGTTTTTCCGTAGAAAAATACATAGTAGACAACAGTGGTTATGGGTCCGTATCCCTTCCATGTTCCAGAGAACAAGTACCCACTGTTACCTGATAGTTTCCCAGTCAGTGATCCTCCTTTGAACCAAAAGTTAGATGCCTAGTAGATTTCTCTTTGAACTAATAGCATAAAACTTTATGGTAGGATTACAAAGACACACTATCAGAATGCCTTCAAGCCCATTTTATATGCTGTGTCATCGACCAACTGGCGCTTGAGGCCCTTTGTGAACGGATCTGCCAGGTTCTCCTGACTCAGAACATCAACCACTGCAATTTCTTTTGATAAGATCGTGTACTGCCCTGTGCTTCAACCGCATAGTCCTCTTCTTCCCGTTGAAGAGGTCATTTGATGCCACCGCCGCAGTCGCCTGGTTGTCACAGTATATCGGTATCGCCGGTATCTGAGCCCCAACCACTGGAAGATCATACATGAGCTCCCGAAGCCATTCTGTTTCATCTGCTGCAGTTTCAAGTGCATAGAATTCAGATTCCATGGAGGAACGAGAGAGTATAGTCTGCTTCTTCGACTTCCACGATATAGCAGCTCCACCCAAGAAAAAGACATATCCACCTGTGGATCTCTCGCTTTCCACCTCTGAACACCAGCTAGCATCACTGAAGCCTTCCACTACTGTCGGATACCCGTTGTAGTACAGTGCATATGTCTGAGTTTTCTTGAGATATCTCATCACCCGCTTCACAGCTTTCCAGTGCTCAACCCCTGGGTTGCTTGAGAACCGACTCAGCATTCCCACGGCGAAAGCTATGTCAGGCCTTGTGGCAGTGGTTGCGTACATCAAACTTCCGATAACGCTAGAATACTCCAGCTGCCTGACGCTTTTCCTTGAATTTGGCTTCAGCTTCTGATCACACCTGTATGACGTATCGATCCCTGGAAGATCCTTATACCCATAGCGTGTGAGCATCTTTTCAATATAGTGAGATTGTGACAGCGCTACTCCAGTGTCTGTCCGGATGATCTTTATGTCCAAGATGACATCTGCATCCCCCAAGTCCTTCATACTGAACTTGGTTGAGAGGAACTTCTTTGTCTCTGTGACACAGCCTATATCCGTACCTAGGATTAGCATGTCGTCCATGTACAGACAAACGATGACTCCTCTTCCATCAGCGAACTTTGTGTAAACACATTTGTCCGTCTCGCTGACTCTGTAGCCGTTTGACTTAATAACTTTGTCAAACTTGTAGCACCCAGTTTTCTGAAATTGGGATATTTTTGAAAATTTATTATTTTTATTATTAATTAATAGTATTTTAGTCATGATATAATTTTTGGTGATTTTTAGTGTAATTAAAACCATTTTCTAAGTCATGACTTATGACTTTGTGATTTACTAATGAAACCCTAGTGTAACCTTAGAGTTACTTGTCCTAGAGACTAACCATGATCATGTGAGCCTAGTCATAAGTTTAGAACATCAAAATTGTGGTTTTAGCCTAAGGGGTATTTTGGTAAATTTCTAGGAATTAAGTAGGATTAGGGAGATTTTACTATTCATGGACTTTTGATTAGTGACTTGATAATCCCTAACCTAGTTACCCTAATCTATAGGTTAACCCCTAACCTAGAATGACCAAGGGTTAGATTTTATCATGAATCAAGGTGTCAAAATATCTATTTTTACTTTAATAGATATTTTGCTTGATTTATGCAAAATATCCATTTAAGGCACAAAAAGTCCTTAGCTTAGCCAAGAAGTTTTGAACCCCCCATGCCTAGTATGGCCGGCCAAGTGACCCCATGACAGCCCCTTGCCCCCCCTCTCTCCTATATAGCTAACACTTAGTTCATATTCCCATAGTTACATGAAAAATCAAAACCAAGAAAAACCTAGAAAACCTTCCACTCATTCTTCCATAACTTTCTCATTTCAAGAGCTTTGAACCTCTAGTTTTCTCCATTAGGTCACCTATAATCTAAGGGAGCCTAGGGAAGTGTGCTACTCAAGTTTCACCAAGAGAGGACAAGTTGAGGCTAGAGGATACATCACCCTCTTTTAGGGATTTTCAAGACTTTGTGCACCAAGAGGTAATTATTCCTAAACCTTGTTAATATAGTATTTTTCCTCACAATTGCATGCATCTAGGTAACCCTAGCTCTGTTTTTAGGTTTGGTAAATTTTAGGGTTTGTTGGTGTCGTATCGGACACGTATCCTATTTGTCAAAACATTGAATTTTAGTGTAAATAGCTCACTGTCACATGAAAATTTACTCACTGTTTTGTAAATGCATTTGAACCAAAATGAAGCCTAGACCTAGCTAACCCTAACCCCTACTCACTGAGCACAAGTTGGCCTTGTGTCGTGTCCAAAACTGGACACAAAGCCCTCGGGACACACTACACAGTACACAGGGAAAATGCCCTGCTACCACTGTGTCAGTTCTCACCGGACACGTCACTTGGACACGTCAAACTTGACACCCACCTTGGGGCATTGACTGACAGGCCCAAAGTTTGGGATGACTTTGTGTCGTGTCGGACACGAAATCGACTCTCAAAGGGTCGTTCAGTGCACAGTATACACACACAGACACCTAACTTTGGGCGTGTCGTGTCCACTGTACACGACACGTAGACACTTCGTACTGACACGAGCACGTAGCCTATACTTAGGCGAACACGTGGACACAATTTCGTGGTGTCTCGTGTCCTGTGTCACGAACACGAGACACGAGAAAACACGTCTACACGGTCTGAAACACGTATTTTAGGGTTCCGATACGCGTCTCGTGTCCGTTATACACGAAACGTGGACACGTATCAGGCCCATGGACACGAAGCCCAACCCTAGGCGCACCTTCGGGCACGAGCACGAGGCCTGTGTCGCTTTGTGTCGTGTCCTAGGTCGTTTTCTAATTTGTACTGATACGTGTGTATCAGTTTAACCTAGTTTACCCGTGTGACTTTGAAACCTCGTGGACACGCCGTGTCGCGTCGTGACACCGTGTCAGGATGCTAAGATCCTAGTCTAACCTAGGGGCTACAGTTACCAACCAACCTTGGGCCATTTTAGTTTGATTTAGGTTGTGTTTGGTTTAACCTAAGATCTAGGTTTACTGTCCAATATTCCATTTCCAGTTTAATTCCCAGTTTTCTAAATTGGATTTTGATTGTTAATTAATGTTGATTTTTTTACATATAATGCTATGTTATTATTAGGTTAACATGTTGTATAAATGTTAGTGTGTGTGTGGGTGAAATTTGGGGAGAAATGGATGTGTATTCATGTGTTTTCACACATGTGTAAGGAGGGACCTGTTTAGTGTATTGTGTGTGTGTGTGTGTGTGTAGAGTGTGTGTGTTCTTGGTGTGTTCAGTCACTGTTCAGTGACTAAACAGAGGACCCCCCCCCCCCCCAATTTTCAGTCTCCCCTATTCTCTCTCTCTATATGATTCTCTCTCTCTCATTATATCTCTATATATATATTGTATATATATTGTATATATATATTGTATTAGGTATATATATACATATACATATATATGTCTATATGTTATATAGTTGTGTGTATAAATATAAGTTATATATATTTGGGTATGGGTATATACATATTGACCCCTATATATAGGTATAATGTATAGACCCTATTATAGGTGTAAACCTATGAACCCTATAGCCTTGACCTAGGAATACTAACCTATGGGCTATGATACTAGCCTATGGCCATTAGGCCTAACCCTAATTGACTAGTAAACCAAGACTTAGCTAGCTTGACCCCAATTTGACTAAGTGTTGACCAAGGTCAACCTTAGGTCAAATTTGAACTAGCTTAACCTAGTTTTGACTTAAACTAACCTAGAATGACTAGTTTGACTAACCCTAACTAGTTTAACATTGTTTGACCTAACTTGGACTAGTTTGACCAGTTTGACTTTTAGTGTTGACCAAGGTTGACCAAAGTCAACTATAGGTCAAACCTTGACCTAATTGACCTAGAAAGGATTTAGATGAACTCTAAATGACTTAATAATCTAGGTTTGACTAAACCCTAGACTGTTGACTAGTTGATTATGGTTTGACCCATTCATGGGTAAATTGTGACTTAAAGTTAAATGAGTAGTCCTATGTAAATGAAGATATGTATGGGGTTAAGTAGAATACTTAGGAATTAAGTCTTGATTTGAGTTAGACTATGGTTTTAGCTTGATTATAAGGTTAAGGTTGTATTGTACTGTATATTTATATGTGGTATACCTTATATAGGAAGTTGGTTATACCTTAGCTTTGTATTATGGTATCTTAGGTAACCTAAGACAAGTTAGCCTATGGTTAGTTGAGTTAACCTTATAGAGTTGACTTGGATAGTTTACCCTTGACCCAATTACCTTGTTGACTAATCTAAAGTTGACCAGAACCTTGATTAGTCTAAATTTGACTTAAGTTGACTTTTGACCAGATTGACCTAGAATCATGTAGTATGCATTGTATACTCTATTTTTACCATTGTGGATATATTGTGACCTGTTTTACTCTAAATAGGACTCTGTGACACCAGTTCGGACATCTATTCATATCAGTCATACAGGGTGACAGGCGAGTACATTCTCTGATCTTTTCATGCTTGTTAGGACTTATATTCTTGCTTTAGATTACTTTACATGATGCTGTCACGTCATTATCACGGATTGGTACTATATGGATCTTGTTATGCGATGTTATCTCCCTCGGGGTGCATCAGATACAGTTGTCATGTGCTTTTCACGAACATCTTGTATTTCATGTACACCGCTTTCATGTATACTCTTGTGCAATCTTGTACTCTCATGATCACGTGAGCAACCATGATAAAAACCTCTTGTGCAAGGTAACGTAACTTGACTGGATCCTTGTGTATTGATTGGGGAGGGTGAGTAGGAAATGGTTATGTGATCAAAATTCCATCTTGTACAAATTCTTGTAAAATCTTGTGAAATCTTGTATATGTCCTAAGCCCGTTTATATAACCATATCATGCTCTAAATCACAGGTTACCTACAGTTCTTACTTATCATATATATAGATATTTCCAGTTATCAAATCTCTCTCATTTTACATATATTCTTTACAGTTCATGTATCTTACTCTATGCATGCTTTACATTTCCCAACCTGATATGAACTGCGTGAGATGTATTGTGCTCGTTCCTGTCCTGACTGGGCCTGTTGAAAATATTACAGATGATGATGGTGATTGTCCTACCTTCTATGGGACACATGAGGGTGACCTTCAGGAGCCTGAGGAGCATCTAGCTCAGTAGAGGGTGTCTAGTCTAGTCTAGTGTTTACAGTTTTCATTTTGTATCGGACTGTTCCGATTGTTAGTTGTGACTTAGTTATATTTCAGGTCTTGTACTTATTTGTGTTGGACATCTACTTTGTGTGGTGTGGTAACTCTATATATATATTCAGTTTCTTCCTTTCGTCTGATTCCATATCATGCTCTACCTTTCCTAGACTTGTGTTTGAGATATAGAGTTGAGTTGTTATGTTATACCTCCGTACGGAGATGACAGGTTTATATGTCTTATTGTTCGATGTTAATTATTATAGATGACCTATACAGCGTTCTACCGCCGACACTGCGGCGTAGGCTGGACGTACCCACGTTCTCGTGTCCCTAATCAGGGTGCGGGTCGTGACAAAACTTCTCATGCCACATCTTGGGAGCTTGCTTCAAACCATACAATGATTTCACCAACTTGCAGACTTTGTCTTCAAGACCTTTGACGACAAATCCATCTGGCTGTTGCATGTAAATCTCTTCGGTCAGCTCCCCATTCAGGAATGCGGTCTTTACATCCATCTGATGTATCACCAACTTATGTATAGCTGCTAGAGCGATTAACATCCTGATGGTGGTCATCCGGGCTACTGGAGCGTATGTGTCAAAGTAGTCTATCCCCTGTTTCTGAGAAAATCCCTTGGCTACCAGCCTGGCCTTGAACTTATCAATAGTTCCATCTGCCTTCATCTTCTTCTTGAAGATCCATTTACATCCGATGGGCTTTTCTTCTTCAGGTAGATCTACCAACACCCATGTGTTGTTGGAGGTGATAGAGTCAAACTCGTCATTCACTGCCTCCTTTCAGAAGATAGCATCTCTGGTCTTCATCGCCTCATCATAGGTAAGCGGATCTGCTTCCACATGATAGGTGACAAAGTCATCTCCGAAGTCTTTCGGTCTTCTTGCTCGCTTAGCTGACGGCTCTGCGAGTTCTGGTACAGGAGTTGTTTCCTCAACAACAGCTTCTTCTTGGACTACTGGCTCATATGAGATTTCAGTCTCATTTGCACCTCCATCATTTTCCGGAATGTCCGAAAAAATAATGTTTTTGTCTTTTGCAAACTTGTCTTCAAAGTATTCAGCATCGCAAGATTCGATGATATGATTTGACTCAATATCAAGAAATCTTCGAGCATCACTCTTCTCGGCATACCCCAAGAAGATCGCCTTCGTAGTCCTTGTCCCTAGCTTCTGAATCTTCAAATCTGGGAGTTTCACATACGCCAGACACCCCCACACTCGAATAACATTCAAGTTAGGTCTGACTTTGAACCAGAGTTCATGAGGAGTTACGTCCGAAGTTGCATGTGGCACTCTATTTAGAATAAAAGTGGCCGTCAATACAGCTTCTCCCCAGTAGCATTTAGGAAGACCCGCGGTTAGCAGCATAGAGTTCATCATTTCTGTCAACGTTCTGTTCTTCCTCTCCGCTACTCCGTTAGATTGAGGAGAATATGGAGCAGTAGTCTCACATATGATTCCATGTTCTCTGCAGAACGATGCAAATTCATGAGACCTGTACTCCCTACCTCGATCACTCCTTAACCTCTTGAGTTGTTGTCCAGTCTGCCGTTCAGCTTCGGCCCTGAACTCTCTGAACTTCTCGAAGGCTTCGTCTTTAGACTTGAGCAAGTAGACGAACGTGTATTTTGAGAAGTCGTCGATGAAGGTTATGAAATACTTCATCCCAACCTTCGTGGAGAAATGTTTGAAGTCACAGATATCGGAGTGCACCAACTCCAGAAGATCTGTGCTTCGATTGACCCGATGAAAGGGTTTCCTTGTGATCTTCGTCTGAGCACACACCTCACACTTCTCCACCTTACCCCCACATTTGGAGATAAGTCCTAGACTAGACATTTTGTTAATTCTTTTACAATGAACATGTCCTAGTCTATTATGCCACAACTCAAGAGAATAATCAGAAAATGCAACTGCATTAATGTCTTCAAACTAGTTAACAAGCTGAATTTTAAACATGCCTTCGGTTTGATAAGCCTTCCCGAAGTATGTTCCTTTCTTGGACATCACCATCTGACCAGCATTGATGTCCATCCTCAAGCCTGTGTTGCAGAGCAGGCTCCCAGAGATCAGGTTCTTGGCAATCGTCGGAACATGCTTCACACCTTGAAGCGTCAGAGTGTTCCCAGAAGTGAGTTTCAGTTCCACGGTCCCGATCCCCAGAACTTCAGCTTGGGCCTGGTTCGCCATGACAACCTTCTCAGATATCGGCTGGTACGTGACGAACCATTCCTTGCCTGAACAGACATGGCAAGTCGCTCCAGTGTCTATCCACCAGTCAGAGTCAACCCCCACAGTTGTGACCTGTCCGATCATAGCAACAACGTTAGAAACCAATGAAACCTTATTAGGCTCACCTTTCTCTGATTGTTTAGGCTTAGATCTGTATTCACTCTTGTAGTGGCCTTTCTTGCCACAATTGTAACAAGTCACGTGGGACTTAGTCTTCTGTTACTTGAAAGAAGGACCCTTCACTTTTAGATTAGCGAAGTCCTTCTTCTTGGGATGAGAAGCCGCCTGCTTCCCCTTGGAATCTCTCATCTGCACAAGATTGGCTTTAGCCAACTGTTTGGACAGAGTGTCCACCTTCTGTTGAGAACGCATCTCGTCCTCAACATGGATCTCTTGAAGTAGATCTCCCAAGCTAATGTCTAGCTTCTTTCTGTGCATCCTTGCATAGAAGGTACTCCATCCTGCAGGAAGTTTTGAGACGATCCCTCCGACGACAAACTTGTCGGGAAGGGGCATCTCTTCGTCTTCCAGTTTCTGACGCATCTTCAGAAATTCCTTCACCTGTGGCAGCATGGACTTTTCGTCCTCAAAGAGCAATTTGTGATATTTTTCAACCACAAACATTTTGCTCCTGTTCTTATCTTCTTCATACAGATTTTCCACAGACTCCCATATGTCTCTGGCAAGTTCCTTCTTTGAGTAGGATTCTGCCAGGGAGTCCTCCATAGCATTCAGGATGAGAAGCCTGCAGATGCTATTTTCCCTTCTCCACTTGGCCTGGAGTTTGGTAGCCGTATTGATGGCGGCAGTAGATCCAGTGTCTGGAACAGAGGGTTCTTCCTCCAACAGAACATGATCAACGTCTTTCAGTTGAAGAGTTAGGTACACCTTTCTCTTCCAGACTTGATAGTGCTCTCTATCGAACTTTTCCAACTTGCAGAAGTCCGATTGGAGGAGCGAAGCATTAATGTTTTCCATCTATACGGATCTTGCTTTGAGATTGTTATTCCCGGGGCTTGATCTAAGATGAAAAACAAATGCAATCGAGATCTGAGATGTCACACAAAACTTTGCAGTGATCAAACTCAAGATCTACGATGGTACAATAAATCAAATAGCCAAATTACAATCTGAAGGAGGGAAAAAGAAAAGAGAAGATCTCTCGTTCTTCCTTGCAAACGTGTTGCAATTGGGACAGAACGAGTTACGATAATACTAGAGAGAGATGAGAAGAAGAACAATGCTGGGGTGTCAAAACACCGTTGCTCAAAGCAAGATTCGTCCCACACGATCTGCTTCCAGGAACCAGCAAGTTGAAGAACTTGTGGAACGCTCGAAGTCACCTCTGTTCAGACTCCTCGGATGGACTTGCAATGGCGGCAGCAACTCTCTCTCTCTTTCTCCTTTTCTAACTTGTAATTTTCGTAGTAGTTACAAAGGAGGCCAGAAGAGAGTATTTATAGAGAGAGGGTGGAAACCCTAACCGCCTCTTCAGTTATGGAAAGATTGAATCAAATCCCAAAAGATAGCAACGAGATTTAATTCAAATCCCACAAAATTAATTCAAATTCCACAAAAATAGGATCTGAATTAATTCAAATCCCACAAAGATAGGATCTGATTTAATCGTATTGATTCAGTCTTTCCATAACTGATTTATAATCTGCACAGTCAGCGGATCCCTCCATGCGGCAGCAGCAGCAGCCTGGCCGCATGAGCTACTAGCCGCATGGACCGCATGAGCCGCATGGACCGCATGAGCCGCATGGACCGCATGAGCCGCATGTGCCGCATGGATCGCATGGACCGCATGTGCCGCATGAGCCGCATGTGCCGCATGAGCCGCATGAGGCCGCATATGAGCCGTATGCCGCATAAGACCGCATGGCCGCATATGAGCCGCATGACTGCTGACGTGCTAAGTGCGCCAACAAAACGCCACATTACGTCTCATGAGCCCATGAGCCCGAGTTCGAGTCCGAGTCGCTAAGCCCCGCTGGGGCTTAGCTCCAAGTGGAATTAATCCAAGAGAATGACAAAAGCATTAATGCTTAATCCTTGGAGCCTTATTCTTACCTCCTAGTAAAATCACCCACATGGTTCCCTCCTTAGGGTCACCACCCCATGTGCATCTCTCAACAACACAACCAACTATATATGTTGAGATAACTCATGGTGCATTTCCGATGTGGGACTATAATTTTACAAGGCATGTTGAGAGCAAGCTCTCTCCATGTAAAGAAAGCACCAACAATTTTGTATTGGAGATGACTTTTTAAACTCATTGTCATTTGTGAATATAATATTGCCACCTATACAAGACATTGTCTTGTGTCCCATGCCACCTAAGATTCACAACACAAAATAAGACAATAGGGTTGGAGACGCTCTAAAGCTTAAAACTTTAACCAAATTAGTGTAACATCACATACCTATTAAAAAAAATACATTTATGGAAGAAAAAAAATAGTTTCGGATAGGTGTAATAAATGTCTATCAAGGAATGCTCCCATCAGAAGGGCTTCTTCATAGATAAATATTAAAAAAAAAGTCTTTCGAAATATATTTAAAAACAATTTCGGACATCGAGGCATATGCTTAACATTCTTGGAAGAGCAATACAGTAGAATATAAAATTAAGAAAATGAGACTACAACAACATTATTATCATTCCCAATAACACTTTCTTCTTTTATTTCCAACTGCTCTCCTCCTTCCTTACTAAAGAGATGATGAAGTCCGTACTTTTTTCTTTCTCAAACGTCTACTTTTTTCAAAAAAAAATGACAAATACTTTTTTGTTGAAAAAAGTAGTTACTTATTTTTTTTCCAAACTCATATCTGTGGCCTCACCTTTACTCTTCCTACCAATTTTTTTTTCCAATTCGAACTACCTTCTCCTCATTTTGAACGACAACTAGCGCAACCCCCTCACATCTCTTCAATCTCGACGGCAAGCTATAGCCCTTCCCGCGAGCTCCAAGCCACCTCCGACCGAGTGGCCCCTCTCGGTACAGCTGGCCACACTGCTCTACAGCAGCAGATCAATGACTGCAGCCATCGGTTGTTATGCTGGACGTCCACCCCCATTGTTCGTCAAATCAACAATCGTATGCATGTCCCAGTTGTGCGGCCCGCCAGGAGAAAGGTGGTGCAATTTCTTTGCGATCTCTTGCCGAACCAATGCAATGAGTGCAATAGCTACACGCGATGTTTACGAGAAACCGATTAATGCATGGAATACACCCTTCAGAAGAACGTTACCAAAATACGGCAAAATAGCGACCAAAACTGTGACTCAAATAGAAAATGTCGCTTATTAGCGACACAGGAAATAAGAGTCAATGAATGTCACTAAAGGCATTGTGACGTTTTTGCGAAAAATATAGATATTGTGAACATCAACGTCAGTAAGAGTCAGTAAATGTCGCAAAATACAACAAAATTAGTGATGTTTAGCTACGTTTTTCATATAAGTTGCTAAATACGGCACAATCAGGGGCGATTAGCGAAGTATATATGTGGCATCGTAAATTTTCACGAACATGCATCCATAAATTTGAAGTCTTGATCGATCAATCGATCGATCGTTTGATTTTGAGTAGAATTGTTAGACTTCGTCTCTGATTGTCTTCTGACACTTCTTGAATTTTTATTTTGATTTATATCATTAAGAAAATCAAAACAAGACTTTGATACTTTTACCTTTAGATCTGTACGTCAAATGTTCGATGAATTGTCTCAGAAGGAAACCTCTACTCGAATTTGACACCTCAAATCTGACACAAGGATTCACATCTTCGTCTACGAATTCGAATTGAACTCTGCATGTACGATTCTTTCTTCCTCTCCTTGTTCTTGATTCGTTTAGGTATGGATAGGATTGGTGTCGAGAGGATCCTGTGAACATTTTGTAGTAACACAATGTGTGCATCTCCTTGTTCTTGATTCTTAGATGAATTGTCAATCGAGTGACCCTTCGAAATGATGCAATAAGACAATAGGCCTCTCTTGCGGCTGTACTGTCGTTCCCCCATCCAATGCTCGTCGTCTCCCCTCTCTTATGCCTCCTACCGGGCATGCTGTAGGAGTCCTCTGAAGGGGCACAATGGCAGGCACCCTCAGACCCCTCGTCGTCCTCCGCTGGACAACCGTACTCCACCCTCCTTTGTCCGCAAAATAGTCTCCACCTTCCTTGTCCCCCTGGTCATTTTTGTCGAAAGCCGATGTGGATCCTGGATCCCAAGTGGTGGCAGCCGAAGAACCTTAGGTCTCCGGTACCACCTGGAACCCAAGCAAGAGCACCTGCAGAAACCCTAGAATCCGCTATATATATCTACATCCCCCATGTATTCCCTCTTTTACATCCATTGGATCTTGTTTAAGTTATCTAATCTTAACCGTTGATTTTTCAACAGTTAAGATTATATGACTTAAACAAGATCCAACGGCTGTTATCATGGAAATGCATGAAAGATGCAAAAGTGAGAAAATGTAGATCCCTCCTTATATATATATATATATATATATATATATATATATATATATATATATATATATATATATATATATACCCCTCACTTTTGCATCCCCCAAGCATCCACGATAACACCCGTTAGATCTTATTTAAGTCATATAATCTTAACCGTTAATTTTTTAATGATTCAGATTAGATAAATAAAATCCAACGAAAGTGAGAAAAAAATGCTTAGAAGATGCAAAAATGGGGAGAAGCATATACATCGACTGTACCGGTATGCCAACAGTATAACAAAAAAATAACCTTTCTGGAACAAACTATAAATTGCTTATACCGTCGGTAGTATACCAGCAATATAAGCAATATACCACTGATAGCGGTATGAACTCAAATCGAGCCACTTTTGCCGCCTGACTTCTCGCCACGCGAATACACTTGTCATACTCCGAGGTTCTCCACATTGGTTGAGACCCAACACCACCATGTGATACCATACCGAACAACATAGCTATCTTTGCTAGTTTGGACGTTCTTCTCTTCTTGTGAGATCACGAAAGCTTGATATACTTGGCTAGCTTTTAAGCTGAAAATATCTTTCTTCACTGCTGCCTGGCAAAAGAAGAGGGTGATGAAAAATGGTGATGGAAATAACATAATAATATCAAGGGGAAAGACTTTGACAACAAAAGAAACGATCGCCATTATCAAATTGCTCCCCCCTTGAATACCATGGAACTTCACTTGCTACTGATCGAACTTGGTCATGATAAAACAATACTAAGTTCGTGAGGGCATTTCATCGACTGAAAGGCGATCATAACTTTACATCTGTTAAGTTTGATATACAAAATACAGCCTTAGACTTTGTATGCATCTCTTATTATACATACACTACAAAGAATATAATACCATGCTTTGCGACAGACTTACTTTCACCTTAGCTACTACGGGTATCCCATGGCTGCTACTGTAATCCGAACCTTGTGCCCTCTGTTGCCTTTCATTAGAATCTCCCCAAAACTGTACCTCCCTGTCACTGACCTGACCGTGAGGCTAACCGAGATCTCACGGGAGCCTCCGGCAAGCACTGTCATTGCAGAAGGGCTGGCTTCTAGTGCAACCTCTGGTGACATCCTCGTGGTAATAACGAAGGTCTCTGTCTCTGCCACATTTGTGACCCTTCTTTTGACTGTTTGGGTTCCTTCGAGATGGGAGACAGTAATCGATGGGCTGTTGAGATCAGATGGCTTTCCTCTAGTTGAATTGCAGGCGGTGCCTGTGATGTTCAAAATCTCATGAGGATCCACATCTGGTACTGAGCACAAAAAGCTGATGTAGTCTTCATAGCCTGTCAAGAACCTCAAAATTTAAGAACTAGCAGTAAAATATCTTTCGATTGTGCAATGAAAGAGTAGGAGAGTACAAATTTTATCATCAAAAGATGCCCGTTGAATAAGCAAGAAATAAAATATTTTTGATAGCAATCATCTATTTCATATCTATTTACAGAGCCCAGCACGGGATTTTGGCTTTCACACTTTGTTTATATTTTGAGTTTGACCATCTCATAGTTATAGCTTGGCTAGGAATTTAGCCCCAATAAAAGGTCTGATATCAAGTTCATAGCTGGTAAAACAAATTGTCAATTCTACTACGAGTTTTCTCATGCTCCACAAGGAACCCCATTCTGATGGGATAAGACTCAGATGATGACACTTTGCTTATATATGTACTAGTAAATACGGAGAGCATTACAAACATTATCAAATAATGGCTATTGAAATAACTTGGAAATTTTCCTTCTACTATAATTGCTTCCCTGCAGAAAGGTCAACTCAATATAATTATAGTATTATACAGTAAATTTACTGTGTCTACATGCCTACGCCCATATGGTAGGCTGCACATTCAGTGGCAAAAAAATTGTATCAATATCTTATACCAATATCAACCCTGTTGATTGATAAAACAAGTGTACCTATTTTGATGATGACCATATACATAATTTGTGAAAAAATAGCAACATGTAATAATAATATTGATATAGTTAAAAGAGAACATAGAAGCTCTCGTCCTACATACAAAATTTTCCAATGTGCATCTTAAGAAACTAGATTCACTTACTTGCATCTAGAATTAGTCCAGGATTTAGAGATGCTTTTGGATCAACAGCTCCACTGCCAAAATCAAAGGGCGTTGCAGGCAGCAAGGTCATGATTTCTGTTTCAGAGTATTGCTGTGCTTGAAGAGGCTTCCCTCCATGATCTAAGGTTGTGGCTGTTGTCATCAAAGCTGACTTGATAGCAGCAGGACTCCATTGGGGATGCTTCTGCTTTATGAGTGCTGCTATCCCGGCAATGTGAGGTGCTGCCATGCTGGTCCCCGAAACCATAGCAAATCCTTCTCCTGTTGAGTTTAATAAGTAGTGTTTATTATCAAATAGAAGAATCGTTTTCAAGCATAAGCAAAATAAAGCCGGAACTCATGAACATCATTGACTAAATATCTAATTTTGAGAAACATAAGAAATATCCATTCTATTTTATAGATTTGTTACTTTATCCTATGCTTTTAGTTTGTAGTTCTTATGAGTTATATATAGGCTTCTCACTTAGTATCCCTTGTGAAGAATGACTACTTTAACAATAATTTCTCGTTAGGTTTCCTCTCAAAATCCATCAACTTAATGCTTGAAAGTACTACCCACAGATTGCCTCTAGACCTAGCTGCTGCCTAAGCTCACTACATATAAGTACATCCATATCTTATGTAGTACTTCCAAGTTTTTGTCCCAGTAACTGGATAATGCTCCCTCTTATATATATAGACACACACACACACACACACACTGTTCTAAAAGGCGGTGCCTAGGCGTTAGGGGCCTGGTGTCCATTCGATGCCCGCCTAGGCGTCCGCCTAGACCCCCCGACGCCCGACTATGCATATTTTGGGATTTTACGGATTTTTTTCCTGCAATTTTCAGTGGATTTTTTTGGATTTTATTTATTTATTTTTGAACCGCATAGACGGCCGCCTAGGCACTAGGCGGCGGGTGTCCGCCCGACTAGCGCCTAGCGCTTTTCACAACCTTTTATTTTTGAACCGCATAGACGGCCGCCTAGGCGCTAGGCGGCGGGTGTCCGCCCGACTAGCGCCTAGCGTTTTTCACAACCTTTATATATATATATATATATATATATATATATATATATATGTGTGCTGCAGGAGGGGGACCGACCGATGGAGGAGGCTGGGGGGCTGTGCCTCACTATCGCGCCCCAGCCGGCTCCTACCAGAGGTATGGTGGCCTTGGGAAAAGAGGAGCGGGTTGATACGGCCGCCTAGGCGCAAGGCGGCGGGTGTCCGCCCGACTAGCGCCTAGCGCTTTTCACAACCTTTTATTTTTGAACCGCATAGACGGCTGCCTAGGCGCTAGGCGGCGGGTGTCCGCCCGACTAGCGCCTAGCGTTTTTCACAACCTTATATATATATATATATATATATATATATATATATATATATATATATATATATATGCTGCAGGAGGGGGACCGACCGATGGAGGAGGCTGGGGGGGCTGTGCCTCACTATCGCGCCCCAGCCGGCTCCTACTAGTGGGACTATGATCACCGTCTCAGCGCAGAGGAGTATGGTCACCAGAGGTATGGTGGCCTTGGGAAAAGAGGAGCGGGTTGACGGCGGTTCTTCTGAGAAGATAGTATATAGCAGGAATAGACGAGCTGGACCACTGCGAGATGGTCCCTCCATTGTGGGGGGACATTCCCCTGCTAGGGATGAGGCGCTCTGTGTGGACAACCCGGCCTGGGCTCTGGTGCTCTCCCAGACAGCAACCCGGCAGCCCCCTACTGCTGGGATGGAGGAGGATATGACAGCGACGGATGTGGTACCACCCCCAGGTGCCAGTCCGGGTGATATTCAGGGGAACCTATCTCTAAATAATCAATGGTGGTAATCGCCTAGAACGTGCGGGGCGCTTGTTTGTTAGGGAAATGGAGGAAGATTTGTGGGGTCTTACACAAAGAGAAGTGTGACATCTCTATCCTGCTGAAGACGAAAATTAAAGGGGAGAAGACTTTAGCTCGCAGGACCCCATCTCATTGGGTCCAACTCCACATCCTGGCACTCTGCGACATGACTAGAATTTGGGTCAGATGGAACTCTACCGGTTGGGATGGGGACTTGATCTTGATGACGGATCAGCTGATTACCATCTCTTTTGTGAACAAGGACGGTTTTCGGTTATTACTGGGAGCGGTGTACGGCCACAACGACAGACGACAGCGGGAGACCCTGTGGAGCGTCATTTCCAGGGTGGCCTCCGCTGCTGCTTCTTCGCACCTACCGCTTCCACTGATGGGGGACTTCAATGCCCTACTACACAGAGGAAAGAATGTGGGACGCAGGCCGGTCCCTGATCCGGTTCTATATGACTTCCAGAGATGACTACTTCAGGCGGGACTTCAGGGGATGTCAAGCTCGGGATTTATCTGGACCTGACATAACAAAGCAATCCGTAACAGGGTTGCTTGCCAGCTGGATAGAGCCCTGGGCAATGGGGAGTTGTTTCGGCGCTTCCCCAACTCTTCGACTGAGGGTCTGGCCGCCGGGACGAGTGATCACTCCCCCATCAGTGTTGGCTTCACAGACCGGCCTACTATGAGGTCGCATCCCTTCCGGTACAACAACAGCTGGTATCTCTCAGAAGGCTACTTGGAAGCTGTTACGGAGGGCCTCTCTAGCAGACAGGATGGTACAGCTCAGTTCCGTCTGGTGCACCGGCTCAAGGCCACGAAGAGATCCTTACGAAGCTGGGTGCAGGGTTTGCCCAAGACTTCGCTAGAAGACAAGGAGGCAGAACTCCGGTCCATCCAGCAGGATATGCAATCTGACATAATGAACGGGGATCTGGCGGTGAGAAAGAAGAAGCTGATAGGGGAAGTCGACATCATGCGTCTCCAGAAGGAGGTTAGTACGGCACAGCGCGCTAAATGCTCCTGGCTAAAGGATGGTGACCGTTGTACCAAGTTCTTCTATGATGTCATTCAGACTAGACAGCATCGGAACAACATTTCCCAGCTATTTGATGCGGAGGGTACTCTGGTGGGAGAGCTGGCAAAGATCCAAGAGGAGGCCGTCAGGTACTACTCTGAGCTATATTTTCAGACTGACTATTTGTCTGTGTTTCCGGACGTAGTTACGAAGAAGCTGGTGACTCCTTATGGGAATAGCCTACTACTTGTCCGTTACTATGGAGGAGGTGGAGACTATTATCTCAATGGTGAATCCCAACAAAGCTCCAGGCCTGGATGACTTTAGCAGTAGGTTCTACAAACGACACTGGAACATTCTGAAGTAGACTGAGGGTATGGTACAGAGTATGGTTACTATGTACCAACAACAAATAAACGATGAAGCCCGTCTTCTTGCTTATTTCAGCTTGCTGATAAAACATCAATTGAGCCAACGGCATTCAGTTGTCCTCAAGGACATTTTGAATGGTTAGTCAGGCCATTTGAATTAAAAAACGCTCCACAAATATTCCAAAAATGGATGAAATGAATTCTATATTTGGACATCTTGACTTTGTTGTTGTCTATATAGATGATATTCTTGTGTTCTCCAAATCTGCGGATGAACATAAGGAGCACTTATTACAAGTATCAAAACTATTACTTGATAATGGTATTATTCTTAGCCCTAAGAAAATTGAACTATTTAAGACAGAAATTGATTTCTTGGACAAAGTGATTAAAAATGGTCAGATAGAATTACAACAGCATATTTATGCTAAAATAAAAAAAATTTCCGAAGACTTCAAAACTTTGAAGGAACATCAGAGTTTTTGGGGATTGCTTAACTATGGTAGAAAGTTTATTCCACACATTTCTGCTAGAGTTGAAAAATTACAGGATAAGCTTGCGGCTGAACAAACAAAGTATAAAACAATAACTGGTGAGCAACCCAGGAAGTGGGACACCAGTAAAAATAACTATTTCTCTTTCCCCCAAAGAGAAAAAAAAAATTGCTAAAATTAAGGATATGGTAAAAGACCAGAAAATCCTTTATTTCCCAGATGAAGACAAATTGGTCTTACAAACTGATGCTTCTGATTATTTTTGGGCAGGGAGATTGTCTATTCACCTAACGGTTATATTCACCTGGTATGTTGCTTCCAGGAGATTGTTAATATGATGTTGCAGATCAGTAAAGGATTTGTACACGAAGTGTTTATTTGTACTTCTGATAAAGAACTATATGAGTCGACTATCCCAGAGATCTGCTGGGAAGCAGCGGTCGCTCATTCGATCAGGTTCCAGGCGATGTTCAGATTCCGAGTTTGGAGCATTTGGGAGGAGAGAAGGTACATCAAGAGCTTCCCGTCCTACCAAATCTGGGAGCTTCATCGCCTAGAAGGTGATCCAGGTTTGCAGTTCTCCCCGTTCAAGAAGGGGAATTTTCATGAAGCAAAGGAGCGGTACGGAGCGGCTCAAAAAAATTTCATCGAAGCCCAGAAGCTGTACCAGAGTTCTGCCACTCTTTCCTGCAGTGGCAAGGTCATTTTGGCCAACTACCTGCGCAGTAGGCCAGAGGACGACGACACAGGAACGACCCTTTTGCAGGAGTTTTTTTACAAACTTAGGCCTTTGGCCCAGTTGGACAACAAGTCAGGGATGATGTGAGCGTTGAAGACCTTCTTATGACCGGTCTTCAGATCGAATCCGAAAAGCGAGGTGGGTTTATGAGGAAGAAGCTCACATACAAAGATGTTCTCAGACGCTACCACAAAAGTGTTGGTTGGCGTCTGCAAAAAACAGAAAAGAAGGCACCCAAACAGGTGCAAGGAAGACTTGTTCGTGTTGCTGTGTCTCCTCCACGATCCCCATCAGTGGCCGAGACAAATTACAATAGTGAAGACACTAGTCCCGATGACAGCGATATTCGGGAATGGTCTGAAGCTGAGCGGGATTTTCGACACTGGACCCCGCCACGTGGTGCATCTCCATCTACATCCACCTTTGATGCTTGGGAAGGCTGGTGGGATGTCGTGTTCGAGACCCCACAAAGAGACACCTCACCGGGTGATGATGGTGACCCTTCACCATCCCATAGGCAGGTGGAAGATTCGTTCTAATCCAGAACGAATAAAGTGATGATGCGACAGCATACCTGCCAAAGCTGATGTGATGGCGCACTAGCTAGAAGAAGAAATCATTTCTCTATTATTGAGAAAGGGATTGTCGACACCGGTAGCCTTAACCGGATAAACCGGTTAGTACCGACCCTGAGCCTATATATAGAAAGGCTCATTGTATTGTAAGGACAACGGATTTGAGAATCTTTGTAATAATTTCCTCTGAGTGTTCTTAGTGTTCATCTTTTTCATCTTTTTTTCCGTTGTACTAATATCTGTATTGTACCTACTGAGTACTTTATTGCTTCTGGCAATACAATCTCTACTGTCTTAAGCGGAAGTAGACCTCAAGCACATGATGTTGAGTCATCTTCCTCTAATTCAGTAAGAATTTCACGATCTAACTCCATGGGACATCTAGATTCAGGAAGAACATCTACTTCTTCTGATATATCTGCCCATAGAGCGAGTATTAGCAAATCCCCTTTGGAGGGAAGAACTAGACTCTTAATGGATGAAAGATCCAGAAGAGATCATCTAGTTATAAATACATCTTTACCCTGGATTGGGGGAAATAGTTCTGATCTATCTTAATGGAAATAGACAAAGGAAAAACCCCCAGTATCTATAAACAAAATATGTGTTTTAATGCGACGCAAATTCGTGAAGCATTTAAAATGCTTTGTTTAGTAAATAAATTCAAGGACATCCTTAGACGGGAAACTCCTAGATCTAACTACAGGTCTATAGTATTAAAACATACTGAACATACAAAAAGAGTATTGCATGAACATATTCGTGTCTATAAAAATAGACGAAACAAGGAGTATGTTCAGAAACAAAAAAAGGAGCGAAGGGTGACTTTCGCTCATCTCATTGATCTGGAACCTGATCCTTCAGATCAACCTGAACATAGTGACACTGTTCTTACAGATCATATAGATACAAGTGATTATATCGACCTACCTCTTGAGGACATGATTGATTTGGACATTCCAAACACGTCCTTAGATCAAGTCGAATTTGAGGCTTGTAAGCTAAATGAATTCAATATTGATGATTGGCTTCAACTTGATGCCGATTTAACCACTGATGAAATCCTAGATTGGGACCAATTAATTAATACAACAAATGATAAGAGCAACTCTTGATCTTAAAACTGCTCCACAGGGACATATTTATACCATTAACAATTTGTATCCCTGGGTCTAACGAGCTGACGATTCATGCTCTTTTAGATACAGGTGCTGAAGTAAGTCTGTTACAAGAATTGTTCATACCTGAACATTTACGGGTTAAACTTGAGCGCCCCTGTAAGTTAAATGATTTTATGGGACGTCAAATTCTTGTAAACCATAAAACAAATATTGAGGTTCAACTTTCCGATATACATGGGAATTTTAAAACCTATAACTTTACATTTATCCTACTCCCAAAGGAGTTTGATAATGACTGTTTACTTGGTATGGATAACCTTCGGAATTATCCCCCATTTAACAGACATTATTTTGACATCGATGGACGTTCTATTCCTCGAATACCATTCAATGTCCCTATTGCCGAGCGTTATGCACCTGCAGCCCAGCGTGGTGATATTCAATGGTCTTCGAGGAATAGAACGTCCATCGATGTCAAAATAATGTCTGTTAAATGGAGGATAATTCCGAAGGTAAAGTTTGTACTTATAATATTCCGACGGATAAAGTTTGTACTTATATTCCCTCAACAACAACAGATAAAGTTTGTACTTATAATATTCCGACGGATAACAATTTCCAGAAAATCATTCATGGCATGTTAGAACCTTTGTATTCCGATAATCCTTTAAAATGGTTTGATCGAGCTCCTAGATATTGCAAAATTGAGCTCTTAGATATGCACAAAGAATCGAAAGTTCGCGTCAATAGCATTATGGTTTCTCCTTCTGACAAGGAGGAATTTGCTAAACTGATAGATGAACTGCTTCGATTAAAATTAATACAAAAGACTTATAGTACACATTCATCTCCCGCATTCCTAGTCAGGAATCATGCTGAGGTCCAAAAGGGGAAAAGCTAGAATGGTTATAAACTATCGAAAGCTTAACAGCTATACTAAATTTGATGAATGGGTATTATACTAAATTTGGTTATAAACTATCGAAAGCTTAACAGCATAAGGAGCACTTATTACAAGCATCAAAACTATTACTTGATAATGGTATTATTCTTAGCCCTAAGAAAATTGAACTATTTAAGACAGAAATTGATTTCTTGGGCAAAGTGATTAAAAATGGTCAGATAGAATTACAACAGCATATTTATGCTAAAATAAAAGATTTCTCCGAAGACTTCAAAACTTTAAAGAAACTTCAGTGTTTTTTGGGATTGCTTAACTATGGTAGAAAGTTTATTCCACACCTTTCTGCTAGAGTTGAAAAATTACAGGATAAGTTTGCGGCTGAACAAGCAAAGTATAAAACAATAACTGGTGAGCAACCCAAGAAGTGGGACACCAGTAAAATAACTATTTCTCTTTCCCCCAAAGAGAGAAGAAATTGCTAAAATTAAGGATCTGGTAAAAGACCAGAAAATCCTTTATTTCCCACTAGATGAAGACAAATTGGTCTTACAAACGGATGCTTCTGATTATTTTTGGGCAGGAGTATTAATTACAAAAAATAAAAAAATTGTTGCATATACTTCTGGAAAATTCACAAAAACCCAGATAAAGTATGCGACTTATGATAAAGAATTACTTGCTGTTAAATTAGCCATAAAAAGCTTAAGAATATATCTTCTTTATAGAAATTTCATTATTGAGACTGACAATAAATCTGTTGCTCAGTTTCTTAAAAAGAAAACTATAAATAATCCAGAAGAAAATCTTCGAAGGATTAGAATTGCAATTTATCTAGAAATTTTCAATTATGAAGTTAATTACATTCCTGGATATACTAACTTTCTTGCTGATACTCTTACCAGGCCATAATGCTATGGACCAGAAGTAGTTTTCTCGCATCAAACAGATCCACGAGGAAATGAAAAGGCAGGAGGCCTTTACTCAAGTTGGCCCGAAAAAGACGGCCAAGGCGAATGCTGCGAGAAATGCAGCCTCTTCGTCAGGGACGACTATGGTGAACAACCTAGTCCCAGGGACGGAAAGTCCAAAGGTGGCGAATAATGTCTGTTAAATGGGGGATAATTCCGAAGGTTATCGTTCTTAGCCCTAAGAAATATCTCGGCACTTCTATATCTTTTGATACAAACATCCTCTTTGGCATATAAAGTATATCCTGCAGAGATTCCCTCTTTAATGGGAAGGATAGCTTTATCATCCAAAAGAGTAATACGTATCTGATTATAGGTTTTGTTTATTGTATTCATGTTAATCTTAAGGTGTTCTATGGCATTACTGAGATCCTCAACGTCAGAAGTGTTATCTTCTTCAGATGACTCAGCCATAGACTCGATCTCATAAATAGAAGAAGCAGATGTATTACTGCTAACTTCATCTATGGTACCGATAATGAATACCATATTCTTCTAGGTCTGTTATGACCACGCTTTGGATATTTTCAGGACATTCATTAGCGAAGTGTCCCTCTTTGTTGCATTTAAAACATTTGCAACCCTTTTTGAATTTTTTCTTCTTAATAAATTTCCTTTTATGGAAATTCTTTTCTGTTTTAAACTTCTTCTTGAAGTTGGGTTTCCACTTTTTCCTAGTGATTTTCCATTTTTTCTTGTTAAAGGTTTTACCCTTTTTCTATGTCTTTTTCCATTTCGGTTTCTGCCAGACAGGCGGACATCCGAATTGGAAGTTAATATCTTCATCGTACATGTTACAACATCTATAACCAAGTACTGAGTTTTTGATGAATTTATTCATTTGTGATGAGGCTTTAGCCTGCTCACAAGTTTCTTCCATGGTTCTCATATAGGCCTTTTTCAACATGCCAGTTGTATGGACACCACCACGGATTTCATCATATTTAGCTTTAATAATATTATTCCATGGGTAGGAAATTTTAGTAAAAAATCCCTCCATCCAAAATTCTTTTTCTCTAACATTGTTTAAATGGAAAATTAGTCCAATATATTTGGATACAAATTCTTCAAGCATACAGATATCACACAAAACCATTTTGTGTAACATCTTATTATAGTTTTTTGAAGCATTGGAACTTTCTCCTGTAAAATCAGCTAGGAGCTGCTTCACCAGCTCATCCAACGCTGCATATTTATCAGGACTGGCTTTAATAGCTTCAATAGCTGGAGGATTTAACAGTTCAAAGTTTCTCAACCAAGCAATGCTATCACCTTGCCAATGGCTAGTAGCATAGTGAATATATCCTTCAGAAGTAATGTCAGCGGGAAGGAAGTATGCCATTCCCTGCATCTTCTGAGTCTAATTGGAAAGATATTCTCCAATTTGTTTATGTGGAACATTTTCAAGGTTTAAGATCAAACCATCAGATAAATACCTTTTATCATGATTGAATGCTTGTTGAGAGGAGTGGAACTTATTCCAATCTTTATGTCTTTCCTCCCGAAATTTTGGTGTATAAGGAGAGGTTTCTCCTAAAACAAAATTTGGATCTCGCATAATTAGTTCGGGATTGGGCACAATAGTCCCAACCTTAGTATGAGGTTCAGCCTCGATAACCATTGTATCGTTGCTGCCTTGTCCATCTTCTATGGTACGAACATGGATTGGTTCGATATCAGATCATTTCTGATTTGGATGATTTCTCTTCCAACATCAGTAACATCTCTTCGTATATTCTGCTTGCCTTCATGCAGATTTCTATTTACTGTCACCAGAGAGTCTACAATGAAATTATAAATCCCATTTTCAGGATTATCTATAGAAGGAAGATGAACAAGGTGTTCATATCCTTGCAAATTATAAGGACAATGGTGGTTGTCCGCAGATATACGAAGTTCAGCTTTCGCCCGAATATTATCTCCCATGGTGAGGAGTTGTTCTTGAGTATATGAGCTATGGTAGGCTCTAGTATTTTTTAACAAAAATATTATAAGATCTCTGTTGTTGCTCGCTTTGACCCTTAATTCCGCGGCTTGCCATAGTTCCCCTACGTTCCTTGATAACACAGACCAAGGAACTACCGTGGCTTTATGGCAGGGTTTGGCCTCGAACATACGACCACAAGCCTAAACTACCGCTTCACGGAATTAGAGCACAGCTTTGGTTCGTTTCCTACACCAAGCGTAAGAGCTACTGCACACATCTCAGCATTATTCTTGTTAAAATAACTAGAATACCTATCATAGATCCATACTCAAGAACACAAGTTTACTCGTACATAAATAAAGAAAGGAAAGAAAGAAAGAACGAAGTCTTACTTGGAACCAGTAGATCTTTATTTGTAGTTCTGGCTCTGATACCAGATATTAGTACAGCGGAAAAAAAAGATGAAAAAGATGAACACTTTATCAGAAGTACAAATAAACACTTCGTGTACAAATCCTTTACTGATCTGCAACATCATATTAACAATCTCTTGGAAGCAACATACCAGGTGAATATAACCGTTAGGTGAATAGACAATCTCCATGCCTTCAAAATACTTAGTGATTTCAGAGTCATCTAAGCGTTTGAAATAAGCAAGAAGACGGACTTCATCGATTATTTGTTGTTGGTACATAGTAATCATACTCCGTACCATACCCTCGGTCTCCATGCACTGAAGGCGCTCGTTCTCAATAGACATAGCCTGGTAAAATCGCAGTATGTCTGGGATCCGGAAATTGACCAGATCATGACTTTCGATTTGCTTCAGGATTTCCCGGAGTTATTTATGTTCCGCACTATGTCCTTGGAAGAGGTCTTTCTCTTTAGATACCAAAGCAGGTGACCGAGATGTGGCACTATATGCGATCATCTGGAATGCCAACTGCCTTAGCTCATGGAGCTTATCGTTGTGTTGTGCAGCTTTCGCCTTTTCGGCCAGAAACTGCTTCTCAATCTGAGAAAGCCAGAAACTAGCTCCCTTCAAGTCATTTGATTGGATGGCTCTATAACAACCATTAAATTTATCCCAAGAGTCTTTGTCATTTTTCTCGAGTTCTTGGTTGTACCAGTTTTTCACCATGGTACTAGCAAATGTCTTGCCCTGGAAAGGAACCAGCTTCTTGGGTCCTCTCAGATTTGCATGTGCGGCTGGTGCCTGTACGGCTGGTGCCTGTGTGGCTTTGGGGCTGTTGTTCCCTTGTTGGCTATTCGCCAGGATGGTTTGGCTATTCGCCACCTTTGGACTTTCCGTCCCTGGGACTAGGTTGTTCACCATAGTCGTCCCTGACGAAGAGGCTGCATTGTTCACCATAGTTGTTCACCAAAGAAAAGTTGTTGAAAGAGCTGAACCACACTTTCCTGACACTTGTACCTAAGAAGGAGGGAGCGACTCGCTGGCAGGTTTCAGACCTATTGCGTGTTGTAATTATCTTTATAAGATAATTACGCACCTTATGTGCCGGCGGATGGAGGGGATCATGCAGGACTTAGTCTCTCCGAATCAGGCCGCTTTCATCAAGGGGAGGTTGATCACGGAGCACAGCCTGCTGGCGCATGAGATGGTGAGGGGCTTCGGCAAACCTGGCGGAGAGAAGACATGCGTGAAGGTGGATCTGAGGAAGGCCTATGACATGGTCAATAGGGATTTCCTGTGTCACCTGATGTCTGCCATGGGGTTTGACGACGGCTGGGTTACGAGGATCCGGGAATGCATCATGACACCCACTTTCTCTGTCCACATCCAGGGCACCCCATTTGGGTATTTCCAGAACAACCGTGGACTTAGGCAAGACGATCCTCTGTCCCCTTACCTATTCACGCTTGTCATGGAATACTTCACATGCTTGATGGACATGACAGTGCATCGTGGGAGACTGGTTTCATTGTTCAGAAGGATTGATCCCCCGGTTACCCACCTTATTTATGCAGACGATCTCTTGGTGTTCATCCAGCCATCTACGGAGGGTATGCACACGATTGCGAAGATTACGGGAGAGATGGAATCCCTTTCAGGCCTGCAAATGAACAGAGAAGAGCAGGGTGTATTTCAGCCACCTCTGTTCCCAAAAGGAGGAGCTGGCTGGCGCGCCGGAAGTCGAGAGGAGCGATTTACCGGTGAAGTATCTCAGGGTTCCTCTCACAGTTAACTATGCGCGGGATCAGGACTGCCATAGTCTTGTGGAGTACGTCCAGGGGAGAGTTGAAGGGTGGCAAACTGCTGGTTTATCCTTTGGAGGACGTATCGAGCTGGTTAGATCGGTGAGATCAGCTGTGGCCCACTTCTGGCTGCAATCCATCTTACTTCCTATTGCCACTATTAGGAAAGTGGAACGGATTTGTACAGACTTCATATGGAGTGGTGGTATGCATGCAATCTCCTGAGAGCAGCTTTGTCGTCCCAGGAAGGAGTAGGGCTACGGTCATTATTGGAAATCAGGGAGGCCGTGGCGCTGAAGCTAGCATGGAGATTCATCAATAGGGGATCCCTCTGGACGGATTGGATGCATAACAGATATGTGAAACATGGCAACCTCTGGGATTGTGCCATGGACAACAACCATTCAGTCACTTTCAAGACTATTTTGAGGCATAGGGAGGGTTCTCAAATCTGCAATCCGAAGGGTCATGAAGTATGGGGCTGGCACGGACCTCTGGCGGGACCCTTGGATTGATCGTCAATCTCTGTTAGAGATTAGGGGAGCACCGTCGCATCAGAGGGACAGAAGGGGTCTGACTTGCCAACGAATTATCCGTGATGAAGAGTGGAGCCCTGAGTCTTACTGTTATACCGAGGAGCTTGGTGAGATTATCAGGACAGTCGCCTTGGATCCAGTACTGTCGGCTGATCGATGGGTCTGGGACCCGCCTGGAGTTTCTACGGGGCCTAGACAGTTCCAGTTCTGGAGCTGCTATAATCTCGTTAGGCACACATTCCCTCTAAGTCCAGACTATGAGTTCGTATGGTGTAAGGGACTTGCAAGGAAGATGCAATTGTGTGTTTACCGGCTTCTTCTTGGTCGTCTTCTGACGAGAGATCGACTTAGTGCTTTTGGGGTTCAGGTCCCTGACCCTAAGTGTGTGCTATGCAGTGTGGAGAATGAATCTATAAGAAATTTTCTTTGAGTGTGACCTGTCATGGCAGATCTGGTCTGAGCAAAGCTGGGTGTTGGACGGATGTGATTCCGAAAAGGGGGTTGGGGACATCATCACTGTGCTCCGTGATAGCAGAGGAAGAGGGCAGGATTGGTTCCGGACCGGCAGAGTCCGACTGGCTGCTGCTGTTTGGCATGTATGGAGGGAACGAAACCGTCGTATCTTTGAGGGGTTAATCACCCCCCCTTAGGCATCCTCCATAATATTGAATTCGATGTACATGCTATGGAGAACTGAAATGTGGGAGTCCCACCATGATTGTATGTTGTAAGATTATTGCGTTGCTTCTGGAATAATATTTACCCTTTTTCCAATATATATATATATATATATATATATATATATATATATATATATATATATAGAATTCGATGTATCTGTAATGGCCCCATAATAGCATTATTTAGGGCATGAAGAGTTGTGATATTGTACTTTAATACCGTTTCCGCTATTTGCGAGAAATAAATTCACCCTTATTCCAAATATATATATATATATATATATATATATATATATATATATATATATATATATATGCTGCAGATGATATACAATGCAGTTTAATTGACTCCATGGGTATTCATGTAATATGCACGAGTCTATTTACTATTACATAATTTCACAAAAAAATTAATAATTCTCGAGTGTATATGAAATCAAGCCATTAATCCAGTGTGCTGTTTACGGAAAAATCAGAAATATCCTGAAGAAGGTACGTTTCAACTAATTTAACTTGGTTTAAGGTCTTCAATGATGTTTCTACTGTATATTCTACTCGGCAATAGAAAAGAGAGGAGGATAGCAGTAGCTTTACCACAGTAATTGGCCTCATCGGTTCCATTTGGTGTCCAAGCAGCCCAGATAAGAGAGCCCGGAGCTAGTATATCTGGCTTAAGGACATCTGCATCCTGGAAGCTGAAATCTTTTACATCTGGTCCTCGAGAAGAAAATACTGCTACTTGTGGAGCCGAGTTATGAAGTACGGGTGCCAAACCATCAGCAATGCTGGCCGCTGCTTGGAAACTTGTTGGCCGTCCAGTCCAATCTCTTTTCGTTGAGCAGTTATAGTAGTCTATAAGAACCTAAAGTTGCAGATTGTGAAACGAAAAACTAGTTAGCAAATGACAATCTCAAAGGCATTGGCCGTAGCTACAAAATCCCGTTGTTGTTTAGTTGGCATAATTGCTATTTGAAGGAAAGTATTAATGTCAAATAGTTGGTTAATACTTACTTTCCCTTAAATAGCAATTATACCAACTAAACAACGACGAGATTTTGTAGCACAACGCACATAGTAGTTCTTTACCTGGACAACTATATATACACACACAAAACATAAAGAAACAAAGTACGATGGTCAAGGTTTTTAATACCGGATACCGGTCCAATACTGGTTGGGGCCCCATATTGGAAAGCTGATACTTACCAGAGAGAAGACCCCGCAGAAGTATAGGATAATTGCTCGTATCATATATAACATGTATAACAAGAATCAAAGCATTACTATAGATCTAATAAGTATACAAAAGTATAACAATTGAACGACTCAAAAGCTAAAACTCAATTGTTTTAACAAAGAAGAAGGGAGAAGGTAAATCCAACTATTGTTGTTGACTTGCCAAAGAGGGAATGACCACTATTTATTCTCCTGAGAAAAACGAAACTGCAAGTAAGTTTTTTAAGGGTTTAATAGACCAATACCTAGTTGTCCCAAAACCGACCCAAAACCGAAGTGTATCAATTTTAGAGTAATCTCGCTTAATTTGACAATCAGGTAATTGATTAATCAAATTTCAAGTGGACACATAATTATGATGAATCAACCAAGTAATCACTATTAACACGTAACCAGCTACATATCAAGTGTATAATGGAAATCATCTAATATAGCACACACACACAACATAATGTAAAGAAACAAAGTACGATGGTCAAGGGTTTTAAAACCGGATACCGGTCCAATACTGGTTAGGGTCCGGATATTGGAAAGCGGATACTTACAAGAGATATGACCCTGCAGAGGTACAGGATAATTGCTCATATCATATTTGACATTTATAACAAGAATCAAAGCATTACTATAGATCTAATAAGTATGCATACAAAAGTATAACAGTTGAACAACTCAAAAGCCAAAACTCAATTGTTTTAACAAAGAAGAGAGAAGGTAAATCCCACTATCGTAGTTGACTTGCCGAAGAGGGAATGATCACTATTTATTCTCCTGAGAAAAACGAAATTGCGAGTAGGTTATTTTAAGGGTTTAATAGATCAATACCTAGTTGTCCCAAAATCGACCCAAAACTGAAGTGTATCAATTCGTGAGTAATTTATCACTTAATTTGATTATTAGGTAGTTGATTAATCAAATTTCAAGTGGCTACATAATTACGATGAATCGACCAAGTAATCACTATTAACACGTAACCAGCTACAGATCAAGTGTATAATGTAAAACATCTAATATAACACACACACAAACACACACACACAACATAATGTAAAGAAACAAAGTACAATGGACAAGGTTTTTAATACCGGATACCGGTCCAATACTGGTTAGGGTCCCCATATTGGAAAGCGGATACTTACCACCGCAAAGGTATAGGATAATTGCTCATATCATATATGACATGTATAACAAGAATCAAAGCATTACTATAGATCTAATAAGTATGGATACAAAAGTATAACAATTGAACAACTCAAAAGCCAAAACTCAATTGTTTTAACAAAGAAGAAGAAGAGAAGAAAAATCCCACTATTTGACTTTCCGAAGAGGGAATGACCACTATTTATTCTCTTGAGAAAAACGAAACTGCACTTAGGTTTTTTTAAGGGTTTAATAGATTTACCAAGTTGTCCCAAAACCGAAGTGTATCAATTTTAGAGTAATCTATCGCTTAATTTGATTTTCAGGTAGCCAATTTATCAAATTTTAAGTGGCCACATACCCAGTTGCAGATCGTTTATAATGGAAATCATCTAAATAACATTGCTTGATAAGACCGGTATGCCCTATATATCGGCCAGTATGCCTTTGAAACCTTTACACCCCGGTCATACTGGAAGGATATCCAGAATAGTGATATTGGGCTCACGTCTTGCCTTCTCCATATTAGAGAAAGAACACAAGGCTTTACTAGAGAAGCCTTTTGCAGAAAGTAGACGAACATTAGAAGAAGTAACATGAGATGTGGTTCCCTGTTTGAAATGAACATTAAAGGTAGATGATGATTCATTCAGTTCAAGACTTCACCTTATTAGAAAAGGAATATAAGCGGCCTGAAGGTATAAAATCAAGCACAGAGCTTAAAAAAGTACACCATGTGTGCGAGACCTTAATGTCACGGACTTACTATTTTTGCCTACACTTCGACTCGTGCGGCGCAGCATAACCTTGGTCCGTGGAAGGTTATGCATATCCGTCTCGGTGGGACGCAAAATTTTGTGCGTAATACTCTCCCCCACCTATGGCGTTGATGTCCTCGTCAACCATGTCCGCAGAGAAACTCATGTACCCATCTACGACAATAATTAGATGGGTACCCATCTACTTTGTAAGTGCAGATATTTTGTAAATGCAGTTATGTCCTATCAATGAATCAAAATAGTTTTTATGAAAATAATTGATGGGCACCCTAGGCCGTAGAAACTCAGATAACTAAATTTAACAAAAATATTATTGAAAATAAAAAACAAAAAGCGCAAATATAGATGGTCAGTTTATGAAAATGAGTAGATGGGTACCCATATACGGTGTAAGTGTATTTAAAAATGATTATAATTTCTTCTTTAACCTACTTTGTAAACATATATCCCGTAGGTCATAGAAATTCAATTAGCAATATTTTACTAAAATATTATGAAAAAGAAAAAGAAAAAGCGTAAACATAAATGTTCAGTTTATGACAATGGGTAGATGGGTACCCATCTACTGTGTAAGTACCGATACTTTGTAAATGCAGTTATGTCCTAACAATGAATCCAAATAGTTTTTATGAAATGATTGATGGGCACCATAGGCCGTAGAAAATCAGTTAACTAATTTTAACTAAAATATTATTGAAAATAAAAAATAAAAAGTGCAAATGTTATGAAAATGGGTCGATGGGTACCCATCTACTGTGTAAGTGTATTTAAAAATGATAATAATTTCTTCTTTAAATATATATCCCCTAGGTCATAGAAATTCAATTAACAATATTTGACTAAAATATTATGAAAAAGAAAAAGAAAAAGCGTAAACATAAATGTTCAGTTTATGACAATAAGTAGATGGGTACCCATCTACTGTGTAAGTACAGATACTTTATAAATGCAGTTATGTCCTAGTAATGAATTCAAATAGTTTTTATAAAATGATTGATGGTCACCCTAGGCCGTAGAAACTCAGTTAACTAAATTTAACTAAAATATTATTAAAAATGAAAAATAAAAGCGCAAATGTAGAGTTTATGAAAATGGGTAGATGGTTACCCATCTACTGTGTAAGTGTATTTAAAAATGATCATAATTTCTTCTTTAACCTACTTTTTAAATATATATCCTCTAGGTCATAGAAATTCAATTAACTAAAATATTATGAAAAAGAAAAAGAAAAAGCATAAATATAAATATTCAGTTTATAACAATGAGTAGATGGGTACCCATCTACTTTGTTAGTACAGATACTTTGTAAATGCAGTTATGTTCTATCAATGAATCCAAATAGTTTTTACCGCAGGCCGTAAAAATTCAGTTAACTAAATTTAACTAAAATATTATTGAAAATGAAAAATAAAAAGCGCAAATGTAAACGTTCAATTTATGAAAATGGGTAGTTGTTACCCATCTACTGTGTAAGTGTAAAAATGGTATAGATATTTCGTAAATGCAGTTATGTCCTAGCAATGAATTCAAATAGTTTTTATGAAAATGATTGATGGGCACCCTAGGCCGTAGAAATTCAGTTAACTAAATTTAACTAAAATATTATTAAAAACGAAAAACAAAAAGCGCAATGAAAATGGTAAATGGTTACCCAACTACTTTGTAAATGTCCAATTTATGACAATGAGTGGATGGGTACCCATCCACTTTGTAAATACAGATACTTTGTAAATGAAGTTTATGTCCTAGCAATGAATCCAAATAGTTTTTTTGAAAATAAGTAGATGGGCACCTTATATATTCAGTTAACTAAATTTAACTAAAATATTATTTAAAAAGAAAAAGAAAAAGCGCAAATATAGAAGTTCAGGTTATGAAAAAGTATAGATGGTACCCATCTACTGTGTAAGTGTATTTAAAAATGATCATACTTTGTAAATATATATCCCCTAGGTCATAGCAATTCAATTAACTATATTTTACTAAAATGTTATCGAAAACAAAAATGAAAAATCGTAAATAATAATGTCCAGTTTATGAAAATAGATAAATGATGATATTTATCTACAAATGATATTGTCTTCATATGTTGTTGTACACTCGTACACACTACCACTAACACAACTACAACAATCATCCTCCCTCCACACACAAACACAAGCGCACACACACTCATATATAGAACCCCCTCTTCTAACACAACACACATAAGCAGAACCCTATATTCAAATTGTTCCTCGCTCTCACGCGCGCGACGCATTGGGTTTTCTGGCGATTCGACGAATTTAGGGCACTTCTAGCGGCGATCGAAGAATCGGTGAGCATCTGCTTAATGCTATTTGTGTTTATAAATTTGACCTAGAAATCATTATAGTGAACTGTTTCGTTTAAATCTTGAATTATTGTTTGAATTATGCAATCCTAGGGACAACAAATGGCAGACATGCCCGATATCAGGTGTTCCGAGCACATTAACAATTTGGATTTGCTTCCATCACATTCTGTTCTGCACTACGTGAAGGGAATGGGGTTAGAGTTTTTGGGAGAGAGAACTCTTTGGGCTTGAAGTTCCCCATCTCTAAATCTATGAGATTAATAACCAGAGCCCTAGATTACTATGATGTTGAAAAACAAGTTTTTCTTTTCAACGATGAGGTAACCTTAGTTTATGGGTTATGTGACCTATTTTACTATATTGGTTTGTCAATTAGTGGCAAGCCAGTTGTTGGAACTGAAGAAGGAGCTCTTCAATATTTTACTCGGACATTCGGCTTCCCACCGACCAATGAAATGTGGGCTAACCCCTCCTACAACATAAAATTATCATGGTTAAAGGAATATTATCAAAATCGTGGGTCGGAAGTCGACTCACCAGAAGCTCACCAGCACTTTTGCAATTTCTTGAGTATGTAAATCAAATACATACATATGCTTGGGGTGCTGCTGCTCTAGCAAACCTGTATGTCTCTCTCTAGCGTAAAGAAAAAACCGGATCAGAACCTTAATGCCCAATGTTACCACTCTACAACACCCAATGTTACCCAATGTTACCAAATTGTGTGTTGTAGAGTGGTAACATTGCGCATTAAGGTCCTGATCCGGTTTTTTCTTTACGCTAGAGAGAGACATACAGGTTTGCTAGAGCAGCAGCACCCCAAGCATATGTATGTATTTGATTTACATCCTCAAGAAATTGCAAAAGTGCTGGTGAGCTTCTGGTGAGTCGACTTCCGACCCACGATTTTGGATAATATTCCTTTAACCATGATAATTTTATATTGTAGGAGGGGTTAGCCCACATTTTATTGGTCGGTGGGAAGCCGAATGCCCGAGTAAAACAATGAAGAGCTCCTTCTTCAGTTCCAACAACTGGCTTGCCACTAATTGACAAACCAGTATAGTAAAATAGGTCACGTAACCCATAAACTAAGGTTACCTCATCGTTGAAAAGAAAAGCTTGCTTTTCAACATCATAGTAATCTAGGGCTCTGGTTATTAATCTCATAGATTTAGAGATGGGGAACTTCAAGCCCAAAGAGTTCTCTCTCCCAAAAACTATAACCCCATTCCCTTCACGTAATACAGAACAGAATGTAATGGAAGCCAATCCAAATTGTTCATGTGCTCGGAACACCTAATATCGGGCATGTCCGCCATTTGTTGTCCCTAGAATTGCACAATTCAAACAATAATTTAATATTTAAACGAAACAGTTAACTATAATGATTTCTAGGTCAAATTTATAAACACAAATAGCATTAAGCAGATGCTCACCGATTCTTCGATCGCCGCTAGAAGTGCCCTAAATTCGTCGAATCGCCAGAAAACCCAATGCGTCGCGGGCGTGATAGAGGAATAATTTGAATATAGGGTTCTGCTTATGTGTGTTGTGTTAGAAGAGGGGGTTCTATATATGAGTGTGTGTGCTTGTGGTTGCGTTTGTGTGTGGAGGGAGGATGGTTGTTGTAGTTGTGTTAGTGGTAGTGTGTACAACGAGTACAACAACATATGAAGACAATATCATTTGTAGATAAATGTCATCATCTACCCATTTTCATAAACTGGACATTATTATTTACGCTTTTTCATTTTTTTTTTCAATAACATTTTAGTAAAATATAGTTAATTGAATTGCTATGACCTAGGGGATATATATTTACAAAGTAGTTTAAGAAATTCTGATCATTTTTAAATACACTTACACAGTAGATAGGTACCCATCTATACTTTTTCATAACCTGAACTTCTATATTTGCGCTTTTTCTTTTTCTTTTTTAATAATATTTTAGTTAAATTTAGTTAACTGAATATATAGGGTGCCCATCTACTCATTTTCAAAAAAACTATTTGGATTCATTGCTAAGACATAAACTGCATTTACAAAGTATCTGTATTTACAAAGTGGATGAGTACCCATCCACTTATTGTCATAAATTGAACATTTACAAAGTAGATGAATAACCATTTACCATTTTCATTGCGCTTTTTATTTTTCGTTTTCAATAATATTTTAGTTAAATTTAGTTAACTGAATTTCTACGGCCTAGGGTGTCCATCAATCATTTTCATAAAAACTATTTGAATTCATTGTTAGGACATAACTGCATTTACGAAGTATCTATACTTACACAGTAGATGGGTACCCATCTAAGCATTTTTAGACTTACACAGTAGATGGGTACCATCTACCCATTTTCATAAATTGAACGTTTACATTTGCGCTTTTTGCTTTTAATTTTTAATAATATTTTAGTTAAATTTAGTTTACTGAATTTCTACGGCCTGGGGTTTATAAAAATTATTTGGATTCATTGCTAGGACATAACTGCACACAGTAGATGGGTACACATCTACTCATTATTAACATTTATATTTACGCTTTTTTTTTCTTTTTCATAATATATTAGTCAAATATTGTTAATTGAATTTCTATGATCTAGGATATATATATTTACAAAGTAGGTTAAAGAAGAAATTATGATCATTTTTAAATACACTTACACAGTAGATGGGTAACCATCGACCCATTTTCATAATATTTGAACTTTTTTTTTTCATTTTCAACAATATTTTTTAAATTTAGTTAACTGAGTTTCTACGACCTAGGGTGCCCATAAATAATTTTCATAAAAACTATTTGGATTCATTACTAGGACATAACTGCATTTACAAAAGTAGATGGGTACCCATCTACCCATTGTCATAAACTGAACATTTATGTTTACGCTTTTTTTTTCTTTTTCATAATATTTTAGTAAAATATTGTTAATTGAATTTCTATGTCCTATGGGATATATATTTACAAAGTTAAAGAAGAAATTATAATCATTTTTAAATACACTTACATAGTAGATGGGTACCCAGCTACCCATTTTCATAAACTCTACATTTGCGCTTTTTGTTTTTCATTTTAAATAATATTTCAGTTAAATTTAGTTAACTGAATTTCTACGGCCTAGGGTGTGAAATTTAGTTAACTGAGTTTCTACGGCCTAGGATGTCCATCAATAATTTTCATAAAAACTATTTGAATTCATTGCTAAGACATAATTGCATTTACAAAGTATCGGTACTTATAAAGTAGATGAGTACTCATCTACCCATTGTCATAAACTGAATATTTATGTTTACGCTTTTTTTTTTCTTTTTCATAATATTTTAGTAAAATATTGTTAATTGAATTTCTATGATCTAGAGGATATATATTTTCAAAGTTAAAGAAAAAATTATAATCATTTTTAAATACACTTACACAGTAGATGTGTACCCAGCTACCCATTTTCATAAACTCTACATTTGCGCTTTTTGTTTTTCATTTTCAATAATATTTCAATTAACTGAGTTTCTACGGCCTAGGTTGCCCATCAATAATTTTCATAAAAACTATTTAGATTCATTGCTAGGACATAACTGCATTTACAAAGTATCGGTACTTACAAAGCAGATGGGTACCCATATACCCATTGTCATAAACTGAACATTTATGTTTACGCTTTTTTCTTTTATCTTTCCATAATATTTTAGTAAAATATTGTTAATTGAATTTCTATGACTAAGGTAATATATATTTACAAAATAGGTTAAAGAAGAAATTATAATCATTTTTAAATACACTTACACAGTAAATGGGTACCCATCTACCCATATTCATAAACTCTACATTTGCGCTTTTTGTTTTCATTTTCATTAATATTTTAGTTAAATTTAGTTAACTGAGTTACTAAAATATTAATGAAAAAGAAAAAGAAAAAGCGTAAACATAAATATTCGATTTATGACAATGGATGGATGGGTACCCATCTCCTTTGTAAGTACCGATACTTTGTAAATACAGTTATGTCCTAGCAATGAATCCAAATAGTTTTTATGAAAATGATTGATGAGCACCCTAGACCGTAGAAACTCAGTTAACTAAATTTAATTAAAATATTATTGAAATGAAAAACAAAAAGAGCAAATGTTATGAAAATGGGTCGAGGGTACTACCATTTACTGTGTAAGTGTATTTAAAAATGATCATAATTTCTTATTTAACCTAACCAATATTATCTCATTAATCATATGAGCCAAGCTGCCCAAATTCGTATAGGACATCAGATCTTCTCATAAAGATAACACAAAGGTCCATATAGGAATGATTCAGGGGTAAAGTAGAAAATTATCTTTATGTACATGACTTTCTTCGTCATGTCTAAGAGCAGCTTCAGGTTTTCAATTTGAAGCATCATGTCTGGCAGAAGACCACCTCCAAAATAATGTTGCTTTATGCTTAATAAGGCCTTTATATTCAATCAAGTAATCTAACTAACTAGGCAGTTAACTACAAGCTTCAGCAGTTTATCACTAATAGGAAAATAGAAAAGATTGTTTGACAATGAGTACCTTTGACTTGCTGACATCAGTAATCAGAATCCCCGGGGTGGAAACAGGTACAGGATCAAATTTAGTGCCAGGATAACTGTTCTCCACAGCAACAATAAAGCCAGCGGCCCCAAGACTCTTGGCTGTTTCAGATACCTTTTTGATGGATGCAGTACCAGAAACAAAATTAAAGGAATACCCACAAAGAATAATTTTTCCTTCCACCATGTTCCTATTTAACAATTCTGGTCGCTGGCAATCTAAAGGATTGAATTTTAGCACAGATGGATCCAGCATTGCATCATTTGCTGAGACCAAGTTATATGATCTGTTCCCATGGGTAGAAGCTGTAATTGCACATTCAAAAGATATTATTAATTAACTTGAAACATTTGAAAGTAAAATTAAGAACCATTGAATTCTCACAAGATATTAAAAGATTAAAGGGCAAAAGCTTATAATAAGTGGTACCCAAAAAAGAAAATATCGAGCAAAAATGCAATATATGCAAGATACTGACGTTGAACAATATAAATATATAACCCCTCAACAGCTTTGGTGCAGTAAGAGGAACTTTATCATGGTAACAAAGCAACACAGGGTCAATCTCCCTGCGTACATTTTATGATTTTAAGCAACTTTCTTTAGAAAAATTATACACGCGTGAATCCAACTCTCAACCAATATATATATATATATATATATATATATATATATATATATATTGGAAAAAGGGTAAATTTTATTCCAAAAGCAACGCAATAATCTTACAACATACAATCAGAGTGGTACTCCCACTCTTCAGTTCCCCATAGCATTAACATCAAACTCTATGTTATGGAGGATGCCTACCGGAGGGGTGACTATCCCCTCGAAGATGCTATATATATATATATATATATATATATATATATATATATAAAATTAAGAAACCAATTCCATTATTTGAAAAACCTCCTAGGTATACAAGCAAGTACTTCACCAAATGGTCAACGACGACTTGAATAGTGGACTTTAAAATTTAATGTATGTTTTAAAAAAAATATATGGAAAAAGCTCAAATAAATAAATAAATTGAGAATCCAACTCTCAACCAATAGAATGGGTCTTTGACCTGTGATAACTGACTGACTGATTATATATATATATATATATATATATATATATATATATATATATTTGGAACCAGGTAAATTGTTTCTGGAATCGCTCCTACTGGGATTCGAACTCCTGACCACTCAGGCAGCATGCAACTCTCTTAACCACTAGGCTAGAGGTCATTTGCATATATATATATATAGAGAGAGAGAGAGGGGAATGCTCTAAAAGCAGTCGGGTGGTTCCATATTATGGAACCAACCTATATTATAACTGTTGGATTTTGGTTGCAAGGCTGAGATTAAAATGTGAGAGCATCTACTTAAAAGATATAGGTGTAATCTCAGTGTTGCAATCCAAATCCAAAGGTTGTAACATAAATTTGTTCCATAATATGAAATCACCCATTTAATTTTTGAGCATATATATATATATATATATATATATATTGTTCACCCCTCTTGAATTTTGAATTTTGTTGCACTGAGTGTCACGTTCCGACCCGGAAAATCGCTTGTCCTCGCATCGATTTATCCGAGTCATCATCCTCGCTGGGGCGTAATGTCGTACGAGTCTGGAGTAGCACTCGTACAAGACAAGATGACAAGTTCTCAAATGGTTATCTTTGATTTGATATTAGCAACGGAAGAAAACAGAATATACGAAACAATTCTCTATATTGATGAATGAACTGAGATTACAAAGGCTTTTCAATAGTCCAACTGATTTTGCTAGATTAGCTTACAACACTCAGGTGCTCTCTTGCCCACAAAAGATTTTACCGTTACATACATCATGCCTTCTATATCTCGACCGCATCAATCATGTTGCAAGTCCGAGCGTCAATGCGATCGCACGCTTCAAACGCTACGACATTTCATGTTTCAGCACGATCAAGCGAAGCTCCGCCGCGAGCAGACCATTCCCTGAGCCTGTTAGCAATCTAGTGAAAAATTAGTACTTTCGTCCTCGCTGTACTGATCAAGACCCACTTAACTAAACCGACATTTAGTATTGTATTGATTCATGCAACATACAATTTAGTTATCTTTCTATGTTCTCCTTAGGATCTGTTTCATGGCATATTCGAAAGTAGTAAAACATGTTATCATGGCAAGCATGTTATTTCGATTCGCATAAGCAAGCAGGCAACCAATAGCAATCTCATGTTGTTTCGTGACTACTTACCAAAAACTGACGCACACACCCTTGCATCGACGCAAGATGAATACGCCTTATTCCTTCCCTGTTATGTTATAAGTGCTCTGTGTAGGAGCTCTGTGTTCCTGCATTTTCGATCCGTCGTTCCTTAACTATATGAAGGTCACTAGCTTTCCGAGCTAGAATGGACTTATATTTCTCAAATCGAATATGTAAGACGGTGATCGCTCTGAGTCGTGGAGCGGACGGGACGTGATCAGAGAGGAGGAGCATCGATCGAGAAGATTATCAAGAAGCTGAAATCTGCGGAGGTCGCGACGTTGGTGAAGTTGATGAAGATGTCGGCTAGTGAGAGCACAACACGAAAGTCGCCGAAGTTGGAACTTCCCTCCATCGATCTGAAGCTGGATGGACCAGCCACCTATTTGAGTTGGTCACGACGGGTGAGAAGAACCCTCGCAGGAAAGAACCTGGAGGGATTCCCGACGGACGAGAAGACAGAGCCAGACGAGGGCTCAACAGGACGCGACGAGCGAAAGTCCACTCATATGGTAATCTACATCTAGCTTCTCAACTCCTTAGTCCAGTCTATTGCCGCCACAGTAGATGGCATTGAAATGGTGAAAGATGTGTGGGAGAAATTGAGAAAGACCTATGATAGTGTGAAAAACAACTTACGGATCTTCCAGATAAAGAGAAAGATCGACGACACCGTACAGGAAGAAAAGACGGTGCAGGAGCATGCCAAGGAATTGGAGCGTCTGTGGTTGGATTATGATCACTCCTCAAAACGGATGAGCTGCGGGGACCCGAAGTGTAAGAAGAGACATGTGTCTGCAGGAGAGGACGATAAAATTTCTCAAAAGGCTGACTGCAGCATTCGCACAAATGACGGCCTTACTTCTCGTCCAACCAAAGATCCCTAATCTTGAAGAGGCTATCTCGCCCATGATCCAGGAGGAGACAAGCATCAGACTGCAGGCGGGGACAGGTGGTCCCTCCGAAGCAAAATCAGCACTAACGGTTACCAGCTCGGGCGACACAGGGTCCAAGGGAGAACCCTGGCAGCACAATCGGTAGTGCTACAACTGCGGGGATATGGGCCATCATTGGTATGATTGTACCAAACCACCTAGGGAGGGAGACTCAGGTGGTGGACGTGGACAGTTCGGTGGACGATATATTGGAGAACGTGGTCTTGGTCAAGGGGTCAACGAGGCGGCCGAGAAGGTTATCGAAAAAATCTGCTAGTAGCGGAAGGAAATGGAGAAACTGTTGGCACTTTTACTGAGGAGGATCAGGCACTGCTGGACCTGCTGGAGAGGAAGCAGAGAGCATCAACCGAGGGTGACAGGAGGAGTGGAACAGATGAGGCATCCACCTCATTCTTCGTTGGGGACAACGCCGCTATGTATGCCCAAACACCAGAAGGTACTGACGAGTCACTTGCTCTTGCATCTATGACTTCCCTTAAAACGTCAGACTGGATTATCGACTCGGGAGTATCTCGACATGTAACAAAAAATGCTAGTGAGTTTTCTTCTTACACTCACCTAGCATCAGCAGACAACATTCAGATAGCATATGGCACTTCCAGCCAATGGTCGGTAAGGGTACTATTAATTGTACAGGTTCAGTAAGATTATCCAATGTTTTACATGCTCCATCATTTCCAGTCAGTCTCTTGTCTATTAGTTCTATAATTCTTCAACTTAAATGCATTGTTTCTTTTGATATTCCTAAGATGATCTTCCAGGAGGAAGGGACGGGACGAAGACTTGGGACTAGCACTTGGCATGAGGGGCCGTGGTACCTAGATCGAGAAGAACTGGACTCAGCACTCGTATCTATGACAGAGAAAGCTGGAATGGGTGGCCTACAACAGAGGACTGAGGAGACTTTGATACTTCATCATAGGAGGATGGGACATTCTTCCTTTGATACTTTAAGTTATATCCAGAGATTTATGCAAAAACAGATATAAAAAAATTAGTATGTGATGCATGCGAGTTAGAAAAATTTCCTAGAAGCTCATATGTTGGTACGGGTCATAGGAGCTCTATTGCTTTTGAGGTAGTACATTCCGATCTTTGGGGTCAATGTACTATTAACACTATGAATGGGTATAAGTATTTTGTTTTCTTTATTGATTGTGCCTCTCGTGTCACCAGACTGTATTTGATAAAAAATAAGAGTGATGTACCTGCTTGTTTTCGAGATTTTCATAAGCATGTCCAGACTCAGTACAACGCAGTTGTGAAGATACTGAGGTCTGACAATGGAACGGAGTATACCAACAGGACGCTTGCAGAATACTTATCAGTACACGGGATCCAGCATCAGACCACCGGTGCATACACACCAGCACAAAACGGAGTAGCAGAAAAGAATAACCGACACCTTCTGGAGGCTGCAAAAAGTATGATGATCGACATGAATGTCCCACAAAGTCTGTGGGGGCATGCAGTGTTAACAGCAACTCAACTCATCAACAGGATGCCTTCGAAAGTCCTGTGATGGAAGTCCCGATGTAATAATGGGATACTTCCACTGAAGGTGTTCGGGTGTGTGTTTTGTGAAGGACAACAGACCATCAGTTGGAAAACTTGACCCCAGAGCGGTCAAGTCCATCTTCGTGGGCTACTCAGCAACTCAGAAGAGGTATGTGTGCTGGAGTCCAATAGAAAAGAAGAAGTTTGTCAGTATAGATGTCCACTTTCGGGAGCATAAGCCATACTACCGCAAGGAGGAAACTTCACACAACACGCCTAATACTACCGGTATAAGGCGAGAGGGGAAGATGGAGAACCTGGTGGTGACTGATATGGAAGTTTGGCATGGAGGCACGGTTGAGGAAGAACATGAAAGTGAAGCAAAATGGGGGGAGGAGATGAGAAGTGTTAGGCCTACGGCTCAGAGAGAGTTACTTACCTACAGCAGGAGGGAGAAGTAAACGGCAGAACCAGTACCTACAGTGCCAGTGCCAAGTCCCTTGCCTGCGTTCGTCCCAACTCCTGAGACACCCTACACCACCATTCCCTTCAGGTGATATCATTCCTCCTACTCCTCCCAAACCACTATCTGTACGAAGGACCACTCGCAGCAATGCGAAAAATCCTCCGGACAGATATGGTTGGAATCTTGCTCAGTTTGTTTCTTATGACCATATCTCTTCTTCTCATGGAGCATTTATAGCATCCAAAGATAGTATTATTGTACCTAACAATTGGCAGGTTGCCAAGAACGATCCAAAGTGGAAAGCGGCAATGCATGAGTTAGGAGCTCTTAAGAAGAATCACACTTGGGAGCTGGTGAGACTGCCGGAGGAAAAGAGCAGTCGTATGCATGTGGGTCTTTACCGTAAAGCAGAACCCAAATGGACAGGTTGAGCGCTACAAAGCTCGACTAGTGACGAAAGGATACAGTCAGACATACGACATCGACTATGACAAGACCTTTGCACAAGTTGCAAAGATGAGCACTATCAGGACCCTTACCTCTTTGGCAACGAATGGTATATAGAAGCTACACCAACTGGACGTGAAGAATGCATTTCTTCACGTTAGATCTAGTGGAGGAGGTTTACATGGAGATACCACCAGGATTTGGCACAAATCAGACAGCATGCAATGTCTGCAGACTGAAGAAGTCCCTCTATGGACTGAAGCAGTCTCCTCGAGCGTAGTTTGACAAATTCAGGGGAGCGATGATAGGGATGAAATATCAGCAGATCAATGTTGATCACATTGTATTCTTCAGAAGGAGTGGAGGTCACATCACTATACTTGCGGTGTATGTTGCCGACATAATTTTCCCCGGAGATGATGAGCAAGAAATCGCCCGACTCAAATGGAAGCTTGGGAAGGAATTTGAGGTGAAGGACCTTGGTCTTCTTCGCTACTTCCTTGGGATTGAGATCACTCGAGACGCAGAGGGGATTGTTCTCTATCAGAGGAAGTATGCACTGGACCTTCTCACAGAGACAGGGATATTGGGATGCAAACCTGCAGCGACGCCAATCAGAGGTTCAAGCTGAACGATGAGGCTGGAGAAGTAGTTGACCGGGACAGATACCAGAGACTGGCGGACAAGCTGATCTATTTGAGCCACACACGTCCAGATATATGCTTTGCAGTTAGTGTGGTGAGCCGCTACATGCATGACCTACGGAAGGGTCATACGGACGCAGTATACCAGATTCTGAGATACTTGAAGGTGCTCCCATGAAGGGACTGATGTTCAGGAAGAATAATCAAATGGACATCGCGGTAGTAGACGGACTGACCAAGGGACTTAGCTCTGTGAGCATGATTAGAGGATGTGACAAGATGGACTTGGTGAATATCTTTCGTCCATCTTGAGAGGGAGTGTTGGTATATTTATTATAGGAATATGTTGTATTTAGTATGGGAATATGTTATGTTTAGTATAGGAATATCCTGAGAACATATTTGGGATGCCAGAATATGCCACAGGATACTCCATTGGATATTCCATGATGTAAAGGCTATATAAAACCTATGAGACTATCAATGAAATCATCTCATCAATCAATTACAACAATATTCTTCTTCTTCATTAATGTGATGAACGGTACCTCGTCATTAGGTCTTGCTTCGTCTAGGTCTTGAACTAGGATATAAGCTCTCTCTAGTGTGTCAATGTCTCATGTGAACTCAATTTTCAAATCTGTTCGCAAGCCAGTTCTAAACCTAGATAGAACTTGTTTAGAAGTTTCTATTTTGATAGTACTACATCTTACTATGAACTCATCAAAATTTGCTACATACTCCTTAGCCGACATGTTTCCTTGACGTAGGAGATTCCATTGATCCAATAAACGAAGGTAATAGGAGGGAGGGAGATACTCTTTCAATTAGTGTTTTATTTCGAGTTCTTACGGATACCAACATTTTATTTCTCTCAAGTGTTCGACATTAGACCAACATTGACTAGCTTGGCCAGTCAATCGCATAGCAGCAAATTTTACTTTTCTCCTCGGTCAAGGTATACTGCTAGAAGTAGCGGTCCATATCCTTTGAGCCAATCCAAGAAGTAATGTGGGTTGAGTTTGTCGTCAAAGGTCGACACCTCAACTATGATACTCCTCAAATATTGCTCGTCAGGATCGTATCGTTACGATTGATGGTTTGGGTTTCGTCGTGGAAAATAAGAACCTCCATGGTCGTAATCAGCTTTATAATCATACTCATTCCTATGAGGTGTATGACTCCGCACTCTCATGCAATCATTTCCCATATGGGGTACAACTATGTGCTCTCAATTCTAGAGAACTTATCATTTGTTTCTTTTTTTTAAATTCAGTTAAGGCTTTGTAGGTAGCCATACACTCTTGAGCAAGGGTACCCATTTGTCCCATTAGTGCCACTAACTTCCTAACTAACTCGAGGTCCATACCATCATTAGTGGGTTCACGTGATACATGCAAAGGGTTACTTGACTCTCGGGATGATTGACTAGATTCGTCTAACAAATATGAATGACCAGATCGTGTAGGCATGCAGTTATTAAAGTTAAATGGTGGTTGTTAATGCAACAAAAAAAAAGTGTTAAAACCCTAGAATGCAATTTTAACCGTGCTCTGATACCAAACATGATGTAATACATGCCTCCATTTGTACTAATCTATATCCATATGCTATGCAGGTCGTTGAAATCAGCAGAACGAACAAGAATCAATGTTTCTCTATAAAGAACAGATATCTAAGCAGACGAATTATAAAATTCAGACCAAGATCTCAATGGTTTTAAGCAAAAGTACAATGTAGACATGCAAGTCCTGTGTTCATTATTCTTCAGAAAAATTAATGTAATAGTGTTGTACTCTAATTCAGTTCTGGATGAAATATTCAGTCTAGCAAATATAAAAGATACTCTCAAACAGAATCACTTGTTCACAATCAGTAATAGCAGCCATCAAGTTTGGAAAGATTATTGAAATTAATGTGCTAGCAGCAATGATTTCACAATACTAGGAGAGTTGGAGTAATGAACCTAGACTAGGATTTGGAGGCCGGATACGGCCTGGCAGCAGGGCTGCGGTAGGGAGGCGACAGCATCGGCCGATCGAGGCGTTCTAGGATCTGGAGGATGACAACGTGGGCGACGGGCGGCGATAGGGTTTGTTGGAGCCGTCTGGGTCGGGGGCGGACGGCCTAGCAGCGGTTGGCGGGGCGGCAGACTGTTGGCAGCGGGCACCGCCGGGATCGGAATGGGGGCAGCCCGACAGCGGGTAGGAAGGGCCTCACAGCGAGATGTTGTGGAGAGACCGGCAACAGTGTTGTGGGGAGAGAAGGGGGGGATCGGGGTTGCTTGACAGACGACCACCCTAGGGTTCAAGACCCACAATGGGTAGGTTAGGCTTCACACTCAAACCTCAAGATTGATTGCAAGAGTTATTTTTTACTCGCAACTTTTCATTCATTATTTGATGCTTCAAGAAGAATAGAGAAAGCCTATATATAGGCATACGAAAGAGCAATGCACTCACCCATGTGGGACTAAAAGTTGCAAATAACAGAAATAAATTCCCCACAAGCAATCTGGGACTAAAAATAAATCAACCTAAGCTGAATATCAAATCAAAACTACATGAACAATGTCGGGTCCGGTCCAAAACGCATCCTGCACCTGTACATGCATCGGAAACCTCGTGCGTGCAATGCAATGTCCTCATCACACTGACTTTCATGTAGGCCCTCCCATGAGGATACCTATACATGGACAATATTGTAAATTACATGAACAAACTTATTATGTATTCTCTGATGACTTTCATATTTGATCCCTTCCTCCTATTTTCGTGGCATCAGTTCTTATCAATCTCAGCTTTTGTAATATTTTATTTGTTAGGATTATTGTTTCAAAGTTTCATCCAATGATTTTCTATCTGCCAAAATGTAACCTTCCATTTGTTTCTTAAGAAAAAAAATATTTTTTTTTAAATATTAAGCTCGCAGGTGGCATCTCAAGTCTGAGAACGCCAAAACCAAAAACTCAGAAAGAGTCCAGAAGCAAGATTGTAAACCTCATAGCGAACAAAGAAAAATACTTTTTGTGTTGTTAATATTGAAATTTTCACTTAACAGCATACCCTATATCCTAGTCTAGAAATATTCAGTCAACAGCATACTGTAATTACACGCCTATGCTGCATGCAAGAAAGCATCTCTTACACACAAAATGCAGTAATATGTTTCCTTTACCCATTATCATTGACTTAACTTGGTTCTAAATTTATGAATACTGTGTTTCACTTAATAATCAATAAAGGACGATAGTTTTTCATATGCAATCAGAGAACAGTAAGAAACATATTGACTTACGTGATAGTCCAAGTCCAGATAGCATTTTTCCATTTCCAAGTGTTATGTGGTTTTTGTATCTACGATCATCAACTGCAGCAGCTACAGTCGTAATCCACGGACTAAAGGATACCAGGGTTTTGGGGAATGGTCCTCCATTCCCACCTGCCTGTGCAACAAAAACTCCTGCTTTCACGGCTGAAAGAAGTGCAGCATCGAAGGGGTTTAAAAATGTTGTTTTTGTGGTTGATGGTGGGCTATTTGGCCCTACTGAAAGGTTAAGAATGTCAACACCGTCACGAACAGCCTGTTACAAAATATTAGCCACATTACATAAGCTTCACAACAATGAGATCCCAATATTCGACAATCTGGCTGATTTATAGCAAAAGGATAAATATTAAGCCGCATAGTACAAAATTATATCATATAACCTACTGAATATATAGAACTCGTTCAATCCAGAAAAATAAACCTAAAGTAGCAGACTTGGTGAACATTTGTCTGGCTTTTAAATATATAAAACCAAAGTATCTGACCTTTACTCATAAAATTTGTGGATAAGTCGTGAATTGTTCACACATTTTACGACATCCTAGAAAGCCAGAACAAATTACTTTTGGACGTGTTGTTTCTGTCCATTCACGGATTATTCATGAATTTTTTTTTTTTTTGTGAATATTGTGACCATGAAAGATGGAGGAATTGGCTCTTAAGGTGCAGCTAATCTACAGTTTGTCAAAGTTCGTGAGATTGACAGTCTGCCGCACTTCATCAACGGCTAAAATTGCCTATTTGATGCTTAGAGAATGGACAGAGTTAAAGTTCAATAACCACAATTGCCAATTTGATACTTGGAGAATTGATCTGGAGTTAAGGTGGAGATCTGTGGAGATAACTCTAAATTAAAAGAAAAATTCAGCACCAGTGGATTACTCCATCAGTTAGTCAAAACCAAGACAAACCAGTAAAGGGAAGAGCACAGAACTAGCTAACTGGTTTGCACGTTAGTCAGCTTCAGTCTGCAAACTTGGGTTTTATAAGAAGGTTTGGTGTATTATATTGGGGACTCAATTTGGGGCTAGGGTTTAAGAAAGCTTGAATAATTAGGATTTGTGTTGTTTACAGGGTACTAAGAGGCTTTTCTTAGTCTCGTGTGGTATTTTGTGGGTTTTTCTTGGGTCTCAGTTTGTATGATTAATTTGAGAGGTTTGTAGCCAAATCATCATTAGCAAAAAAAAACTAAGTATTATCTCATTGTTTTTATAATCTCAATTGTTCTTCACCAATCACCACAACAAAGAATTAAAGAAACTTCAGCTTATTGTCAATTCTACAGATATTCAGTGATTCCATGCACTATGAGTTGATTTTGTTGACGAGTTTTAATTATAGTACCAAATATATTGGAACTTCTTCCAAATTTTACCAAAGATAAACCCTGAACTATTTACCAAGTAAGATGACAATATAATACAATGAATTAATGGTTCGAAGGTACTAAAACTAATAACACTTATTGTGAGAGATCAAATTTTCCATCTTCCCAGCCATGGTTCATTTGCATACCTGATCAATAGCAGCCACAACATCAGACACATAACCCCCAAAAAGTCTATAGAGAACTTTGTACACAGCAACCCTAGAGAGAGAGAATGGCAATTTAGAATTGAAAATGGATTATGTAGAGATATTCTGCAGACTAAATAAAACAGCTGACCTGGCACGTGGAGCCATGCCACTTGCTCTACCAAATTCATGCCCATGCAATCGTACCGGAATCCCATTGTTTCCTGCAGCAATTGATGCTGTATGCCTGATGAGAAAATATCAAATGCAAGATTCAATGTGGATCACTGGGAAAAAGTAAAAGAAAACTTTAATAAAATTCTCTGTAGAACCCAATTGTAACACAAGAATTTGCACTACGGTCTATTGGTTACATTTTTATATTGCATTGGCGACAGAACTTCTAAGTAGTCATATATGCACCAAATATGAAGATAGATGTACAAAAATCCTCCAGTTCATGGAATGAAAAGAATTTGTCAGTTATAGAAATCAGATGTAAGGCTTGCCTAATTGACAGATGTGAGAAATTCTTGACCCATATCCATAATTATGTTCAAGAGGAAAACCTCGTAGACAATTAACAGTCTGTAATTGTATTCAGCAATGCAGTAACAACTAGATTATGTACACAAAATAAAATAATTGATGAATATGAAACTGTAGAGGACTACATTGTGATATCTGACTTTATGTATATATATTGAAGAAGGTAATTGTATTGATTGGAAAATGGTGGTAAGGCATATAGCTGTCCTCCACCTAGCTCACTCAACAATCATCCCTTGCATTCCATACTACTACTAGTCCAGACACATCTCACTGAAGTAGCTTTTTATTCGCTCCTCTAATGGTACGGGACTAACCCATACAAAAGAGGAAGCTTTTTTGTCCAAACCAGCTCTCCTCTTCCATGTCCTTGGCGGTAGCAGAACATGATCTACAGCATACAGTACTTCTAACGATTTGAACTTTAGCATAGTCAACTGCATATCTTCAGCCTGCTTCCCCCATGCCCATCCTCCTCATCCTCAACATCAGCATCTTACTCCTCCAAAACAGTAGTCGAACTCGCAACAATACGCAGAACTTTGAAAGCAGGCTGTAACTCAGCCCTTTTAAATGGAGGACCTGGTGTTGGTTCTGCTCCGGACAGCCTCCGAAACAGCAGTCAAACTTGCAGCAATACTCAGGCTTTTGGCAATAGGCTGTAACTCAGCCCTTCAATGGAGGACCTGGTGCTGGTTTTGCTCCAGTTCCAAACAACGTCCGGTTCCTAGCACAAACATGTGCCCAGTACTTCCTGGAGGATCCACGACAGCAGTATCGACCTCCATAGTGGAGGCACCCTTGTCTTGTTTCCTAGGAGAACTAGCCACCACGACCCGTAGACGAACCCTCCTCTGGATAGACACTACCTATGTTAAAACTCATTAGGTTGAACGACCGCAGAGCACTCTCCGACTACGGAGACATCTCGCTCCAAGATACCCCAAGGGCACTCCTGCTTGCCTGAATGGACAGTCTGAGTAATGAGACATTAGGCAAATCATTAGGCAGAAGTCTAAGAACATCTTTCCCACTAACTGGCAGCTCAGGCCGACTCTCAACTGCCACCACGGGCTGGGGCGAGGTCTCTGTCTCTTCTCGAAGGATCTCCATCGACTCTTTGCAAACACTCTCATGTTGGATCCGGGCACTGCTCTACCACATGTCCTATGCAGGAGCACAACATACACATAGGAGGCACCCATTCGTAGAAGACTCGTTGTCGATGCATTGGTCGTCCAGAAGGTGAATCGATACCATTTGAGGGAGAGTATGTGTGGTCATTATCTCTACCAACACCGGAATGTAGGCCAACCATTGACTTCTCGCAGTGGCCAGGTCCATCCAAAGTAGATTGCCGATTGGACTGGCAATCTTGTGAAGGGCCACCTCGTTCCATAGTTGGAGCGGCAACTTCGAAAGACAGACCCATGTAGGGACGGCAGCGAGAAGTTCCAGCTCAAAGGAAACCATCGAGTCCCCGTGCGTGAGAATGATGGACCTCCCATCGAAATGCCTCCGAAAACTTTTTCTAGATCGGAGTCAGGGAGAACTTGACAAAAAAATTATCTGTTCTCCCTGAGAAACAAGTTCACCGATCCCACCTGATCTCAAGCACGTCTAACAAATACGGCAATGGACAAATACGAAGGCGATGGTCCGACCACATACAACACCAGAGTGTGTTACCATCTAGCTACCGACGGTGCTGCATCGTCCAAAGAGATACCGAACATATGTTTACCTTACAAGTTGAGACTTGGCAAACACCATCCCCTCCTTAAGTAGGCTACCCCCTCTTGTCTAGGCTACCCCTCGTCTGGTCTCCACAATGTTGGTCTAGCATCCTATCCTAGAGTGAGAATTCGACCACCTAGAGAAGAGCTTCTGGCGCCCAATCCATCTCTTCCTTCTCATTCTAATGAGGGCCCTAACGTGCCCCAAGTCGATCGATAACTGTGCCGCCACGCTGACCCATCACTATCGGTGCATGTCACGAACTCCGCTCAGTTTTGCATACAAGCGCATGTTAGTCATCCTGGCAGTATGTTGACTATAACCCGAAAGGGTCCCGTCCTTTGTCGGTAGGATACCTTGACCCAACCCCCATCGTTCACCTCATTGCCAGGGGAGACCCTCCCCCTCCCCCCAACTCCCATCCAGATATAGCAGGACTAGTATGTCCAGCTCTCGGGAACCATTGTCCGAAGCCAGGTCACCAATATATATATATATATAACTTGAATATATATAATATATGTAATATATGATGGGAGAGCTGGCGACTGGGCGATCTGGATAAAACCCTAGGGGGTCCCTCACTTGGGACCCCGGCGCTCTCGGCGGCAGTGGGTCGGCCAGCGGCGGCCCGGCCGGGGGCGGGCCGGTCAAGGGCGGCGCTGGCGCTGGCGGCGCTGGAGCTGGAGTCGCACCTAGGGCTGGGTCGACCGGGAGAGGACCGCCTGGGCGCGCGCTGGACAGGGGCGTAGGCGGCGACGGCGGCGTGGGCGGAGGAGGCGAGGCTGGGAGCGGGCTGGTCAAGTTCGACGTAGCCGTGGCCGGCGCGGCCAGAAAAGACGTGAATGTGGGCGGCTCGACGGTGACGACGGGAGGAGGAAGGCTGTGGAGAGCGTGCCTCTCATCTAACCCGATCGATGGGATCCGGATCTGTCGGGACCACCGGCTTTCCAACCTGGATCCATGCCTGGATCTCAGGGTGAACAGATGGAGAACAGTAGCTGGACGACAGTTACGAGACGTCGCAGAGGTAGGAGTGTGGGCAAGGAGGACGGATCGAGTCAAGAAATGAGTAGAGGACATATGCCCCACCCAAAGGCGCGCTACACCCCCGACGAGAGGACGGGAGCAGGTTCGGGAACACGGAAGACATCTCATGGCCTAGGTGGTCCCCCACCGTCGGAGAATAGTGCTGGCGATAGGATGTCTGGGTGGCGACCCAAGGCGTCGGTGGCGGATAAAGGAAAAAAGAAAAGCTACTGACATGGGGGGCCAGGGCCAGGGCCTAGGGTCCTCTTCCCCTAGTGACGTCCCATGGTCTCCGGGGACGTCTACTCGTCCTGTGGACAAATCTTGGGCAGACATATACAAGCCAGTAGGATCCAAATGCCCATCGTCAATGGAGTACGGGCCACCAAAGAAGGTAGGGAGTGGCTTTCGAGCCTCGTTCCCTGCGGATGAGATAACGGAGGTGACAGTTTTCTGGAAAAACACATTGGTCTTGTATGTGCTGGGAATAAGCCCTTTTATGGACAGATTCGGACATATGCGGCACGTGTTTGGCAGCCATAAGGAAGAATGAAAATTTTTGCGAGGAAAAATGACTTCTATTATGTGAAGTTTGGACTTGCGAAAGACGTTGTCAGGATTATCCAAGGAGGGCCTTGGACGTTTGATGGAAGACTGATTATTCTGAAAGAGTGAACTCCGGAGTTACGATGTGAGAAGGATATCCTCAATGATATTCATGTTTGGATCCGCTTTCTGGAGTTTCCAGTCAGATATTGGAGCATCCTCCTACTTATGAGGCTTACCAGCTTGGTGGACAAACCGATTAAGGCTGACGATGCTTAGAGAGCTCCCGAGTCTGCTGGAGTATGAGGTTCCGTCTGGGGAGGTGCTCACCCAGAAACTTGAGTACGAATGGGTACCACCTAACTGTTCCCACTGTGCTTGTTTCGGTCACATCTCTAATACATGCCCAAGTAGAGGTCAGAAGACTGTGATCCCCCGGAGTCGGCTGTGGACCCTGGAGCATCTCGGGTGGCAGAGACCATTGGAGTTGAAGAGAGGGTAGCAGGAGGGGGACTGGCAGATGGAGGATGCCAGTGGACTGGGTATTACTATCTCTCCGCAGTCGGAGCATCCCAATGGGACTATGGTTACTTTTACCGCCCAAAGAAGTATGGTCACCAGAGACATGAGGACGTCAGGACGAGAGCATCGAGGCTAGATGGTGTGTCCGAGGAGAGAGTTTATAGCATGAAGAGACATGTTGGCCCACTACACGACGGGCACCCACGGGAGGAAGGCCATATGCCTAGCTACAGAGAGTCGCTCTGTGTGGACAACCCTGCATGGGCCTTGATGCTCACCCAAACAACGAATCAGCATTCTACTACTCCTGGCTTGGAGGAGGACATAGCGGCAACGGACGTGGTACCATCCCCGGGTACTGGTCCAAAAAGATTTTAGGGTGTCCACCCTCTTAATAATTAATGGCGATAATCGTCTGAAACGTCAGAGGTGCATGCTCTTTAGGGAGATTAAGAGAGAGTGGTGAGGTCTTACGCAGAGAAAACTGTGATATCTCTGTGCTGCTGGAAACTAAGATTAAAGGAGAGAGGACGCTCATGCGACGGACTCCCCCCAATTGGGTTCAACTCCACAACCTAGCGATATGCGACATGGCAAGGATTTGGGTCAGATGGAACTACAACAACTGGGATGTTCCCTGATGTCGGAGCAGTTTATTGCGATCTCTTTCACAAACAAAAAAGGATTCCGATTCATGCTTGGAGCGGTATATGGTCACAACGACAGACGGCGTAGGGAAGGCCTATGGAGGAACATCTCCCAAGTGGGCCTTATGGCAGACAGTATGCACCTCCCCTTGCTTCTTCTGGGTGATTTTAATGCTCTTCTCCACAGGCAAGAGAAGGTGGGAGGTCGGCCTATTCCCGATCAGATTCTTTATGACTTCTAGAGGTATCTTCTGAAGTCTGGCCTAAGGGAGCAAAAGACAGCGGGACACATCTGAACCTGACACAATAAAATTGTTCAACACAGAGTTGCCTGCCAGCTTGACACGACATTGGATAATAGTGAATGGTTCTGTTGTTTTCCAAATTCAGTGGTAGAGGGCCTAGCTGCTGGGACTAGTGATCACTCGCCGATCAGGATCGGCTTCACTAAACGGCCCACTTGGAAATCGCGCCCTTTTCGATACAACAACAGCTGGTACTTGTCCGAAGGCTATATGGAGGCAGTGGCCGAGGGGCTTCACGGTCAACAGGAGGAAACGGCTCAATTTCGGATTGTGCACATCCTCAGGCGTACTAAGAGGGCAATCCAGAGCTAGGTGAAGAACATGCCCCGACCATCTTTGGAGGAAGAGGCTGAACTCAGGACTACTCAGATCTCCATGCAAGCTGATATTCTGGATGGGCTCTTAGCGGCACGGGAAAAGGAATTGATAGGGAAAGTCAATATTCTCCGACTACAGAAGAAAATTAGTGCGGCACAACACGCTAAATGCTCCTGGCATAAGGAGGGGGACCGTTGTTCCAAGTTCTTCTATAATGTGATTTGCATCAGGCAACACAGGAATAGTCTCTCTCATCTACTTGATGGAGAGGGCAAGCTGGTTAGAGACCCATCTACGATCCAGGGGAAGGATGTCAAGTACTATTCAGAGTTATATTTTCAAACTGACTATCTGTCTTTCCGGACATAATCACAAAGAAGCTGATGACGTCGTATGGCGACAGCCAGTTAGTTGCACCAGTCAGGCTGGAGGAGGTAGAGGTTATTATCATGAAGGCGGACCTAACAAGGCTCCATGGCCGGATGGATTTAGCAGTGGGTTCTACAAGCGCCATTGGGATTTGCTGAAGCTGTCGGTTCTTGAAGAAGTACAGGAATTCTTTACAGAAGAGAAATTGCTGAAGGATCTCAACCACACGTTCTTGACCCTGGTGCCGAAGAAAGAAGGAACGACTTTGCTGGCTGACTTCCGCCCTATCGCATGCCACAATTATCTTTATAAAATAATCACTTACCTTATGTGTCGGTGCATGGAGGAGATTATGCAGGACCTGGTCTCCCCGAACCGGGAGCTTTCATCAAGGACAGATCGATCGCGGAGCACAGCCTGCTCGCTTATGAGATGGTGCGGGAGTTCAATAAGCCGAGGGGACAAGAAGGCGTGTGTGAAACTGGACCCGAGGAAAGCTTATAACATAATTAACAGGGACTTCCTGTGTCACATGATGGTTGCTATGGGGTTCGACAAGAGATGGGTATCAAGGATTAGGATGTGCATCTCGACCCCACTTTCTCTGTTCTCGTCCAAGGCATCCCATATGCGTTCTTTCGTAGCAACAGAGGGCTGAGACAAGGGGACCCCGTGTCTCCTTATCTGTTCACTCTTGTCATGGAGTACTTCTCTTGCCTGATGAATATGGTGGTACATAGTGGACAGGTTGTGCCTCTTTAAAGCAAATCAAGTTATATGTTTCACACCTCATATATGCAGATGACCTCATGGTTTTCCTTCGGCCATCTATGGGAGGGATGACCATCCTTATCTCGGATCTCCTTTTAAAGCACTTCTCCTTCGCAAATATATCTCAGATCTCCTTTTACCGGACTATAAAGCAAGTCCCACGTACATTTCAAACTATTATTGACATTGGGAAGGGAGTAGGTCCCCTAAGATATCACTGCATATACCACCCGGATGAAGTGGTACAGCCTCCTGTCCTAGGATGTCTTCCTCCATATTCCCCAATGAATCCCCGTCTCCCCTTTCGCTATGTTGATGGTGTTCAGGCCTCCCTCTAAGGAGGAGCCTACTCCACCTTGGGTTCTCAATACATAGGACCTCTCTGCTCCCATAATCTGAAAGCTCACGATGTAGATTATCCTCAGCCAACCTATCAACATTACCCCCTTCGTGGCCCTTTCCAGCCGCAATAGACTTCTTCCAAATAGCCCCCCGCTCCCTCATGCAGTACTGCTAAAGATCATAGCACCCCCAGTCGGAGACTAAGAGTCAGTTATACCTAAACATTTTCCTTTAGTCTGTCAAGTCTGCTGAGGCTGACTGTACGTCAGTTGGCGGGCCCCTGAGGCCTTACTAATCACCGGTCATTGTTGTGTCACCCTCGTCCATGACCTGAGAGTCAACTTGATTATCAGCTCGCCCCTCCTCCATTGCAACCATCTCCACACCTACTCGGTTCTTCGAAGCACCTTCTTCCGGCCGAGTCTCCAGTCCCATGGGACACTTATATCTTGTGTGACCAAAACAGCGACACTGCTTGCAAACCGGAGGGACCCACTCGTATTCCACTCTCTGCATATAGACTTCTCCAGAGGGAATCTCTTACTCCAGCTAGGAAGGAAGCGCATTATTGGCCTCAATCTCCACAAATATCCGAGCATACATAAGTCTCTCCTTAACGTGGCATCATTAGCTTTAATTGGCTTGCCAATAAGACTAGCCAGCTTCATCAACATTGACATGCTCCAATAATTAGACGACAACTCCAAAAATCGGACCCAGATGGAAATAGTGCAGAGGACTTCCCGCTCACATATCGATTCCGACATCCACTCCTTCAGGATGATCAAACGGCCGTCAAATGTCCAGGGGCTACCTTGAAAAATACGTTGAACGTCCTCATGGAGTCCAAACTTCACAAAGTAGAAGCCATCTACCGTGCATAAAACTCTGTAAGGCCCTTAGGGCTCCACACCAGATGGGCAAACACACTAAACTAACTATAGAAGGGCAAACGCACCAGATGGGCTCCACACCAGATGGGCAAACGCACCAATCTAACTATAGAAGGGCTTGTCCCCAACTTGTCCCCAAACACAAAGAATCAGGATGTTCCGCCAATGCTTCGCGGTATCTGCCAATTCCTCCTCTGTGAAAGCCGTCCGGATGCCACCTTCCACCCTTTTGGGAGAAATGTAATGCATCGCTCAATCTCCTTGATAATCTCTAGACCGGCATGTGTCAGTACAAGATTTACTTCCGCCAAACCCCGTACGTTACAACCCTTCAGTGCTAGGACCCACAGAAGTCGAAACAAGCCGCCAGACCTGAGCATAGGCCCAACCGAGCGCTGGGTACCACCCCCCGTAGCCAAAGCATGTTGTGGGACATAACATCGATCCACCTAGTTACCGTCTGTTGATTGCCAGACCGCACACCCATCAACGGAGGACGTTAAGCACCTCCTAGTCCCCGAACTGGCAGACCCAGATTAGCCAGCCTAGTCACCCAGCCCATACGGCGACGACGGCCGACCGTTGTCCAGCCACTGCCTTCCTCTCGACCGCCAACTACTCCAACCACCGGAACATCTCCCTCCTTGGCCGCCGGCCTTGCCACTCGCGCTTCCCCCGCATCAACCTCAGTTCTGTGTGCACCAGCTGCCCCTGCCGCCGCAAAAACGATGCCCTTGGCACCATCGTAGGCGCCTCCACCCACGCCACCGTGAGCGCCCCCACCGGTTCTATCGCGGGCACCACCGCCTGCCCTGCCGATGGCACGACCCAGCGCGGTTGGGCACCCGCCCGACCTGCCTGGAGCCACCGCTCCCTCCGCCTCCATCTCGCGAGATTCGCCGCTGCCAACCCCCATGCCGACAGAGCACGCCCAAACCCTAAATCCCTGTAGTCACCCGCTACCTCCATCAATTATTTCACACGCATATATATATATATATATATATATATATATATATATATATATATATATATATATACGAAAAAAGGTAACTTATTGTTGTTTTAAAACCTGTTACATCTCCTCCACATTTACATCATATTAATTACATCGTATTCGATATTGTGCAAGATTCCTACTGGTGTCGTAGTCAGTGCTTCGTACGTGCGACGATTCACTTCCCTCCAAATGTGCCACACAGAAGCCGCTAGTCTGATCCGGGTAGCATTAAACCATCTGGCCCCTCGTACCTTGTGATTAGAGATGAAGTTAAGATAGGTGCACAAAACTATAAGTAGCAGAAATAGTGCACAAAACTATAAGTAGCAGAAATAGCAGATAGAATGATGGATCACATATTAATACTCAGGGGCAGCCCTGGCCCAGGGCAGGCCGGGCGACGGCCCAGGGCCCCCCGACGAAAGGGGCACCAACATGGATCTATCTACAAGAGGACTAGTACTTATCATGTGCTCTTCTTAACATAAAAACATTGTAGTGGAGTGGTTTTAATGTCAGACTTTTGCTTTAGAGGTCTCTGGTTCAAATCTTGGTGGAAGCAAGTTTTTGTTACACTTACATTTTTTTTACATTATGTATAGGGGACCCATTTTGAAAGTTTCGCCTTGGGCCTCCTCCATCAACTCAGGGCCGGCCCTGTTAATACTTATAGCTAAAGCGATAGAAGACCAAGAGCGGCGAAGTGGATTGCAGATGTAGGGGCAGGGCAGTAGTGAAGGGTGTAAGACAACTCAGATTATTTTTACATTACATAAATCAAATATGAATCTTAAATGATTGGGATTATATTTGGTCAAATCATTCCTTGTGGAAGCCAACACATTGCCCAAGTTACTGTGATTTATATATAGGGTTAAGAGGTAACATAATTTTGTAAAAACTCCTCCAGAAAATCCCATGAAAATGCCAAGTTCCTAACTGAGGTTTGCCTATTGTGTATTGTCTGTCATGGGAAAGCAACAGATCGTTCAGCCAAGCAGGGACCGCTGGCAGAAAGTAAAAGTTGATGTGTACCGTGTTGTTTCCAGGATTTTGTTTCATCAATTTCCGAGCACGATGTAGTGCCCCGCTCCGCGAAGGCACTAGATAAACAGAAAGATCGGATTGCTGGCTCTGCAACAGAAGACGATTAATCTGGGTGAGTGGACGAAGTCTCATTTGCTGATTCGCTTACGCCTTAAGAATCTGAATTTTTGATTGAATGCTTTTGTTAATAATAAGATGCTAAATCCTTGAGTATGCTTTAAGAGAATTCACATGTTGCCTTGCTAAGATTTGAATGTTGCCTTGATAAAGAGAACCATGCCATGCTAAGAACAAGAAAAAAAATAATCAGCATGCTAATAAGAAGACTCATTGCCTGCTAATAAGAACTGAAATGATGCTTGTCATGCTTGATAGGATAAGAGAAAACAAATGAATCGAATTGAATGCTTGATCATTGCTTGTTGCTTGTATGCTTGAGAATTATAGACATGTACAGACAGACTTGTACATGTTGACCTGAATAAAAGAAAGGCACGAATTGAACGTGTCGTATATCTGCAAAGGCATGAAAAGAACATGTCGTACATCTGATCTGAAATCTGTTTCATCTGATAGAATCCTGCTAGAGCATGCATATGGTCTCGGACAACTCGTGCACGAGTAAAATTTGTCTCTCGGGTGGTATCTGGGGGCGCCTGGAACCGCTCGGCCTAGGAGAGATTATGAGCACACTGGGTGCAAGGACCCATGTTAAAAGTGTAGCCGTTATCTGTGTCCTTAGCGACGAGCTGAACCCAAGAGCGTCACAGCGGCTAATCATGGGTTTCCCATGGACCATCATATAGATAGGTGTGGATTGGTGCAAAGCTGAACCGGAGAGTCACAGCTGCCAATCGGTCTGCATGTGTCTATCATATGTTTTGCTAAGAGCTAACGATGCAGAGACGAACAGGGAATGACAATATTGGTTTTATAATGTTATGCTAATCCTTGTCTTGTGCAGGGATGGACGGTCGGCTATGGTAAGAATCACTAAAAAAAGTGATAAAACTGTATTGCTTGAGTTTGATATATAAATGCTTGCAGAGATTAATCTGTTACCAAGAAATGCTTTGTTCCACTAAGAGAAAGGATGTAATATCATGCTTGTAATCTGACCCTAAGTTTGTCTTGAACAAGAGAAAAGAATGCTAAAGTTGTTGTCCCTAATGAAATGAATATGCTCAAGAAACACGCTGCGCACTGCACATGAAAGGAATAGTCATCGTGCTAGAATTGAATAGTCCCTTGTATGCTTGAAATAATATGAACTGTGGCTTTTCAAAGATGTGTTTTCAAAAGATATGTAAACTGACTCTGTATGCATGGAATGAATCTAGGTAAAACTAGCAAGATCACATCACAAGAAACGTTTTCTCACTAAAAGAACAGTGATCGTTTCAGACAAATGTAGCTCTTTGTTCACACATTCACCAGTATGCTGATATACTGACCCATCATCAGTCTGCATGCAGGTGCACCATGCATCGAGAAGGATAGCCCGAAGCGATATCCCGTGCCTCATCCTCAGGAGCCAGAAATCAGAAGAGATGCCAAGAGACGACATCTGTTACAAAGAGTTTGATTTTGTATATAAAAGGATGTAATGTATGGGAACGGGATCATTGTAATCTGTATTGTTTCTGAGAGAATGTAACATTGTATCAGAGAGAATTGAGAGCTTGTAATCTGTTCAAATGAAATCAATAAAAAGAAATGTTCTTATTACCATTGTGTTCAATACTTGTATTCTGAAATATGTCCGCTGCTGCTTCAATTATCTGCGATACGTTCTGCTGCGTATTGTCAAACTTGTCTATCTTGTCTTGTTTCAGGTCTTGGGCTTGTGCAAGCGCAACATAGGCTTGCACGGCATCACGCCTTAGCGAGGACGAACGGTCCCAAAGAGCCCGAAGCGAGGACGAAAAGGACTGCAGGATCGGGGCGTGACAGAATGGTATCAGAGCAACACGATCCTCTGGCCAATTTTGATTCAATTGAATTTGTACATGTCTTCTGATCGAAATTCCGTTGCCTACTCGATATCAATAATGAGATGAACGTTCCATACAATAAGTCCGTAAATATTTTTATGATGCCGGCAATATTTTACCGATTTGATTGATTGAGATTGAAATGCTTGATTGAACAAGAGTTTTGATATGATCTGAATTGTGATTTCATGGATTGATGATGGCGAAGGATGAGGACTATCGCTGCTAAGGATATCGTAAGTTTCTCCTTAAGTTTCGAGGACGAAACTTCTTTTCGGTGGGTAATTATGTAGTGCCCCGCTCCGCGAAGGCACTAGATAAACAGAAAGATCGGATTGCTGGCTCTGCAACAGAAGACGATTAATCTGGGTGAGTGGACGAAGTCTCATTTGCTGATTCGCTTACGCCTTAAGAATCTGAATTTTTGATTGAATGCTTTTGTTAATAATAAGATGCTAAATCCTTGAGTATGCTTTAAGAGAATTCACATGTTGCCTCGCTAAGATTTGAATGTTGCCTTGATAAAGAGAACCATGCCATGCTAAGAACAAGAAAAGAAATAATCAGCATGCTAATAAGAAGACTCGTTGCCTGCTAATAAGAACTGAAATGATGCTTGTCATGCTTGATAGGATAAGAGAAAACAAATGAATCGAATTGAATGCTTGATCATTGCTTGCTGCTTGTATGCTTGAGAATTATAGACATGTACAGACGGACTTGTACATGTTGACCTGAATAAAAGAAAGGCACGAATTGAACGTGTCGTATATCTGCAAAGGCATGAAAAGAACATGTCGTACATCTGATCTGAAATCTGTTTCATCTGATAGAATCCTACTAGAGCATGCATATGGTCTCGGACAACTCGTGCACGAGTAAAATTTGTCTCTCGGATGGTATCTGGGGGCGCCTGGAACCGCTCAGCCTAGGAGAGATTATGAGCACACTGGGTGCAAGGACCCATGTTAAAAGTGTAGCCGTTATCTGTGTCCTTAGCGACGAGCTGAACCCAAGAGCGTCACAGCAGCTAATCATGGGTTTCCCATGGACCATCATATAGATAGGTGTGGATTGGTGCAAAGCTGAACCGGAGAGTCACAGCTGCCAATCGGTCTGCATGTGTCTATCATATGTTTTGCTAAGAGCTAACGATGCAGAGACGAACAGGGAATGACAATATTGGTTTTGTAATGTTATGCTAATCCTTGTCTTGTGCAGGGATGGACGGTCGGCTATGGTAAGAATCACTAAAAAAAGTGATAAAACTGTATTGCTTGAGTTTGATATATAAATGCTTGCAGAGATTAATCTGTTACCAAGAAATGCTTTGTTCCACTAAGAGAAAGGATGTAATATCATGCTTGTAATCTGACCCTAAGTTTGTCTTGAACAAGAGAAAAGAATGCTAAAGTTGTTGTCCCTAATGAAATGAATATGCTCAAGAAACACGCTGCGCACTGCACATGAAAGGAATAGTCATCGTGCTAGAATTGAATAGTCCCTTGTATGCTTGAAATAATATGAACTGTGGCTTTTCAAAGATGTGTTTTCAAAAGATATGTAAACTGACTCTGTATGCATGGAATGAATCTAGGTAAAACTAGCAAGATCACATCACAAGAAACGTTTTCTCACTAAAAGAACAGTGATCGTTTCAGACAAATGTAGCTCTTTGTTCACACATTCACCAGTATGCTGATATACTGACCCATCATCAGTCTGCATGCAGGTGCACCATGCATCGAGAAGGATAGCCCGAAGCGATAGCCCGTGCCTCATCCTCAGGAGCCAGAAATCAGAAGAGATGCCAAGAGACGACATCTGTTACAAAGAGTTTGGTTTTGTATATAAAAGGATGTAATGTATGGGAACGGGATCATTGTAATCTGTATTGTTTCTGAGAGAATGTAACATTGTATCAGAGAGAATTGAGAGCTTGTAATCTGTTCAAATGAAATCAATAAAGAGAAATGTTCTTATTACCATTGTGTTCAATACTTGTATTCTGAAATATGTCCGCTGCTGCTTCAATTATCTGCGATACGTTCCGCTGCGTATTGTCAAACTTGTCTATCTTGTCTTGTTTCAGGTCTTGGCCTTGTGCAAGCGCAACATAGGCTTGCACGGCATCACGCCTTAGCGAGGACGAACGGTCCCAAAGAGCCCGAAGCGAGGACGAAAAGGACTCTGCGGGATCGGGGCGTGACACACGACCTCAGCAAAGTGCTTGCTGTTGTTCATGTGTGATGTTCATTATTCTATGCAAAGGAATTTATTTCCAGAGTATGCAAGAGTTGTGAGTTTGTAGATACAAGGACATTGAGTGGGCATTGAATTGTTCCATGTTCGTTGGAGTGAGCAAGAGGTGATTATTCGGGACAATTGAAGAAAGTTTTCTTCGATCAAGTTCTTGGTTGCGTTAATACTTGTGTGGATCCCTACTAGAGGCCAAACGCATGTGAAACTTGCTGTGCTGGGCCAAGTATACTGCTAACCATGTCTATTAGAATAGGACTAATGCTTTTCTTTTGAATGTGATTACTGTAAGTCATCGTTGATCACTGTAAGTCAATCAATGAATTTGATTGATGTCACCTTAAAAAATCTCCAAAGAGTTCAATGATTCTTCATGTAGTTATAGATAACTTCAATATGATTCGAGTCCTCGATAGTTTAAACACAATGTGAGACATTTTATATGAATCTCGACAAGTTATCTTTATGTTTTAGTCCATCGCCTGTTTTAGTCCATCGACTATGACGATTCTTGCAGAGTCGAGTAACACATGGTTAGATACGTAATGAATTATGTTGTTAGAATTATTCAGTAATAGGGACCACACATGTAAAATTAATTGTGTTGGACTATATAAATAATTAAGCCAAATTAAAGTGATCTATTTAGAAAATTGGCTTAAGGGTATAATTATCATGAAAATAATGTATAGATACTGAAGATAAATCTAATTTGATGAGGGGTCAAATTAGAATATCAAAACATATATATATTCATTAGGGTTATGCTCCCCAACTCATACGGCCACCAAGAGAGGGTTTTCTCTATTCTCTTCTGCATCTCCATCGACAGAGCGAGGAACGAAGATTTTATCTTTGTTATTAAGAGTCGTAGCGAGTTGAAATATCGAACCCGATAAAGAGGTGTCTGCTTCAATATCCATCAAGCCAATCAATGATTCAGGTACGCTTCCGCATTTATTTTATTTTTCATCTCATGAATCAACAACAGGCAATAATTTCCAACATTTTAGTCCATCGCATGTTTTAGTCCATCGACTAGGACGATTCTTGCAGCGTCGAGTAAACACATGGTTAGATACATAACGAATCTACAGGAGTAATGAATTTGCGAGGTAAGTAGAACAAATTTCCGTTTGTTGCGCCTACCGGTTCCTGTTTACTTTCATAGAATTTGAGTATATAGACGTGGTGGAGTCTGTTGTAGTAGTAGGGGTAGGATTCCTCAAGGCTTGTTTACAGTAGGTTGGGTTTGGATCAAGCAGGTAGTGGGGATGGTTCTCAGGTGGTCAGTTCTTGGATGGTTGGGGGCTTAGGGAAAAGTTGGATGGAATCAGGATTAGGGAGTAACACAAGCGGTGAAGATGAGAATCAGTCGGTAGGGGATGGAGGCACTAGTAGGTGTGGCGCTGGGATTGGGTTTCAACTTTCAAGTGTAAAGGAGGTAAGAAATGATTGTAATTGTTAAGGTTAAGGCTTAGGATTTTAGGGCTTCGGGGACAAGGCATTTTTGTGGGATAAAGGTGAATGGTGGTTGTTGTGGGTGGATTTTGTAAAGGAAGAGTGTTAGGGTTCTAGGAAAGACGGAGGATATGATTAGGTTTTATTTTGGTGGAAGATAAAGATTTAGGGCCAAGATTTCTCCTACTCTTATACCATGTAAAAACTACATAAACTACATTCATATATTTCGTGTGATTTGAGTACATGTACATATAGGAGAACATTTCTCATACGAGTATATTCGATGTGGGATTAAAGTAGACTCCATAGACTGGCTAACTCTATTAGAAACAAATTATGATTATCTTGGAAATTAAATACTACAAAAATGATAACCGTGTATAGAATTCACTCAAAACAATAGTGAAATGTTGTAGCGAACAAGGAAATTTGAATAGGCTTACTTGGACTAAGCATTGATTCAAATGTCCAAGTTCTAGAAGTCGCCTATTTGTTGACATTTTGTAACCCAATTATCTTTTATATATTAATGTATATCTGTTTGAAAATATAAAGTGACAGAGAACAATAATTGGATCTTTACTTTACATGACCTGAACTTGAGATCTTTCATATGAAGGTCAACATTTAAATGTACGGGTGATGTAATCTTAATATGATAGCCTAAAATATCCTCAAAGTAGCTTAAAGTTCCTTAAAATGTCAAGGTGTCTGAAAAGCCAAATCTGAAATTTGAGGACTCCACATAACAAGTATCACATGATATGCATAGATCCACTTCAAGTGACCCTTAAGCCTGGGGAGGAACATTAACAACATCCATAAGCTACTTATAATAATTAATAAATAAATGCAGCACCCAGTACCAGAATGGAATCTAAATTTCGAAGTGATTGTGCAAAAGTGTGAGTTTCTTATTAGTCATTATATATAGAGGGTAGTCATTCCTTTTCACTCTTTGGCTTATCGTGTCACAGAGATATAATTTCCTATGGCACATTGTATCATCTTACCTCTTCATCTAGATTCCTTATAGCCTAGGGGAACTTTGCATGAGCTTAAACATCCAAAACGTAGGTTTACCTACCCGCCAATTGTCCACTTAGGTTTTATGGCATAACCCACTCACTCTTATATATATTTGAATAGGAGTTTGGCACCAACATGGCAACATAGAGGGTTGATGTCATGTCGTCAGATCTTTTATGGAGCTTTCTAGGCTCCATAGCTGATCCCATTGTGATTGGATTAAAGGCTTGGATGATGATGACGAAGCCCAACCGAAATAAATAATGAAAGGTACTCACGTTCCATGCCCATCTCCATCCATTGGGGATGCAAAATCAATTGTAGGATTAAAAGCACCAGCAGCGATTGCAGCTTTAGCAAAATGTTGAGCACCAATTATCTTCCCGTTACAGAAATCCCTCTTTGTGTCGGGATCAATTTCACACCTTCCTCTGTAGCGAGGCAGAGGGCCATATGGCTCAGAATTGTGGGTGGAGAAGCTAGGATGCTTTGGAAAAATACCAGAGTCAACAAAACCAATCACAATGTCTTCTCCTGCCCTATCAAAGCCGCCTCCAGTTGGCCACACTCCTGTTGGCAATCCCAGAAACTGTGGAGTGTGCGTTGTTAACTTCTTTACCTTCATGTCTTTCTCCATATATTTCACCCCCGGAGCTCTGCTAAGTACCTCAGCCTAAAAATAAATACGAAGTTCAGTGGATAATAAATCTGATGGAAAAGAAGAGCTTCAACATACCAACCATAAAGAATTTGTAAAGTAGGAGGTTTTAGAGTCATGCTGAACTTTTACCTGTTCAGGAGACGTGTGAATAGAGAAACCATTGATAAGATGGTGATAGCTATACAACTTCTTGTATGTCCCAACTTCAAAGAGTGAGTCGAGAAGGGCATCATGCTTTTTCTGGAGGTGAAGAGTATATGATGTAACTGACTCGCTGGCATAGATAACAAATAAAGAGCTTGTTAATAATGTGTAAATAACTAAATACCAAGAGGAAAAAAAATCAAATTGAAATTAGCACATCCATGAACAATCATAGCTTCATTCTTATTATTTGTGTTTTCTTCTTTTGAGATGATGTAAGACTTACTGCTCAGGTCCGTACCCGTCTTTCTTTTCTTTTGTTATATAATTGCAAGTTATAGTGTACAAAACAATGATCGTCAAGTGAACCATGTCTATAACTATGAAGTAATATATAAAATCAAGTAAAAGAAGGAACAACAGGTTCAAATAATAGGTGCTGAAACCACCACCATGCAAACCCAGCCAAAGGAAAACATAGTATTCAATGCATATATCATGCAAGGTTCAAAGTATCGGCCGATACCGATACGTATCGGCCGTATCGGATCGGTTTTGACCATGTCCGATCCGATACTAACAAAAAATATCGGTATCGGCCGGTCCAGAGGAGAACATTATTGTATCGGTCTGTATCGGCCGATACGTATCCGATACAGACCGATACGAACAATTTTCTTCAAAAAAAATGAATAGTTCAAAAGAAAAAACGAATCAATCCAAGAAAGGAAAAGATTCGAACTACAGAAATCCAATCATTAAATCTAGAAAATAAAGCATCAATAATTTGAAACATGAGACTATTTTTTTATAAATTAGATGAAATTTACTTGCGGTTACCTGCCATGGCTGTTGAGTTGGGGAATTGGAGATCGGGGAAAGAGAACTGTGTGAGAGTGCTCTTCTTCTCAGTTGAGAACTATGGAAAAATTGTGAGCTCTTCTTCTTCTCATGGAGTTATTTTGGGGCAACTGAGTGAAGTGAGAGAGGACTCATTTATTTGGGGAATGGAAAGAGTCAGTTGAAAATGGGAAATAGAGAAAGTGGATGAACCTGGGAAAAGAGGGAGTATTTAGTGTTTCTTTAATCTCTTACATGGGGAATAGAGATATTATTTAATTTTCTTTTTGAATCTCTTGCTCACATGGGGAAGAGGGACATTATTTTTTTTTTCTTCTCACTTCACATGGGAAAGGAGGAAAAGGAAGGAGTAACGGGAAACGAGGAACATACTCAGCTTTTTGTCTGTTTAGGAGGAATATTTTTTTATATACACAAATGTTTTCATACAAATTTTCTGCCATTGGATTAATTTATATATATGTATAAACGATTGATTGATAATTCCTCCTAAAATGTTTACAATCTATTGTATTTTAAAGTGCAATAGTTGTTCTTGTTATTGTTTTAATTTTCGTGTCCACTTCAGATGGTTATATTTTTCTGTTTTTACACATTTATGCATGGTTATGTTATTCTATGTTAAAATTGTCATTTTATATAACTATATTAGAATAACTTTAATTTTTTTTTATATATTAATCATCTTTTACTACTACATTTGTAGTATCGACCGATACAAATTGAAGGATTCCGACATCGAATGATTCCAGTAATTCAAAAAAAAAAATTCTTACGAGTTCCAATAAAGTAAAAGACACGAAGAATCGCATAAATATTTCGGTCGTTAAATCCCACAAAAATAGACATCAATAATTGAATTCTAACGTGTAAACATCAAATGAGTATTTGTCTGTATCGTTTTTTATTAGTGTATGTAACGCTTTTTATAAGTACAATATTATTGTATGTAACATTATTATTGTACATAACGTTTTTTATAAGTGTAATATTATTGTATGTAACGTTTTTATAAGTGTAATATTATTGTATGTAACATTTTTATTATTGTATGTAACGTTATATACCGTCAAGCAAGGGTGACTATTGTTTCATTCAATTATAATAAATAAATAACACAAAAAATACTTAAATAATACATAAATATGTAAACTATTTTTTCTAAACTTTTACTAATTGATTAATAATTATTTAATATTGCCGATACTGCCGATACCAAAAAATCCGATACTCCGATCCGATACCGTCGATATTGCCGATACTACCGATACCGATACTTATACAAAATGTCCGATACCGATACCGATACTTTGAACCTTGATATCATGTCATAGATGAAAAGATCTGAAGGTTAACCTAGTGGCAAAGTCCTGTAACCATGCCACATTTGGTTGAATAATATTTGTATCTAAAATAACTAGAATGAGGCCCATACAAAAATCCTGTAACAGAGAAACTTGAATCTATATATATATATATATATATATATATATATATATATATATATATATATAATGTAATCCATCAAGAGTGTTAGAAACTACATTCTCTGATACCATGTTAGAAACTACATTTTGGAAGAAAATTGAGATTCTTTCCATTAGGGATCAAAGTCAATTATATATAGAAAGCCTTACATGGTAGGCCACCTCCCCTTGCCAAATGTGGGTCTAAAACACCTAAAGAGAAAAGAGCATAAAGATAAAGCCTGCATATTAAGAGGGTACATTGTTCTTAATAGGGTCGACTTCTTTCAATAAGAAGTGGTCGGGATCACACCTCTTTTTTATAAAAGAAAGCATTTTCCTTAAACAAGTGTTCGCCTTCATTTCACATGCCACAGAGCAAGAATTCATATTAAAATTGTTCAGGAGGCTAACAACCCATTCTCCCTAGTTTTTTATCATCTCTTCGTCGATTTCATTTATAAATCCTAGTTGTTTTATCTCTTGGTGGATTTCATTCTATATACCCTATGTGGACTCAAAGTGGTCGATTTGACCATATTGGTTTCTTTTTTCCCCTTCTCTCCTTTTTTCTCTTTTTTTTTGGTTTGGGGTGGAGGGCAGGGATCAGGGGGCAAGGGTGGGTGCACATTGTGTTTAATCAAGTAAATACAGGTAGAGGTGACATCAGCAAGGTGGGTGCTGCAGCTATATGACTAAAGTGGATTAACCTCTATACACTGGAAACATACAGAAATACATAAGATCACCAATTATACCAAAAATTAAGGCTCAGCATATGGAACAACCAGAAGAAGGAACTTCAAAATCAATCGAAATCTGCCCAACCCGGGCCTGCCTGAAGAATGGTCTTCTGTCCACCAGGTTCAGGAGCATCGAGGGGAGCACCATTAGCAAAAAAGGAAGACCATTCTTCAGGCAGCCAGAAGAAGGAACTTCAAAATCAATCGAAATCTGCCCAACCCGGGCCTGCCTGAAGAATGGTCTTCTGTCCACCAGGTTCAGGAGCATCGAGGGGAGCACCATTAGCAAAAAAGGCACCGGTAGTTGAGATGGCATAGGCAGCAGCAATATTATATACGCTATACATCTTTTCTCAATTGATTACACCCTATTTGTATATCTAAATGAAAAAACTTGTCTACACATTCAAATACCTCCCGACTTAACAATAAGTTAAAAATAAGTTGATTAAAGATGATAGATGCAGAAAACATAATTTGAAGCAAACAAAGTAGTAATCTACTACTAAACAAGTGTAGTAATATACAAACCAATATGATGAGGTGAAAAAATAATAATAAGCAAACAAGTAAACTCCTTAGTGCAATGAAATTAACTAAAACATCTAATGAATTATAAACAATTTTCAGAAGAAAATCATAAAGAGACCACTAGTATCAGGGAAGAAAAAATGATGTGAAACAATTGCAATAAGATATGTGATGGAGAGAAGATTATATGAGATAGGCTGTGCTTCTTGTTCTAATGACTAAATTCTGAAATAGAGTGTGTGAAAGTGAAACCAACCTGGTGATATCCATATCTTCTGCTAAATCCATTGATGTTGCAGAAAATCCCTCAACACCGCCACTGTAACTGACTACTGGCTCCCCTTCCATAGTCACAATGTAGACATGCCCAGTTCCAAAAACTAGAAGCGGTAGAAACACTAAAATCAAGCAACTGAGGTACATACCCTTCATTTTCATCATTGTCAAAGCAGAAGTGATCTTTCGAATACACCTATAACTACATAACAAATATAATAGTGAAAACATCAATAGGTATGCACTTTCTGAAACATCCTAGAAGTTGACAACAAACCAATTTAAGAAACCATTCTCTTTTAGCTAATTTTTATTAGAGATGAGTATGAACCCAAAAACACAATTAGCAGGGCTTCTTTCTTGTGTGTGTGAAGGGGGGTGGGGGTGGAAGGGAATCAATTAAAATTAGAGCCAGCACAATGAAAGGCAAGAGTTTAGTGGTAGAAAACTGTGTAACCACCGACTGAAAACAAGGTGCAAAAAGCACATCGGCAAAAGAAGAAAGAGCTATACTGCTGCAATTTTACTATTGACTAACTACATGCACTTCAACCAAGAAAGCAGCAGCACATCAGCAGAGGCAAAAGGAATGTTCAACGTGAAAAAAGTTCCTCCTGTAAAGAAAATGAAATAGGAGAAAGATTGTAGTCTTCACCTGCAAAGTTGATCGAATAACAATCGAGTTCTCAAGCCTACATTGCTGCAAGAGGAGCATCTGAAGCTGCAAAGTGGCAGATTCAAGAGGTAAACAACATGGTGCATGCAAAGAGTCCCAAGAAGACTAATTTGGAAAAACAATAGTTGTATAGCAGATGAATGCACATGTAAACCAGCTGCCACTAAATGGAAACAAGATTAATTCTATAAAACTTAAGTTAACCTTCTCCACAACCATACGGTTGGACTTGCACTTATGCAACACAGACCATCACAAAAGCAGCACAAATACTTTGCTAAATAAAAAAGGCTTTATGAGGCCTAAGCAAGCATGAAGTATCAGAAATGATAGAAAAGTTCTTCGCAATATGAAGTATCCCGATAAGATTTACCAGACTGTAAATAAATTAACACTCGCTCTTTATACATCTCCACCATATGAAGACCAAAGAAAATGATGACAGAATGGTATATGTTTTTAGTATCTACGATAAAAGGCAACAGACATGGAGGAGGAGGCAGGGAAGGAGTTATGTTGCCTCAGACAGTGATTGAATGGCCTCGGCTCGTCATTTCTAAGCTAGTGCATCCCCCTCCACTCCCCCACCAAAAAAAAAAAAAACTTCATTATCTTTTAATATTTTTAAGTACTATAAAACTTTATTATTTTAAATCTCAAACCGGGGGCTTATAATAAATTTCATCCTTAGTTTTCTCCCGGGATCATTAGAAGAAACAAATTAACGAATCGATGATGAGCCAACGCTATTTATATGGAGCAAGGGCATTCTTCGGAATGTTTCTCCAGTGTCGTCCCAAAGAAACCTTTTATTAAAATAAAATAAATTACAACTTTTCCAACTTGCTCAACTGGGAGCCATCCAGAGCAAAATTTCACTAAATATTCCGACAAATGGAAGCATCCAAACTTACGTGCTAGTCACTAATTTTGCCATCAGTCTTGAAGACTAAAACTTGTTTAATATTCTTCCCTCAAAAAAAAATTTATTAAATTACAAGTTTTCCAACTTACTCACTGGAAGCATCCAAAACAAATTGTACTAGTATTCACAATTATAAGAACATCAAAATTCTACTGGTTACTAATTTTTCCATCAGATTTAAAGAAAACATAAAAGTTGCTTAATCAAATTACTAACTTTCCCCTCATAGTCAAAGAAACTCTAAAAACTATTTTCAATAATTATCTAAAAAAAACCCTTTTATTTAATTAAATCACCAAACTTTCCAACTTACGTACTGAAACCATCCAAAACAAAAAAAATAAAACTGTACTAACGTTCAAACAAATGGAAGCATCCAAATTTACTTGTTACTAACAAAATCTAACAAAAAATGTACTTCTATCAGCAGCTAACAACACTCTCCATGACCAAACTAGCTCCAGAAACCCCCAAATATAAATATTTCGACCCACTCCACTCCTTTCGCGCCAAAATAATCAACCAAAAATAACACGCACACATACACATGCATAGATCTCCATGATCCGAACCATCAGAACAACTAACAACAGCTAAATACTAGTACATTCCCAAAGGAGGAGCAAGAAAAACTAGGGTTTCTCCACCGGTCTTACCAAATCGCTCGATCGCTACTCCGACCGCGACATTAACCGATTAACGAGGGGCTTCGAGTTAGAGTGGAGACGGTTAGGGTTTCTAGGAGGTGGGTTCCCGATAATTACGATTCTATCACCGAGAGAGAGAGAGAGAGGGAGGCTCGGAAGCAAGGAATCTCGGGGTGCGGTATTTACGGTCCTGCCACTGAGAGAGAGAAGAGAGCGTTGGTGCGAGCAAGGAAGAAAGAGCGGTATCGTATTAATGCGGGGCAGTAAGCTTATCCGCGGAGGAGAGTAAACGAAATGGAACTTGAGATGATCGCGACAGTTGGTCACGTGGGGAGGGGTAGGGTGGGGGTGGTTATGCTGTTCCGCGGGGCGGCGGACCGCACATACTGTGGTGGGGCTCGCGCTCGACAGTGTGACCTTGTGACTCTGTCTGCTAGTTAATTGCTTTATGATGTTCAGATGCTGAAAGTATGATAATACCCCCCTTGCTGATAGTATTTCTTTAAATTAGAATAGAAAGCAAGCAAATAATTTTTTAAAAAAATAGAGAGAAACTGTTTATAAAGCAATATTTATGTGTGGTTTTCTCAACCATTGACTAGTTTTAAAAATTCAATTTCTTGAATGAATATAGTTATGACTTATGTACGATTAAAAACGTGTCATATGTTCATCTAGAATAATGTCTAAATAATATACATTAATTTTTGTTGAGTTATTTGTAAAAAAAAAAAAAAAAATCCCTCCTCCCACCCCCCACCCCCAATTGCTAATGACATCTTCACTATCCCTCATTTTCATTTTAATTAGTTCTACCCCCATTCTAAAAAATAAGACAATTTTTTGGGTAAATACAATTACAATTAACATATTATGAAGAAATAGGTAGCATTAAGTAAAATAAAAAAAGATATAATGGAGATATGATTAGCAATTTGGGGGTAAAATACAAATAACTTATTTTTATTATTCCCGAAACAGATCTAGATGGAAGAACGATCAGAAATTAGAAACAACTTGCAAATAAATTTGCTCTCTGTTCTGACTTTGTAGGATTTCAGAGACCTCAGACAAACAAGTTTGTGCTCCTATTTTTCTTAAGCCAATCGGAGAATAAGAAAGAAGGAAACAACTCTGCTGGGGTGATGAGAATCATCGTTGCTCAAAGCAAGATTCGCCCTACCGCGATCTGCTCTGAGAAACCAGCAAGTTCTGAAGAAACTTCTGGAACGCTCGTTGTCACCTCCTTTACGAACTCGTCGAACTCCTATGGACTCTAAAGGCAGCGGCCACTCAACTTTTTTCGTCTCTCAATTTCGAAGTAAGTTCTCAAAAGGCACGAAGAGAGTATCTATAGAGTTCGGATGGTAGCCCTAACCGTAATCCTGGCCGCCAACTGATTGCTAAAAGATAGGAGCGAATAATGGAAAGATATAACTGAATCAAATTCAAATTTCACAAAAAACAAATCTGGATAATTTACTCAATCTTTCCATAACCGCTCAAATCTTCCAATCAGACTAATTAACCGCCAACAGCGCTAAGCGTGCAACAGCCCGTCAGCCATGTACATGCTCACACAACCGCCCAACAGTGTAGGCGCGCAAGCCTACATGCACGCAGCCTCGTAGCGACGTATGTGCGCATACGCATAAACGCACATAGCAGCGCACAGCCCGTGCAAGCCCCTACGCATGCTCACGTGTATGCACCCACGCATGCACCCGTGCATGCACCCGCCCATGCGCCTAGCGCATGCGACTCGTGCATAAGACGAGCGCACGAGCGCAACAACAGCGCACAAAGTGCCATGCGCCAATGTTGACGTGATAAGTGCAAAGCGTCACTTTATGCCCTTGAGCCCGAGTCCGAGTCACTAGCTCCTAATAGAATAATTCCATGAGCATGACAAAAAGCAAAATGTTTCATTAAGGAGTTAATCCTTTTTTTCCACTAGAAAAATACTCCCACATGGCACCCATGTGTCCCACCACACCTCATGTGCACATCTTATGTCACGATCCGCTACCCAAATTGTTGGGCCGGGCCGAGTCATGTCCAGCCTACGCTTGAGATAAAGCGTAGTAAGCTGTTCTAATGAATAATAAGATAAGACCAAAGTGTGCTAACAGTTATATATGTAAAGAATAGTCAGAATTGTTTCCAAAAACAAAAGTCCTCTCGTATATAAGTAAGTCCCAAGTACAAGTCCAAAATGTAAAGCTGGATACAGGTCCAGTCACAAAATACATAGTCTAACAATATGAATACTCTCGAAACCCCGAGCAACTACGCAAACTAGACGAGTTTTCCCGCAGGTACATCCTCGTAAGATAAAGCCTGGTCCTCGGCAGTAACTCCATAATATGAATCACAAAGCAACTCCTCCTCAGTAAGTATACCTACAACATTATCCTGTCATGACGGGAGCAAGTACTGATTCTAGCAAACTAAATATAGGAAACATGAAATGAACATAAGTGGAATAAACTGGAATCATGACATCTCATAATCTATCATGGCAAAGACACATATGTCATAGAGATAGATGTATATGTAATGTTTAAAACTGTAGCAGGTACGTGATCGTCAATAGGTGTACAATGTGTAGGGGCACATAATGAAATGTACTTCCGTACAAGTGATACGGCGATAGATGTACATACGCACAAATCCGCTTTGAGATAAAGGCCTACGGCGCAGTAATCATATAGAATAAAACTTTGTTCGGTAAATACATACGGAGAAGGGGGCATAATCATGTACTCTACTAACAGTTTCCCTATAACCAAGATTCTAAACATGTGAGAGATATATAAAGACTATCCTAAGCATGGTAAGGACTGAAAATAATAAAACATGTGAAGATTTTAACTTGCTACCCCTAGGATCAGCATTTAACATGGTTGGAATCGCAGTTCATTGTTGTAACAGTATGTAAAGTTTGCAGAGGTACTTGCCTTTAGCAAAGCAAAGCAGTGATAGAAATGCTATAGATGCCTGGTGACTCGTCACTGTAGAAATAACACATAAACTTAGTTTTTATACTAAGTTAAACACTAAGACACTAGTTGTGTGATACGATTTTCTGACTGGACACCTAGTCAAATGATGACTTTAGCATAGGAGACCAATGTGGGGTGACACAATACCCAAACTAACTTTTTAGGGTCTTTACACTAGTGTGAGGTGAGGTCCAATACTATAATAACTCAAAACAACACAAATCATTGTAAGTCGTAACTATTCAATAAATAAATCAAACTGTACACTGTATTCCAACAATTTTTGAGATAGACAAAAAGCTCAATTTAACATAAAGTAAAGTACCAAAATGATCCTTGTTAATTATAGAAATTTATACTAATTTTTTTGGAAATTATAAACCCTCATAGATATTTATTAAAAATCAGCAACCATATGTATCCTGAAAATGAGTTCTGTTTTCCTATTTTTATAAAATACCAAAAATACATATTAAATGCTAGAAAAATTATAATAAATTAGCTAAATTAACATAGTATCTAAATACAATTTTTTCCAGATTTTTACAGCAATCAAAATATATATAAAAATTCAAAAATAGCAAGTAATAATTTCTGGAAATTAATTAATTAATTATTTACTATTTTGTCCATGTATGCGAAATTGAACCGAAGTCCAGATACAGGACCCAAAGCCATGAATCAAGTCCAATATGACTTGTACAGACTCTGAATGTATTAGACACAATTGGGTCTAAAAACCCATGCTAGGTTTGGACATCAATTGGCCATAATTTATAAAATACAGAAATTTAAATACAAATAATACATTTTAAAGTGGTAAAATATACAAATCATAAAATTATCTAATAAAATAACTTGTGAATTTATACTCAACAATATTTTGTACAAAGTAGAATTTGAAATACATATATAAATATACAACAACAATATTTATATTTATATATATATATATATATATATATATATATATATATATATATATATATATATATATATATATATATATATATATATTATTATATATATTGTTATATATATACTATTATATATACATATATAACAGTATATATATATATTATTATATATATACTGTTATATATGTATATATCCATTATATATATATATACTGTTATATATGTATATATAACAGTATATATATAATAATATATAATATATATATATATATATATATATATATATATATATATATATATATATATATATATATATATATATATATATATATATATATATATATATATATATATATAATGGATATATACATATAATAATATACATATATATATATAAAAACACTAAATATAAAATATATATATATACAAATACAGTATATATATACATATATAACAGTATATATATAATAATATATATATATATACATAAATACATATACATACATATACATATATATATAAATACATATATACATTTATACATAAAAAAAATATATATATATATATACATTTATACATATATATAATAAAATAAACTAAAACAAATCAAAACCAAAAGAAAGGAAAGGGGGGCTCGAACTCGGCCAGGGGCGGAGGGGGGGGGGGCTTTAGCGCGCTCGGGCTGGCCAAGGGGTCAGCCCAAGTCAGTTTTTAGGGAATGGGTTAGGGTTATATTTATTATGGTTTAAGTTAATGGGTTTTTAAACCCGATAGCCCAAACTAAACCCGTTAACGTATTCTTCGTATCCTGACAGTTAGGGACACGAAGAGCGTTCGAGTCTCGTGTCCGGGTCGTGTACGACACGCACGACTCGTGTTGGCCGTGTCCAGACTTACCACTAGACTCGTCGAGATTCGGCGAGTCATATATGTGAATACGAGTCGAGTCGGAGAAGAAAAAAAAAGTGACACGTACGTGTCCGACTTCGGGTCAACGAACGGAACTGCTGTAGGGCGGAGGGGTTGTCGTCGTCGTCGGAGAAAAATGGAACGGGGGTCAGCGCGTCGAGACGCGTCGGTTGGCGGTGGTGGCTCGTCGGGAGGTGGACGGTGGTGAGGGGAAACCTAGATCTAGGGTTCAGGCGAAGTGGCCGGAGAAGATGAAGTGGAGGCGGCGGTTAGGCAGGGCTGGGTGGTCGAAAAAGTAGATTAGGGTTAGGGTTTGGGTCTGGGGCTATTTATAGAGAGGGTAGGGCGGTGAGAAGGGGGCTAGGTCGGTGTCGCGGTGGCGGTCGCCGTTCGGTCGTCGGTCGTCGGGGGCAGGTGAGAGAGGAGAGAGAAAGTCGGGGGGGTGACTGTAGGTTTTGCAGCAAGGCCCCCGAAGTTTGGGGTCTTGCAGATTTACCCTATGCCTATCAGTTTGCAAATATAATTTGCAAACTGTAATTAAAACAAATCATTAAATTGTAAAATGATATAATAACAATTCGACAAATTACATAATAATATTGAAATAATTAAAACTATTACAAATTGATATTAAAATATTTCAATTAATTATAAAATAATATAATTTGATTTAAAAAATATTTAAAAAATATTTAAAATTTTTAGAAAAATTCCTAATAATTATAATAATTTATTTTAAAGCTATAAACACTATTTAAAAATTTATAAAAATAATATTTACAAACTAGGGGCTTACATCTTAACACAATCAAAGTTTTATATAAAGATACTCACTTTTTGGTGTGAGAAATGTTGGACTATCTTTCTAGTTCTGTCACGCCCCAGAACCAGAATACTGGCAAGTAGGAACGGACCAAGCCAGCTACGTATTCCAAAGTACTCTAGTACCACGAAATAACGTATAAGCTTTATAGACATGGGGGTTACTACTACAATCCAACAGGCAATCCTAGGTCAAGAATCCTAGGTATCTCAATGACAGGCAAATATGCAAGGTACAAGAAGTATGATCATCAGACATAAAATATTAAAGCATCCCAAACTATATATATATACATGGATGATCATGAAGCTAGTAATACAAAGTGAAGAACTAACAAGAGTAATAGTCATACATGATAAGATCTAGCTATATTCTAGACTACGCAAATCATGTTTAGGTCCGTAGGCTAAATGTCAAGATCCAAAACACGAGCTAAACACGTGCTCGGAGGCTAAACGCCATAAAAGAATAATATACATAACTAGTGGGAGAATGATATAGGAAAACCCACTAAGGTACTATGGTGCTCCGGGTAGTCACCGTCAAGTAGATGGTACGAAAGATCCTTCGGGCTCTTCTATCAGATTTGGCCAAACAAAACCATTGGGATCAGACCCCCAATAGCAAGTACCACAAAGGAAGCCAAACCATGAACTAAAACCAGCAATAACTAATATAGCAATGGATAGAGATGGAAATAAGTAAATATGGATCGAGACTCGTGCACTACCAATGCACTTATCCCGAGAATAGAAAAGGCAATAAGCACACAACATGGAGCATAAAGTAAATAATATGTGACATAAAGTAAACTGTGGACATATGAATTAAACAGAAGCATGTGAACATGTGAAATAAACTGAACAATATAAGAAAAATGGTACATGTGGGCACGTGAGATAACTGGGATATGTGAGCATGTTAGATAACTAGGACATGTGAGCATGTTAGATAATGGGACATGTGAGCATGTTAGATAACTGGGACATGTGAGTATGTAAGATAACTGAGACATGTATGTAAGATAACTGGGACATGTGAGTATGTAAGATAACTATATAGAACGACAAATGATAAGATAACTTAGGAACTATTTCAGAATCCAAGTTACAACCCGTAAACCAAATAAGGACCGGGGTTGTAACCTTCTCCTGAACAGAACTTAGTCTCTAATGTATGACCCTAGAGGGGGGTGAATAGGAAAATAAAATAATTTAAACACAAGAAGCTATATTACTTAATTAAAAAAGAGAGTAAGAAAATCAAACACGCGATGTATCATGGTATCCTCCCTAGAGGTAATCCAGTCCCGGAACTCTCTCCGGCTTAAATCCACTATTTGGTAAAAATAGTACACACGAGTTTGGATCCGAAGAACTCGCCAACTTCAATACGAGTTTGGATCCGAAGAACTCGTCAATTTCTTACACACGAGTTTTCTTACGAAGGCTCGCCAACTTCAAAAAAAAGGAAGAGAACTGTTGATCTTCTAACACTTGAAGATCGAAAAGTACAACTCTTGAATACTCTAGCACTTTTGGTATGGAAGACAATTAAAAGCTTGGGTAGAGTAGTAATGGTGGAGCTCTTGGTTGTTGGAAAATTTATGGCATAAGTGGATGAGCCTTCAAGAGAGAGAAGGCATCCATTTATAAGAAAACCGAGAGTAGGTAGCATTTAATGCTCCTAAATATAGCCCAGACGGCATACTGTCGGTATGGACCGGCATGCCGTCGGTATACCGTTCTGAACAGTAACAGTAATAATTATATCCGTTGGGGAGCATTTAATGCTAGGAATTAATGCTAGTATTTGTCCATTCAAAAATCAAATTAGATAAACCGGTATACCGTCGGTATAATGCGGTATGCCGTCGGTATACCGTTGTTGGTCACAGAACATTTTATGACTGACAAAACGGTATACCGTCGGTATGCCGTAGTATACCGTCGGTATGTCGAAGTTCGTCATAGAACATTTTGTGTCTAACAAAACGGTATACCGTCGGTATGCCAAAGTTCGTCACAGAACATTTTTGTGTCTAACAAAACGGTATGCCATAGTATACCGTCGGTATGCCGATGTTTGTCACAGAACATTCTGTGGCTCACAAAATGGTATACCATCGGTATGCCGTAGTATACCGTCGGTATGCGTTCTTTTGGACATTGATTTTTGACTAAAAAATAGAAGAGCTTTTCGTTTTGTCATCCAACCTTAAGTGTTTACAGAAAGACCTTGAACTTGTACAGACTCGATATCTTGAAGTGTTGAGAGCCGTCTTTAAGGATCGCTGGTCTTTTCTTTAGTCTTCAAGACTTTGATGACTTGGCTTGAATGGACAGACTTTATATAGTAGAGCTTTTGAAAGAATATCAATCTAAAATACAGAGAAAACTAGACTACGAAGATGTTGTTAATGTTATCAAAATAAACTGTGCCAACAATCTCCTCCATTTTGATAATTGACAAAACAGAAAGATAGCATCTTCAGGGAGTGACTCTCCCGTAGGTAGACAACTCCCCCTCAATACGTTTCTCCCCCTTTGTCACTTAGTCAAAGATGGGAAATAATAAAAAATATAGCAATAAATAGGGAAAACAGTATGATAGACAAAAGCATGCATATACTGGAATCGGAAAGTTGGTCCATGCTTGACACTACATAAAACAAAGATAAACTTTCCTCCATAAGAGTGATCAAGACAACATTCAAAACATAAAAAATAGTCCCCGTAGGACTTCACACAACATTAAAACAAACTACTGGTCCCCGAAGTACCTCAAAGGACACATACTAAAACGACGACCATTTATTCTACTACCATCAACAACAGGAGGCCGCAAACTACTCATCCGCCGGATCATCGTCGTTCCCACCCTGAGCACGGTGAAATGCACCGAAAGGATCCACGCCGTCCGGGTACATGAATCCATAGACGTTGGGATCAGAGAAGCGGGAGCCTTGGTACAAGGGATCCTAAAGGTTTAGATCCAGATAGGCATTCCGGTCCTGTAGAGTGCGCTGAATGAAATAGGCCTGGTTATGGAAGCGGCTCTGGATAAGATTCCCAAGGCCGTGAGTGTTGGCCCTCATCTGCTCCTCCGCCTGAGCCATGCGCATGTCAAAATGCTGCTGGGTCAGCGGCATGAAACGCCCGGATGTAGGAGGAGTAGAAGAGGGCGCTTGTGGGTTGCCATGGGAGGATGAAGAGTTTTGAAAGAGAGAAGATGAAGAGTGAAGAGGAGGAAGAAGAGGAAGGTTGAGTTTATAAAGAAAGATTGGGAAGCGGAAGGGGTTTTTGAAAAATGAGGAGAAGTGATGGAGGGAGTAAATAGGGGGGAGTTTTAAAAAAAATAGTAATGATGAATGTAGTTAATGAAAGTAGTGGAAGGGGTGGGATAGGATGGGAGGTTATGGGGAAGAGGAGGAGATTAGACGGGTAGTTAATGAGAGATAGAGGGTGATTTGATGGGTAGTTAATGAGGGAAGAGGAAAAGGAATGATGGAAGAGATGGTAGGGCCCGATGCAGACTTGACAGCGGCTGTCCGCCTCTAAACGGCATACCGTCGGTATACCGACGTATGCCGACGATATACCGATTTTTGACACAGAATATAATTCTGAACAAAAATCGGCATGCCGCCGTATACCATCGGTGTGCCGTTGGAGATGAGCTAAGTGTCGAAATGAATGACGCCTAATTCTTGGCAAAGAAAAACGAAACGATCCTCCAGGAGTGGTTTGGTAAAAATATCGGCTAACTGATAAGTAGTGTTAATAAAATTAAGGCGGATATTCCCCTTTTGTTGATGGTCACGAAGAAAATGGTGTCTAATCTCAATGTGCTTCGTGCGAGAGTGACGAATCGGGTTTTTCGTGAGATTTATCGAGCTAGTATTATCACATTTAATAGAGGTGTAAGTAAAAGAAATGCCATAGTCTACAAGTGTTTGTGACATCCAAAGAATTTGTGCACAACAGCATCGGGCCGCTATATACTCGACCTTAGTGGTTGAAAGAGCAACAGAGTTTTGTTTCTTACTAAACCACGATACCAAGGATTTCCCAAGGAATTGACATGTGCCGCTAGTACTTTTTCGGTCAATTTTACATCCGGTAAAATCTGCATTCGAGAAGCCGTGAAGCTCAAAGGATGAAGATTTTGGATACCAAAGGCCCATATCAATGGTGCCTTTGAGATATCGAAAAATACGCTTTACAACACATAAGTGCGATTCCTTTGGATTTGCTTGGCATTGTGCACAAAGACAGACACTAACCATGATATCAGGTCGGCTAGCAGTTAGATAAAGTAAGCTACCGATCATACCTCGATACTTACGAATGTCGACCGAAGTACCATCTTCATCATTGTCAAGCTTTGTCGTTGTTGCCATAGGAGTCCTCACTGATTTAGATGAGTCAAGTTCGAAGCGCTTGAGGAGATCATTTGTATATTTTGCTTGATTGATGAAGGTTCCTTTGGGTCCTTGTTTGATTTGCAAGCCTAAAAAGAATGATAGTTCGCCCATCATGCTCATTTCAAATTCATCCTGCATTACTTTAGCAAATTCTACACAAAGTGCATTGTTAGTAGAACCAAAAATAATGTCATCGACATAAATTTGTACTAATAAAAGTGTGCCATTAAGGGATTTGATGAAAAGTGTGGTGTCGACTTTGTCCTTAGAAAAATTATATAAAATAAGAAAGGAACTAAGGCGCTCATACCAAGCACGATGAGCTTGTTTGAGGCCATAAAGGGCTTTGTGTAGTTTGAAAACGTGATGAGAAAATTGAAAATCTTCAAATCCAGGAGGTTACTTAACATAAACTTCCTCTTTAATAATACCATTTAGAAAAGCACTTTTAACATCCATTTGAAAGAGTTTGAAGTCAACAAAGCAAACAAAGCACCAAGCATTCGAATGGATTCAAGACGAGCAACCGGAGCATAGGTTCCATCGTAGTCAGAGCCTTCCTCTTAGTTATAGCCTTGAGCAACCAATCGGGCTTTGTTACGAGTCACTAACCCATCTTCATTAAGTTTATTGCGAAACACCCATTTAGTCCCAATAATGGGGTGGTTGTCAGGTTTAGGGACAAGTTCCCAAACCTTGTTTCGCTCAAATTGATTTACCTCTTCTTGCATCGCTATCATCCAAAATTCATCATGAAAAGCATTATTAATATTTTTAGGCTCTATTTGAGAAATAAAAGCCACGTTTGCACAAAGATCACGGTGGAGGATCTAGTGCTTACACGGGATGAAGGATCCCCAATAATAAGCTCCTTAGGATGATTTGGGACAAATCTCCATTCCTTTGGGAGATCCTCTTGAAGAGGCTCGGTGGTGGAGAATCTTTTGTTGGAGGGGTCACAATTTTATTGTTAGATGAAGAAGGACGAGGATCTCCAATAGAAGAGTTCTCCAAACCAAAAGAGATGTCATCAATATCATCGGATGAGGAGGAGGTAGAAGAGTTAAGTTCATCAAAAAAGACATTAATTGACTCTTCGACAACGAGACTTCTTTTATTAAAGACACGAAAACCTTTACTATGTATTGAGTAGCCAAGAAAAATACCTTCATAAGCTTTTTCTTCAAACTTGCCTAGGTTATCCTTGGTATTCAAAATAAATATTTGCATCCAAAAACTTTAAAATACTCAACAGAAGCAATTTTGTCAAACCAAAGCTCATAAGGAGTCTTTTTGGAAATAGGTCTAATCAAGACCCTATTTATAACATGACATATCGTGTTAACGGCTTTCGCCTAAAAGTATTGGGGGAGCTTATATTGGTTTAACATAACCCGGACCATATCTCCAAGGGTTCTATTCTTTCTCTCCACAATACCATTTTGTTGAGGAGTTCGAGGGCAAGCAAAATCATGACCAAAACCATTCTTTTCACAAAATCTTTTAAAATCGGCATTGTCAAATTCTCCTCCATGATCACTTCTAATTTTGTTAATAGAAAAATCTTTCTCATTTTGAACACGTTTACAAAATGCAATAAATTCACGAAAAGTATCACTTTTACAAGCAAGAAAAATGACCCAAGTAAATATCGAAAAATCATCAACCAAAACAAAAGTATAAAGTTTGCCTTCAAGACTAGTTACTCTACTAGGACCGAATAAATCCATATGAATAAGTTGAAGAGGTCTAGTGGTACTCACAGAGTTGATGGATTTGAAGGATGACTTGGTCAACTTACTTTTCTCACATTCTTCACACACCATATCCTTTTTGAAAGGGATACTTGAAAGTCCTTGTACAAGCTTCTTGGTTGCAAGACAGGAAATGGTATCCATGTTGGCGTGTCCGAGCCTCATGTGCCAAAGCCAACTTTCGTCGTTCTTTGCAACTAAGCACCTGTCATTGTTAGTACCTTCGACAAGATATAGAACATAGATATTGTTTTCTCTAATGCCTTCATATACTGTAGATCCACTAGAGCTATCGGTAATAAAGCATTTGAGTTTAACAAACTTAATATCATAACCATTATCCGTAAGATGACTAATACTAAAAAGATTGTGTTTGAGATTTGTAACAAGACAAACATTCTTAATACAAGGATAAGGAGGGGAACCGATATTACCATTTCCTATGATATGGCCTTTTAGATTGTTACCGAAGGATACATGTCCTTCCTTCTTCATCGATAGTGTTGTAAAAAGTGAAGCATCACCGGTCATGTGCCGTAAACAACCGCTATCGAGAATCCACTTGCTTCTAGCATGAGAAGGATTCTTCACCTACAACATAAGTTGAAGATGAACATTTTGGTGCCCATGATTGTTTGGGTCCTTGATTGTTAGTCTTAGGAATCCATTTATAAACTTTCATATCAACTTGTTTCCTTGTCAGACAATAATTAGAAGTATGTCCAAGCAAGCCACAATAGTTGCACATCATAGAAGATTTTGAAGAAAATGTGTGAGTGTTATGCACATGTGAATCTTTAGTGCAAGGAGTTCTACTATGAGTGTTATGATGATGATAATAGAAGGCATGGTGTGAGGTGTTCTTCTTAACAAAGGGTCCTTTCCTTGTGTTAGGATAGGACTTGTGTGTAGTGTTCTTGTTCATGTGAGAGTTGTGACTAGTGTGGTGATGAGTGTGTGCGTGTCTTAGAGCATGTGTGCGAGTAGTGTTCTTATCACCTAGTTTCTTACTCTGCACAAGAAGATCATTATACTTAGTAGAAGTATTATATTCTCTTCTATTTGCGGCTTGAACTTTATGCATAGCAAAATCGTAAGTCCTTCTGAGGGATTGAATCTCATCATCCCTTTTCTTAATGGTAATTAGAGATTCTTGAAACTTAAGTCGCAAAGACTCTATCTCATTCGTGTCGGAAGCAGAAGATTTCTCTTTTACATCAATAATGATGTTAGAGAGTCTTTCTACTTCAAGTTGAAGTGCATCAACTTCTTTTAGAGATTTCTTGTATTTATTTTTAACACCTTTGTGTTCCTCGTGTAGTTCAAGAATAGCATTTTCCAAGTCATCATAAGTGAGAGTATTTAGAGAGAGATCATCGAGTACCTCATCGGTTGCCATGAGACAAACGTTTTCATTGTGTTTGCACTCTTTGTCGTTGTCTGAATCACTAGCATTGCTCTCACACCAAATGCTGGTGTTGGCAAATTTTCTGGAGGAGGAGCTTCCTTTGCTAGGCTTCTCGTACTTACTTGAGTCTTTTCTTGTCATGGGGCAATCTCTCTTGATATGACCGATTCTTCTGTATTGATAGCACGCCGGATCTTCATCGTTGTCCCATCTAAAGCGGTTGGCTTTGTTGAACTTGAGGAACTTTCGAAAGTGCTTAGCTGTGAGAGCTATTTCTTCATCATCATCAGACTCGTTGTCGTTGGAGCTATCCTTTGAGTAGGATTTTGTAACTTTGAGAGCCAGAGACTTCTCCTTCTCTTTGGTCTTCTCTTTCTCCTTCTCTTGCATGGAAGATTCCTCTTGATCTTTTATGTCTAGTTCATGAGTCATAGGCTTCCCTATGAGGGTCTCAAGGTTTATGATTGTCAGGTCGTTCCCTTCAATGATGGCGGTAGCTTTAGGACTCTATCCTTTAGTCAATCCTCTGAGAATTTTTCTGATCTTTTCATGAGCAGGATATTCCTTACCAAGAAAAGAAAGAGGGTTAATAATATCACCGAAACGAGTAAACATGCAAGTAATAGACTCATCTTGTTTTATCTTAAAAGATTCATATTCTTGTGTGAGTCTACTAATCTTTGATTCTTTTACTTGTGACGTTCCCTCGTGTGTGACTTCAAGCAACTTCCAAATCTCATCAGAAGTCTTGCAAGTAGAGATCCTATTGAATTCACTGCTATCGAGAGCACAGTAAAGAGCGTTCATAGCTTAGCATCTCGACTAGCAAGCTTCTTGGCATTCTTAGTGAGTTTGTCCCAAAGGGTGTTAGACACAACATCCTCAATAACTCTGGAAGGAGTAGGGAGACCATTTATCACACACTCCTATAAATCGAAATCTATGGACTTTAGATAAATGCTCATCCTAATCTTCCAATAGTTATAGTTGGTTCCATCAAATAGAGGAGGTCTATTTGTGGAGTGTCCCTCATTGTGGAATGTATTGATACTAGGGTTAGTGGCCATGTGTCACGCCCCAGAACCAGAATGCTGGAGAGCGGAGGAATGACTCAGCCAGCTACGTATTACGGGTAGATGAATACCGTATAATATGATCAATGCTGTCTAATAAGACGAGGGGGTGCATACTACATAAAAGTCTCGCTATGGTCACTCCACATCTATTGTCTCAATCATTCAAACAAGAAACAAAAATAGAGAACATGTGAGATAAAGCAGTAAGGCGTCCCAAATGCTCAGTCAAAATGTTCTTGATATCTGGCTTTACAAAACACAGCCAGATGATGTAGTAAGTATACACAATTATTATCAGCTGCAGTCTGACTTAGTTACAATTATGCAAAAGTAGGTACAAGACAATCCGACTAACATGTCGGTGCCAAACGGCAAAGTATAAAGTATTAATCAAAACGAGCGGGGAAGTAAGGAACCCACTCGAGTCCTCCTGCGATCATCCCTCTAGTGTTGACCATCTTGGAGGTAGAAGTAAGCTGGATCCTCGGGGACCGGCTCTAAATATGGCCATGCAAAACCAGAGAGGTTAGACCTCTAATAGCAAGTACCGCAAGGGAGCACGATATGAGGAATAAAACCAGTAATAGGAAACATAATAAATAGATCTCTGCTGACTACTGGGATTCACATTACATCACGACACTTCGAACCAACCTCCCAACCAAACAAGGACAGAAGTTAGCCCGTCATGTCCTGACATTCTGATCATCTCAGTTAGGCAATAGAGTGGGTACAGTACACAAACAAATCAATTTAAATCGGCCATACAACTACTACGGCTTGCTATAGTGAGTTCCAAGTTATCTTGGAATTATGCAATAGGAATTCCTCAGTTCTTATTATATGCAAGCAAGGCTAGTTTACCCAGTCAATTAATTGCGCCAATCATGAATTAGACGAGTCCCAGCGGGACGCCCGTCATCAATATACAATATACAATAAGTAATATAACCAGATACCGCTCCCTGCCCGTGTGGCAGATTTGCAATATCTGTGGGGACCAACCGGCCTGTCGGGCACTACTAGTCCCAAGAGGGCTGCCATATAAGAACTCGAAAATCCATTCCCTTCATACAATCATTATTTTATTTAACTTAATAATCTCTATGTTGAGTGAAGTCCCATGCCGTGAGTCATGGTCGTTCAAATGATTACTTTCGTACGGGGTACGATATGCACAACTCTACAACGATACCAGTACGGTTAGGTTGTAGGTCTTACATAGCGTAATACAACAATCAAAACTAACCACGGAGTAATCATGCCTTGACCATAAAGTACACATGCTGTTTTGTAAGATAAATAAATAAATAAATAAATAATTAATAATTAAATAAATAAATAAATTGAAGCCTGCATGTGCCTGTATGCCAATATTCGAGATTCGCGGTCGATTTTAATAGTTCATAATTAATATGAACGTGTCTCATTCATTCAATTCAATAAGACGACTAGCCAGTCTCTCAGTTCCAACTAGGAACGCATGATCAATTATTAGGATAACAATCCCTGTTTATTAATGCTAAGACAATAATTAATGTTAATAAATATCGAGTCAATCAATCAATGATAATATATGTCAATCAATGTCAGTTGAAACAAGAATCAGGCGAAAAGACATTGGGGTCAGAGTCATGCGACTAGGCAAGGATGATTCCATGCGGCCGGAACAGAATAGTCTCATGCGGCCAACTTAGTAAAGCTTCATGCGGCAGCTAAGTCATGCAGCACCATGCGGCTGAGAAGAATCAGCGCCATGCGGCTAGATATACACAAGTCCTATAATGCTAAGCTACGGCAAGAAAGAAATCCTTTGCGGCTAAGATAGTTCACATGCGGCTGCGGGAATGACCCTCATGCGGCTGGAACTGACCAAGTCTATGCGACCCAAATGACGAGCCTCATGCGGCTGATCAGTGCCCTGCAGACAGTTTAAGGCATGTGCGGCCAGAAGGACTCGGGTCCTTTATGCGGCCAGGATATAATACTCATGCAGCTCAAAATTGGACGGGACATATGCGGTTGGCTAAAAACTCATGCGGCTAACTAAAGCTCATGCGGCTATCTAAGCTCATGCGGCTAACTAAAGCTCATGCGGCTAACTAAGCCCATGCGGCTATCTAAGCTTATGCGGCTAACTAAACCCCATGTGGCTAACTAAGCCCATGCGGCCAGGATGACTTGCCGCGTGAAGACTCATGCGGTCAAGCACTACCATGCGGCCAGGATCTGTTCTTTTTCTCCAAATTCTAAGGACAGAACCATGGAAACCATTGCTTCCAAGCTCTCTAAATCCTTCATTCCAAGCCCAAATCTGAACTTTCTTAGGTCAAAATAGGGTAGAACGAAATTCTCTACAACATGGAACTATCAAAACTTAAAGATAACAAAGTTTACTAGATCAAAACCTAAGAAATCCGAAAATGTATTAGACTTAGATCTACAAGAAATGAACCATGAAAATTGAAAATGTTAAGTACTAAAGAAGCTCAAAACCAAGTAAGGAAGATGATGGAACGATAATAATGGTGATCCATCAAGAAGCAAGTTTGGCACTTGCCTTGGCGGCTGGTAGGTGGGGGAGGAGTTATGAGGAAGAAGAGATTAATGGTGAAGTAATGAAGAGAGAGAAAGGGGATGGGTGTAAATAAAGGGGTGGTGGTAGGTGGGGATTTGAGATGAACAACATACTAAATCCAATCCAAGCCGAACCCAAAGTATAACTAAAGCAGAGTACAAAAGCAGGAAATAAAATGCAGAAATAAAATTGTAAAAAATTAATTAACATGAAATTAAAGGGGTTTAACTACAAAATAATACATGATAAATATTAAATAAATATATTAAAGCAGTACATGCATTAAAAATACATATTCTGGGAACGGGAAGTGACATCTCTACCCTCCTTAGAAAAATTTTGTCCTCGGAATTTCAAATCCAAGCAAGATAGGAATATCAAAACTAAACTAATCTAGGTATAAGGAACTTGAGCAAGCAATCATTCTTCAATGTTTAACTAGCAGATAACTTATCTACATTAACTATCTATGATATCACGTAGTTCTATCCATAGGGTGACAAGCATGAGGGGTTAAGACAATCAAGGTACACGGGAAAATATACCTTGTGAGTCAAATAGATGTGGATACCGTGATCGGATATTATCCTCACGTTTCCACGTTGACTCTCCCAACGAGTGATGACCCCAAACAACCCGGACAAGGCTAATTGTTCGGTTCTTGAGTATCTTCTCTCTCCGGTCCAAAATGGACACCGGCTGCTCCTCGTAAGACAAGTTGGTACCAACAACCAACTCAGAATGATCAAGGATATGGCTGGAGTCCGATACATACCTTCGCAATTGAGATACATAAAACACGTCATGCACCTCTCGTAACGAAGGTGGAAGGGACAAACGATAAGCAACATCGCCTACCCTATCAAGGATAACAAATGGTCCTACGTATCGCGGACTCAACTTCCCGCGAACGCCAAATCTAATGACCCTACGGGTAGGTGAGATCCGTAAGAATACGTGGTCCCCAACAGAAAACTCTAGCGGTCTACGATGCTGGTCCGCCCAATGACGATGCCGATCTTGCACAACTCGGAGTCGCTCTCTAACTCCCTTGACCAATTCTAACACTTGAAGATCGAACAGTACAACTCTTGAATACTCTAGCACTTTTGGAATGGAAGACAATTATAAGCTTGGGTAGAGTAGTAATGGTGGAGCTCTTGGTTGTTGAAAAATTTATGGCATAAGTGGATAAGCCTTCAAGAGAGAGAAGGCATCCATTTATAAGAAAACCAAGAGTAGGTAGCATTTAATGCTCCTGAATATAGCCCAGACGGCATACCGTCGGTATGGACCGGCATGCCGTTGGTATGCCGTTCTGAACAGTAACGGTAATAATTATATCCGTTGGGGAGCATTTAATGCTAGCAATTAATGCTAGTATTTGTCTATTCAAAAATCAAATTAGATAAACTGATATACCGTCGATATGCCGCGGTATGCCGTAGGTATACCGATGTTGGTCACAGAACATTTTGTGACTGACAAAACGGTATACCGTCGGTATGCCGTAGTATACCGTCGGTATGCCGAAGTTCGTCACAGAACATTTTTGTGTCTAACAAAATGGTATACCGTCGGTATGCCATAGCATACCGTCTGTATGCCGATGTTTGTCACAGAACATTTTGTGGCTCACAAAACGGTATACCGTCGGTATGCATTCTTTTGGACATTGATTTTTGACTGAAAAAATAGAAGAGATTTTCGTTTTGTCATCCAACCTTAAGTGTTTACAGAAAGACCTAGACCTTGTACAGACTCGATATCTTGAAGTGTTGAGAGCCGTCTTTAAGGATTGCTAGTTATTTCTTCAGTCTTTAAGGCTTTGATGACTTGGCTTGAATGGACAGACTTTATGTAGTAGAGCTTTTGAAAGAATATCAATCTGAAATACAAAGAAAACTAGACTACGAAGTTGCTGTTAATGTTATCAAAATAAACTGTGCCAACATCTAATCATTTATCGGCAAAAGTAAAGCATAAACAATGATGTACTAAAATAAACAAATCTGGACACTGCCTAAACAAAACTGGACTAGACTGGACTCCATACAACAATCACGGCCAAGTAATGAGTACGACTTTATATATTAGCTAACTAGGGTTATCATAATCCTAATAAATTACTAACAAGATGCAATTGAGATATTTTTCCGCAGTCACAAGCCCTGCAGACTATCCAGGTTATTCAGGCGAGGTTACATGAGTTATCAAAAATTATTAGGTGACTTAGAGTGCAACATATGACAGTGTGCTGGAAATGCGCCCTATTCGACGGCAGGCTACAAGTCCACTGGTGTGGCCGGAATAACGGGATCGCCTGTAACTGTAAAAAGCTCTTTATATGAACTACTTAATCGATCTAGTCATTTAACCTAGTCAGATTTATTATGAATTCCTGACCGTGGTAACTAGGAATCCATGTCCTAGACATGATGCAAGACGAGACAGGTAGCTTGTACAATCATAATCAGAAAAATCAACCACGGTGTCCAGACAAGAGTTACACTTAACAAGTCAGGATTGACTGTCGCAACAGTAATTAAGATTTCATATGTCATGTCCGATTTACTTGTCTTGTCAAGAGTACTTGTCAGGAGTGTGCCTCGACGGGTCAATATCATGTAAGCAAGAAAAGACACGTACAAGAGTGCGCCACGACGGACCACAACAAAAAAAATCCTAGACATGGCATAGACTGCAAAGTACAGTAAATTCGGGAAGACATGGTAATACATATCATAGCATATAAGAAAGAATCGAAAGGAAAGACATATCATGGCATGTGAAAAGGAATAAATAAAAGTAAATACATGACATAGAATAATAATTTAACATGTGCTAGTGTCCAGTGTATATAATTATTCTCTAATTATACAAGATCATCAAGATGAGGTCATGTTGTCAGGTTCAGGTCAAGTTTATATTAAAAATTTATCAAGTCGGGTCGTCGTAAGTTAGGCCAAGTACAGAAAACATACAAAAAAGATCAAAGAAATTCATGGGTGATTTGAAACTATCAATTACATATGAACTCCAATTAAGGTGAAACAAGAAGATTCTTGAAACCAAGACAAAGATCAACAACTTTTATGTTCTGACTTTTACAAGATTCTAGCTACAAAACAGCTTAAACATGCAAAAACGACTAAGTACAGGAAAGCACAGTACAGTACAGGAAAGAGCAGTACAGTGCAAGAAAGTGCAGGTGCAGTCTGTGCAGGAAAGCGCAGGTGCAGTCTGCGCAGGAAAGTGCAGGTGCAGTCTGTGCAGGAAAGCGCGCAGGCTATGCAGTCTGTGCTGGAAGGTACGCAGGCTGTGCAGTCTGTGCTGGAAGGTACGCAGGCTGCACAGAAAGATACGCAAGCTATGCAGGAAGGTGCAGGCTGTGCACAAATACGCAGGTGCAGGCTGCATCTTTCCCAAATCAGTACCGAAGTGCATAGGGAACACATGAACTCAAGGAATGTCTTCCTCAAAATAAGTCAAAATCAAGCGGTTCAAAAGCCAAAATTGGGTAGAATAAAATTTCCCACAACATAGGACCATAAGATTTCAAAAATAACAAACTTTAAGAGATCAAAAACAAGAAAAACAAGAAAAGTCTTAGAACTTAGATCTATAAAAATGTAACCATTAAAACCCAAAACTTTCAGTACTAAAGATGCTTAGAATCATGAGAGAAAGGGAATAGAACAAACGAAAATGAAAATCCATCATGTTCTCCATAGAGCAAGACCTAGACAATTCTAAGCATTTAACACCAAGGAAAACGAAGATGATAATAAAACAATATTATTCAAGATTTGGCAAGATGTACTTGCCTAGGTTAAGCTCCAAGCCTAATCTTCCACTCCACCTCCAAGAGGGGTACGAAACCACACTCTAGGCCTCATGGCCAAGCTCTTGGCAAGCTCCAAGGGGAGAGAAGAGAAGAAGAAATAAAGAAAAAGTGAAGAGAATGAAAAGAGAGAGGAGAGAGAAAGTGAAAGAGTATATATAGAAGGGGGATTAATCACAAAAGTTGGATGGTGATCCATGTAAAGATCTAAGTCAATCCTAGCCATTCAAAGAAAACCAAGTATCCATTGGATAATAGGATGCATCTACACTATTCACGAAAATATCTAAATACTATTCATCAAAATATCAAAAATATTATTTACGAAAATATCAGAAACACTATTTATGAAAATATCTGAAATCAAAAATATCTAAAATGTAGAAAATTTGTCCGTACGGTATGCCATCGGTATACACTGGTATACTGGCGATATGCCGGTCAAGGAGAAAATCTATAAGTTGGAATTTTTTTAAAGCGTTCTGAAAATCAAGAAAATACGAAATATAGTACAAAAATATGTATCCGTATATAAATATTGATACTGTGAGACGAGTCTCACAACTCTTCCATTCTTAGAAAAATTCTGTCCTCGAAATTTTCTAAATCTAGTCAAGCATGATAACCAAAATAAAAGCTCAAGAAAATACAACTATCTCAATAAAACAAAGCATGACATATAAGTAGATGAAAGCAACAGTAATATAAATAAATGCGTAAGCAATAACACAACCACAATCAAGAAGGGCTGGAGGGATATAAATAAATATGTCTCCTGAGTCAGTTTGAGTAGGGACCCGCCCTCGCTGGCCTACGCTGACTCCCAAAATAGATAGGGGTCAAGTCTCAAAGTAAGTCGGTACCAATGACTTAGTCTAAGACATGACTCTACCTAGGACGTATCTTCGTAGTCGAGACACGTGATAGATATCATGTATCTCAAGATACAAAGACAGAAGAGTGGGACGAGAAACTCTCATCCACTCACCGAATAAGTCAAGCCGACCGTTGTACCATAATATCAGTAGAATACAAGGATGCCGACAAAAACCTACGATATACTGCCACTACATGGCCTGTTACTGAAGGATAAATCAAAAGGGCATAACTTAAATAAGACCATAAAGATGGTACCCGAGACTCCCTAGGTACTACTCTTATGTCGATAATAGAGCTGCTCCTGAGACTGCGCATACAACTTTGCTCTACGCTGCCTGACCCTCTGAGCTTGCGATGGCGAAAAATACTGTGCCAATGGATGAACATCTAGTGTTAGCCTTAACTGCTCATCCACTGTTGGGGGTGATGACGGATGCGACTGAAAGGACTGAGGTGGAACATCTATTGTAGTTGGTCGTCCTCGAGATGTCAGATAGGGACAAGTGATAACTGAATGGTTCTCTGCTCAACAGCGAAAGCATCGCCTATTGGTCACCCGAAAAACTGATCTGAGATGCCCTATTTTTCTACAATAGGTACATGCTTCTTGTTCTGCCTGATACTGCTGGTCTCTCTGCCTCTGAGCCTGGGCCTGTATATATTGCTGAGTCCCCTCCTGCTGGAATGTATGGGACTGCATCGATGAAGGCCTTTGAGCCCACTTCTGCTGAACTGGTGTTGGTAACTTGAACTGGGTAACTGTAGGCTGGAAGGATGAAGATCCAGCTGAACTCCTCCGGGAAAAAATCCCTATCATGTGGTCTGGTGATCCGTATGACAAACATAGAAAGTTGGCCCTTCGACAAGTAAGATGAGTGTGCCCCCATCCACAGAAGGAACATACGACTGATAACTTCTGGTGTTGGTATGAAGGTTTGTATATTGGTACTGGTGAGTGATGCCGAGGTGGATAGCCTGACACAGGTGCATGGTACCTCTTACGATCCTAAGTTCTGGATGTAGTCCTTCTGGCTATATGCTCATTGCTTTCGTACTACCTCTAAGGTAGGTCGGGCTTTATATGCTGACTGACTAGATGACTGATACTGCCTGGCTCCAATCTGTACTTCTTCTGGCTGCAGGTCCTCGGCTTGAAATACCTCTGGTATTCCTTGCCCACTACGGTCCATCAATATCGGAATACTCTGCTAGAGAACAAGATCTCTTTGTTGCTGTAACTCCATCATATTCTTCATGATTCCTAGAAATGCATGTACATCAGGATGATCTGATACTACCCCTGGTCGGACTGTTGACTGTACTAGTGATACATGATGTCCTGACTCTGGCGATGCCTTGTCTGGATGATGATCTATCACTGGTACTGACTGATGAGACTATGGCTGAACTGGCAATTCTGACTATACGGGCACAGCTGGCTGATCGAGATGGACGAACATCACTACCCTCAAGTCGACTCTTGACTCTCCTCCTGAATGCTGAGACTGATCCTCCAAAACTGGCCTAGCAGAAGATTATTGGCCTGCCATCGGAAGAACCCAAGCGAGGTGATCGGAAGGATTAAGAATGGTGTACCTGAAAGTTGAAGGACACAAGGATCAAATTGAGGAAACATAAAAGATCAACGCAGATATCAGGTCAAAGGATCAGAGATATAGAATAATACGAAGGAAATCAATAAAGGAGAATTGTGACTAAGATATCTAAATATCAGTAACCCCCACATATCTGATAAATCAGACCTGCATGGGCCACCACTAAAACCTTTGTCACGCCCCAGAACCAGAATACTGGCAAGTAGGGACGGACCAGGCAAGCTACATATTCCAAAGTACTCCAGTACCCCAAAATAACGTATAAGTTGTATAGACATGGGGGTTACTACTATGATCCAACTGGCAATCCTAGGTCAAGAATCCTAGGTATCTCAATCACAGATAAATATACAAGGTAAAAGAAGTATGATCATCAGACATAAAATAGTAAAGCGTCCCAAACTATATATACATGAATGATCATGAAGCTAGTAATACAAAGTGAAGAACTAGCAAGAGTAATAGTCATACATGATAAGCTCTAGCTATAGTCTAGACTACGCAAATCATGTTTAGGCCCGTAGGCTAAATGTCAAGATCCAAAACACGAAGTAAATACGTGCTCGGAGGCTAAATGCCATAAAAGAATAATGTACATAACTGGTGGGATAATGATATAGGAAAACCCACTAAGGTACTCTAGTGCTCCGGGTAGTCACCGTCGAGTCGATGGTACGGAAGATCCTTCGGGCTCTTCTATCAGATCTGGCCAAACAAAACCAGTGGGGTCAGACCCCCAATAGCAAGTACCACAAAGGAAGCCAAACTATGAACTAAAACTAGCAATAACTAACATAGCAATGGATAGAGATGGAAATAAGTAAATATGGATCGAGACTCGTACACTACCAATGCACTTATCCCGAGAATAGAAAAGACAATAAGTACACAACATGGAGCATAAAGTAAATAATATGTGACATAAAGTAAACTGTGGACATGTGAATTAAACGGAAGCATGTGAATATGTGAAATAAACTGAACAATGTAAAAGAAATGGTACATATGAGCACGTGAGAGAACTGGAATATGTGAGCATGTTAGATGACTGGGACATGTGAGCATGTTAGATAACTGGGACATGTGAGCATGTTAGATAACTGGGACATGTGAGCATGTTAGATAACTGGGACATATGAGTATGTAAGATAACTGGGACATGTGAGTATGTAAGATAACTATATAGAATGACAAATGATAAGGTAACTTAGGAACTATTCCGGATCCCAAGTTAGAACACGTAAACTAAATAAGGACCGGGGTTGTAACCCTTCTCCTGAACAGAACTTAGTCTCTAATCATTTATCGGCAAAAGTAAAGCATAAACAATGATGTACTAAAATAAACAAGTTCAGACACTGCCTAGACAAAACTAGACTAGACTGGACTCCATACAACAATCACGGCCAAGAAATGAGTACGGCTTTATAAATTAGCTAACTAGGATTATCACAATCCTAATTACTAACAAGATGCAGTTGAGAGATTTTTTGCAGTCACAAGCCCTGCAGACTATCCAGGTTATCCAGGCGAGGTTACAAGAGTTACAAGAGTTATCAAGAATTATTAGGTGACTTAGAGTGCAACACATGACAGTGTGCTGGAAATGCGCCATACTCGACGGCAGGCTACAAGTCTACTGGTGTGGCCGGGATAACGGGATCGCCTGTAACTAGGAAATCTCTCTATATGAACTACTTTATCAATCTAGTCATTGGTCACGACCCGTACCCTATGTAAGGGCACAGTGCGTAACAGCGCCCAGCCTACGCCGCAGAATCGGTGGTAGAAAGCTGTACAAGGTTACTATCTAAACAACAACTCACGCAAATATATAATGTACTTGTCAAAACTCAACTTCGAACGGAGGACACGTATAAGATATGATAATACTCAATCACAGTCTAAGCACGATATGATAACACAGAATCACAAAAGCTATACTAACTCCAAACAACAACTCTAATAAACTACAAACATAATAATATCTGAAAAAATCTTGTAGCTCTCCTTCACGAATTTTTTTGAAATATTTTTGTATTTTATCTATTCAATTTAAATAGTGATTTTTAGATTTTTAGAATTAATTATTTAGTTATTTATTACGGTAGATGATTTTAGCCATGGTTGAGTTTTGAAGTACCAGACGTCTAGGAATCATGGCACGGATAGTGTAGTGACGTGCTTTGACTAGTGTTTAGCCATGGTAGAGGAATGTCGAGACATAAGAGTGTCCTAACTAGAAAAACCAAGCCAAGTTGCGACTTAACCCGTACCGAAGTTTTATTTATTATTTAATTATATAATTGAGTTTTAGGGAACCCAGTTGTACCGAACTTGTCCAGATTGGGCCCAAGTCAAATCCAAGCCCATGTAGCATGTAGTGAGACCAAATACGACCTTGTAGACATGTTTGGTGAATGCAATTATTTTTGTATATATTTAGGAATTGGCGATTTGTATTTATTAAATCATTTATAATAATGATATATATAGATATATAGGTGTATATATATTTCTATAAATAAGATACTATATTATGAATATATATTATTAGGATATATTTTTGGTTGTTGTGAATATTCATTGTTGTAATGGTAGGTATGCATGGAAGTTATGTATAAATAAATATACATTATCTATGAGTGTATGTGTATGTATATATAAATATATATATAATACATGTATATGGGTATATGTATGGGTTTATATATATTAAATATAAATGTATATGTATGTATGTGTATATATAAATATATATGGGAATATATATATATATATATATATATATATATATATATATATATATATATATATATATATATATATATATATATATATTTGTGTATAGATAGATATGTGTATATGTGTATTTATATATATATTATGTATATGCGGGTATATATGTATGTATACAAACACATACGTATTTATGTGTATATAAACATATATATGTATATAAATATATATGTATTAGTATATAAATAATGAATAAAAAGAAATAGGAAAAGGAAAATAGAAATGAAATAATAAAAAGAAAAACCCTCACATGGGCCGAGCCCAGCCCGAGCTCCACAAGAGCCAGGGCCCGACCCAAGCAGCCCCATACTATACCCAACAGCAAACCAATCTGAGCCGACCCCTATATCCCCGCACAGCCGCGAAGTTATAACGAACAGAGGAACAAAACTCTAAACCCTAGCAGCCCCCGCCGACCCCCAGACCATGGGCGGCCACCTCGACGCTGGAGCGCCGTCGGGGGCCGTCGGACGATGGCCAGAGATCCACGCGCGCGCATGGCAGACGGGACAGCAACAGCAGTAGCAGGCAGCAACGCGCCAACTTCGCGACGCTATCTCTTCCATCTCGTTCGATCTTTTATCGAACCAGTTGCTCAGGTACGCTTACGAACTAACCATCTTTATATCCCTTCAATTATTTCAAATATAGATGGCTGAGGTTGGCCAGAAAACAGAGTTGAAGTTGACGAAAAACCCACTAGTAAACAGGGCAAAACCCAGTCCCAACACTCAACTTGGAAGGCGATTTCTTGCCAATCCATAGACCGAATTCGAAAACCATCTGAACGGACTTCTAGACAACCTAACCGGCAGTAAAACCCTATTTTTATATTATTTTTATAATCAGTAGATGCAAAGATAAACCGACTTGAAAATCGAGAAAAACCTGATAAAACAGTTTTAAAAAACTAGAAAATCATCCACACGACGTGCGTTCCGCCATTCCGGGCGACGTGGTCGCGAACCGAAAGTATCGAAAGCTGCGTAATGGTTTCGTGGTCGTGTGGACTTTGACGGAATTCAAATTGGTCGCGTGTGCACGACGAATTTGATGCGTACCCGTCAAAATTCACCGTATCGACCACTTTGCACAAACTCCAATTACTTTGTGCACGTTCGTCAGATCGAGACAAAACTTGTGCCAACAGGACTGTATCATTTTTATGGTCCTGTATGCCAAGTTTGGTCCGATTCTGAGACAGTTGACAAAATCACCGTTTTACGGGCCCCACGGTCCGACTCAACGGGTGATTTTGTGCACGGCCTACCGGAATCCAACTCTGGACATACGGGTGGGTTCGTATCAGAAAATCGAACCTGTTGACATATAGTTTGACGATTTTATAGACCAATGACTCTGGCACACTTTTCGGTGCAAAGCGGGTCCAACGGCGGACACCGTTTTTGCTCGAAATTACCGTTTTGCCCCTATGTCCAGAATTGGACTTAAGGACAGGCAATCCTAGCTAATTTGACTATTCTAAGAATATTAGCGATGTTTGTTTCAGCTTTTGGAGACAGTTGTGATGACTTGGACTGTACGGCTCACTAGTTGACAATATTTTGTTGGTTCTTCGTGCAACCCCCCCAGGCAAGTATACCTTGCCTCCCTCTACAGTTTACTTTCATGCTTATAGTACACCTGTCTTAGTATGTTATCTTGAGTTACCTTAGTTGTTATAGATTTATGGGATACCATGTTTACTAGTTTATTGTCTTGTTTGCATATCAGTGTTTCATGATTTGATAGTGTAGTTATACCCGGCTTGTTTACGTCATGGATCATGCTAGAGTTGTCCTTACCTGTGTCATGACTGAGTTATACCATGTCTTCACCTGCGTCTTGACTGAGTCGTGTCTGCAAGTATGTGTGAGTGAACTGCTATTCCTTGTCTTTCCCACAACCTGCGAGTCCACACACGGGGTGAGGGTTGTCCGTTTGCACCTGCGAGTCCACACACGGGACGAGGGTGACTTGTCTTGAAACTGACCTGCGAGTCCACAATCGGGGCGAGGGTTAGTGATTAGTTCAAACCTGCGAGTCCACATTCGGGGCGAGGGTTTGGTATTCCATTGATCTCTTGTTCTTCCAGCAGTTCATTTATGCATAGTTGATCCCGTGTCCGTGTACATAGTTACCTGTCAGTAGCCACGTGTCAGTTTTCCTGTCTAGTTCCTGTTTATACCCTGTATATATTTCTGCACGATTAAACTGTTAGATAGGCATGTTTTATGTATCTTGCTAGTCCTCTGAGGACCTGATGATCTCTTCAGGTTTAGCGATTGTATGGAGTTAGTTAGCAGAGCTGGATGGTAGAGGATTGCGATGCATGATACAGGAATTTGCTTGTGATATTTCTTTATTATCCTCTCGTGCTTTATATTCCATGCCATATTATATTCTGCTTACTTTATAGACTCATATCATTCTTAGAGTCTAATCGAACAATATGCTAATGGGCTGCAGACCATGACCCATACTTGTTTATTCTTGTTTATATGATTCATGTGGATTGAGATATAGTTTAGATTAGATATGATACCATGTCCTTGACAGCTTATACGTACTCGAGTCGGGCTGGAGTCCGCTCGATACGTAGCTGGCTTGCTCACGAGCTCGCGTCCGAAAAGCGGGTGCGGGTCGTGACAAATCTCAAAACAAAGTCAAGATCTCAACTTATTAAAATATAAGTTCAATATGAAAGTCTAAAGCAAGTCTACTAAACTAATCTCCCGATCACTCCTGAGTGTCGAGGTCCAAGGTAGCTATACCGTCTCTGGATCCCAAGCAAGTAGGGCAAGGGTGCTCAGGACAAACATCTGTAATATTTTCAACTGGTCCAGTCAGGACAGGAACGAGCACAAAATTATCTAGAAATCCCAAGTAAATGACAAAGACTATAAAATAGTTATAGACAGTTATATTGATGAACAAGCAGTTTAGACAGTTAATAAAAATAGAACGACAGTTAGAATAAGAAAAGTAAAGCTGAGAAAAACAGAAGAACATGGCAATGAAGACTGTAATATAAAACTAGCCGAACTAGAGTAATGATGATATAAGTCCAGACAATATAATGTAAGACAAGTGTGATTCTAGTATGAGATGAGTCCAGCAAGTGATTCTAATCCATGAGTCGAGTAAGGTAATTCTTGTCAATAATTCTTGTAAGGTAATTCTTGTAAGGTAATTCTTGTCAATGATTCTTGTATGATTCGAGTATGAGTCTAGACAATATCCAAGTGTATTTTAAAATACTGAGATCGACATGCAAACGGCTATAGGTAAATCCGACACATCTCACACCTGGCCAAGTGTGGGATGGCTATTCTTCTTGTATGCTTCACTGTGGAGATTCTTGTATTTTGGAAATGTTTACATGTCTACTCAAGTATTTTTCCGTCCGACAAGTACAAGTAAAGTCTATAATCTGATACGTAAATCGAGAACAAGTCTAGCCAAAACATAATGATGCTTGTAAGTGATTCTTGTAGATGATTCTTGTATGATTCGAGTCATGATTCTTGTAATAGAGGCTAGACAAATAAGGTAAGTGTGTCGCATGAAATGGATCCAGTAATATTAATCCATGCTGGTAACAGAGAATCAAATAAACTAACTAGAACTGAATACAGAAATCGACAAGTAAATGAAAGAACTATCAGAGAATGTACTCGCCTGATACCCTATGCAACTGATAGAAATAGACATTTGAACCTGAGTCACAATGTCCTAAATAAAGTAATATAGGTTATGATGTGTTCAAATATGTAATAAAGGAAGTCTACAATGTAACTACATGATTCTAAGTCAATCTAGGTCAAGTCAACTCTAAGTCAACTCTGGTCTACCTTGGGTCAAACTAGGAGTCAAGGTTAAGCTTCTAGGGTTTTGGTCAAACTTAGATTAGTGGTCAACATCTATGATACTTAGGATATATTAATATATATACATACCACATATATCCTTACCCATATAGTACCACCCTAACACACACACACACACACACACACACACACATATATATATATATATATATATATATATATATATATATATATATATATATATATATATATATATATATATATATCATATATCAAGTATATACATATCCTTACTATGAACCATAACATATATCTATATACTCTCATAATATATATAGATACTATATAACCCAAAAATATATATACCTATCTATATAACCCTTCCACAATCTAACATCACCTACGCAAACTCAAATACTTAGACACTAACCAACTAACACTAGGATACCATATCAACCTTGGTCATATCGGCATCCCAATACCAATACCTTGGTTGGAATCCAATACCTTAACTTGGGTAAACCTAACCTTACCTTGATATCTTGATACCTTATCTTGGTACCTTGATACCATACTTGGTCATAGGTAAACTAATTATTTACCTTGAAGGTAAAGGTAATTCATATATATCTTAAGATACTAACTTGGTATCATGAGATACCAAGATACCCCTCAATGATCTAATTAACTAACTATCTAATGTACTAACATAACATCTTAACTAATATCTAACATATAATCTATAGGGACTAACTTACTAACATACCAATATCTTAAACTAACATAACCTACCAACATATCAATATCTAACATACTAGATATCTAACATGAAACTATCTAACAACATATCAAATATCTAACAAAATACTAACCTCTTCTATCTAACTAACACTCATACTAACAAATATTAACTAACAATAATATATATATATATATATATATATATATATATATATATATATATATATATATATATATATATATATACTAACTATATCATATATATACTCTATGATACCTGCATTCACTTAATATCCATGCTACATAGGCTCATAGGTTACACAAAATGCCTATGTCGTATAGTCACTCTTCTACTTAAAACCGATAATGTACTAATGGGGCCTTCACTAAATTCTAGGATTAAAGTATGTTATAGCTTTTTGTGTTAGCTTTCTGAAACTTCAAACGGATCATATTTTCGTGTCCGGAAGCTCCCGGAATCGCGAAAACACCGAAACGCGTTTGTCTTTCGGACAAATGACACTCAAATAGTTTTACAGAAAATTCTAAAATGATTTTGGCTTGTTAAAATATATATTTGGAAATCTAACTTCGATACGGTTCTTCTAAAAAAATGGAAGATTAATCGGAGTTCTAAGCTAAAAGTTATGATATTTCTAAGTTGCTATGGCTAATAAAAACGTAGATGAATATTATGACGAATTTGGATTGTTTTGGACAAAAAAAAACACATGTAGGCCAAGATACTTGGATACCAACGTAGGTATCCAAATAACATTCTAACCATCCTAACTAAGATCAATCCACTCTCTAACCATTCTAAAACTGAATTTAAAACACAATTAATCATATTAGGCAATAAACCAAACACATGGAGTGTCCTAATTTGGGATCTACCAAGTAGGACACAAAATAGATATATAAAATCCTCAAGAGAGCTCCAAATAGCCTCAAACTTGAATCTAAAGGGGGTTCATGCATGGGGGTGGATCCTATGGATTCAAAACTAACTAATATGCATAGAAAATCAATTTAAAGGGTTAGTTTTACCTATTTGGAATGGGATCCCAGTGATACTCTCAAGGGCACGACTCCGATACGAAGATCGATCCTTCCAAAATGGACACTCCTCTTTGTACTTTGATCCAAATCTTTGCTAGCACCCTCCCTTGATAGTATGAGAAGGTTGGATGGAAGTTTTGGTGGAGGAATGAAGAGATTTGGAGATCAAATCAAAGAGGAAAGCTCTCTAATTTGGAGAAGAACACTTTGTGAAGGAAAAGAGGCATGATGGAATGAAATGAAAGGAAAAGATGCTAACCTACCTATAGTGGCTGCCATTATACCCTATTGGGCCTTGGGGGAAAGCCCATTAAGGCTTTAACTAGTCCTCTTGGTTAATTTTAAGTTAGGTTCAAGTTTGGAATCAAAAGGGTTAAATTTAAGCCTCTAATTTAACCAATCTAACAAGTGGGATTAGTCTAAACTTACTAACTTAATTAGTAGGGTTTGTGGGCCATGACTAACTAATCTTGGGATCCCGTCTAGAGTCTAAGCTACCCGGGTCACTAACACAAGTCAGAACAAAACGAAACTCAAATTCGACTAAATAAATCCCGTAAAATTAATATTAAAATATAAAAATTCCCAAAATATTAAAATATGAAAATAACCAAAATCACAATATATCAATTTAAATATTATTAAAATAATCTAAAATTTACCAATTAATCAAAATCATAAATAATTCAAAAGTCACAAAATGACCAAATTATCCTTAGCTTAAAAAGTAGTAATTAGCTAATTTAATCACATGGGTTAGGCCTCCATGGTCATGGTTAGTCTCTAGGCTAATCAGCTCTAAGGTTACACTAGCCAAAGAATAAAATCACAAAATACTAATTTAATGATATTAAAATAATCAAAATTTACCAATAAATTAATAACATGATTTAAACCTATTATTAAATAATCAATTTTACAAAAGTTCAAAATTATCCTCATTTTAGAAAAGTGGTGGTTACATCATTTAACCTAGTCAGATTCATTATGAATCCCTGACCGTGGTAACCAGGAATTCATGTCCTAGACATGATGCAAGACGAGACATGTAGCTTGTACAATCACAACAACAATCAAGATTTCACATGTCATGTCGGGTTTACTTGTCCTGTCAAGAGTACTTGTCAGGTGTGCACCTCGACGGGCCAATATCATGTAAGCAAGAAAAGACATGTACAATAGTGCACCACGATGGATCACTATCTAGTAAGCAAAGAAAGACATGTAACAAGAGTGCGCCACGACAGACTACAACAAAGAAATTCTACACATAGCATAGATTACAAACTACAATAAATCCGGGAAGGCATAACAATACATATCATAGCATATAAGAAAGAATCGAAAGAAAAGACATTTCATGGCATGTGAAAATGAATAAATAAAAGTAAGTTCATGACATAGAATAATAATTGAACATGTGCTAGTGTCAAGTGTATATAGGATGTATAATTATTCTCTAACTATACAAGATCATCAAGATGAGATCATGTTGTAATGTTCAAGTCAAATTTAATATTAACAAGTTATCAAGTCGGGTCATTGCAAGTTAGACCAAGTACATAAAACATACAAAAAAGATCAAAGACATTCATGGGTAATTTGAAACTATCAATTACATATAAACTCTAATTAAGGTAAAATAAGAAGATTCTTGAAACCAAGACAAAGATCTACAACTTTTATATTTTGAGTTTTACAAGATTCTAGCTACAAAACAGCTTAAACATGCAAAAACGGCTAAGTGCTGGAAAGCACAGTACAGTGCAGGAAAGAGCAGCGACAAAGTGCAGGAAAGCACAGTGTAGTACAGGAAAGAGCAGTGTAGTGCAGGAAAGCGCAGGTGCAGTCTGCGCAGGAAAGCGTAGGTGTAGTCTGCGCAGGAAAGCGCAGGTGCAGTTTGTGCAAAAAATACATGTACAGTCTGCGCAGGAAAGCACAGGTACAGCTTGTGCAGAAAAGTACAGGTATAGTCTGCACAGGAAAGCGCAGGTGCAGTTTGTGCATTAAAGCGCAGGTGTAGTCTGCGCAGGAAAGCGCCGGTACAGTCTGTGCAGGAAAGCACGCAGGCTGTGCAGTCTGTGCTAGAAGGTGCGCAGGCTGCGCAGGAAGGTGTGCAGGCTGTACAGGAAGGTGCAGGCTGCGCACAAGTACGCAGGGGCAGGCTGTTCATCTTCCCCAAATCAGCACCGAAGTGCATAGGGTACCCATAAACTCAAGGAATGCCATAACTTCCTCAAAATAAGTTAAAATCAAGCGGTTCAAAAGCCAAAATTGGGTAGAATGAAATTTCCCACAAAATAAGACCATAAGATTTTAGAAATAACAAACTTTAAGGGAGCACAAATTCTTAAAACTTAGATCTACAAAAATGTAACCATTAAAACCAAAAACTTCAAGTGCTAAAGATCCTTAGAATCATGGGAGAAAAGGAATAAAACAAACCAAAATGAAGATCAATCATGTTTTCCATAGAGCAAGACCTAGACAATCCTAAGGATTTAACACCAAGGAAAACGAAAATGATAACAAAATAATATTGTTCAAGATTTGGCAAGATGTACTTGCCTAGGTTAAGCTTCAAGCCTAATCTTCCACTTTACCTCCAAGAGGGGTATGAAACCACACTTTAAGCCTCAAGACCAAGCTCTTGGCAAGCTTCAAGGGGAGAGAAGAGAAGAAAAAATGAAGACAAGGTGAAGAGAATGAAAAGAGAGAGGAGAGAGAAAGTAAAAGAGTATATATAGAAGGGGGATTAATCGTAACCGTTGGATTGTGATCCATGTGAAGGTCTAAGTCAATTATAGCCATCCAAAGAAAACCAAGTATCCATTGGATAATATGATGCATCTATATTATTCACGAAAATATATAAATACTATTTATCAAAATATCCAAAATACTATTCACGAAAATATTAGAAACACTACTCATGAAAATATCTGAAATCGAAAATATCTAAAATGTAGAAAATTTGTCCGGGCGGTATACCGTGGATATACACTGGTATAGTGGCGATATACCGGTCAAAGAGAAGATCTATAAGTTGGAAAAAATTTAAAGCGTTCCGAAAACCAAGAAAATACGAAATACAGTACAAAAATACGTATTCGTATATAAATACTGATACTGTGAGATGAGTCTCACAAGTTTCAAAGGCAAAAACACCAATCTCCTACATATCTATATATATATGGGTTGAGAGTTCCCCATAGTGACTGGCCATCATGCATTAGGATAGATGTCGCTAAGACTTGAATATTCCCGTATAGGTTAAATAACAACATAATACAAGAATGGACTAAGCCTTGAATTTTGTACCATAGTTGCAACTCTTTTTACTTACATAATAACATCAACTGTGCTTCTGGCTGCACATTAAAGGTCCTATGCTAGCCTGGTTTCGGTGTATGTATATTGGATGTCTACAAGGTTTTTTTTTTCAAAAGACGGGCTATATCTCTATCCATACACTCTAGGTGAGTTCTTTTAAAGAGCCTTGGCATAAAGCCTTTCGCTACCTTGCAGTGCTACGCCTCTATGACATGGCCCAAAGCCGAGGCTATACCTCATTTGGTGTCATACTACTGTAGCATGAGGCCCAGCCTCTTTATAGTGCCAAACTACCCAGCATGAAGCCTTTCGCTTCCTTATGGTGTTATACTGTCGTGACATTGTCACAACCCGCTACCGTTTTTTGGGATACGAGTACGTGGCCAAGTCCAGCCTACGCTGCAGCATCGGTGGTAGTACGTTGTCTATACTCTAATATAAGTCTCAAATACAACAAAATCATATCTTTCTGCTCATTCACAACAATTATTCAAATTACAATTCCATTAATACATCGAAATAATATTCGGGAACAATCTGCTAAACATTAAACTCAACAACTATCTATTCTGACTAGAATCTATGGCTGGCCTCCAAGATAGCTCTAACTCCACCCGAAGGAACCTAAAGCAAGAGAGCAAGTCATCGAGAATAGTAATCAAGAATCTGTCAACTGAAAAATGTTTATCCAGTCAGGATTGGAACAAGTACAAGTCTAGCTCTTACAATACAAATACAACATAAAGCAATATAATACTAAACATGGAAACAATGATCAATAAAAACATAAAAAATATGAACAAGAAAATATATAATATGATAAACTAAATAAGAAAGTAGCAATAATAAAAAGATAGAGACTCATGTAAATAATATTAATGTACATGTTATAAGAAGTACAACGTTCCTACATATGGACGGCTTAGGCGAACGATGAGGTTATAAGGCCCGTCTCCGTAAACGAGAGAGTTGCCAACAATACAATCTGGACTTTGTCCACGTGCCTAGTAATTGTACCCCTCCAATATCTATACCTCACAATCATGAAAATACGGTCACAAGAACGATAACAATAGAAAACATAAACACTAGTCAATCGCTCAACTCTCATGTGTGTAAACAGTTAAGACATAAAAATATCATGTATAAGTGAAATGTAACAATATAAAGTAAATGCACATGAAACCGTCAAGAAGTACTTGCCTCGGTTTGATTTGGAGTTGATTGGCGCGATATGATCATATTGGCACAAAAATGTCTCAGAGGTCAAAACTACGCAAGATGATCGCAGATGATGGTACGGACCATGTCATTGAGTCCAGAATAGTAAAATTATCTTTTGACAATATATATGGAAGTTTGACATTTGGAAGAAGATAGAAAACGAACAATTGGTCATGGATAAGATTAGATAATCGAAGGACATAATATAATAAATAAATATTTATTTTTTAGAAAAGTATTATGATAGCTGGAAAACTATATTTATAATAGTTGGAACTATATTTTTACTAAATAAAATATTTTTAAATAAATTCTTTGTAAACCTAAAACATCTTTCAAAACCATAATTTTGTCAAACTATAGTTTTAGGCTAAAAAGTCATAACTAAATATCACAAAATAATATAACCATATTTTAGGGCTTCTAGAACCACTTTGAAAATAGTTGTAGGGACAAGGCCAAAACTATATATTTTACCACAAAATGATGTTAGAAAAATTATTTACTATATATCTATCAAAAAAGTATTTAACTTGATAATATTAATGGTTTAAGTATATATACATACATATACATTCATACTATAACTATAGTTAGTAAAATATACTAATATACATACACTGTACACAAAATAATAATAAATATATATACTAAAACAAACACACAAAAAGACAAAACCATAACACAACAGTCCATGAGTGACTGTTGTATTCTTTGTAAAAGAGGACAGATTGGAAAGTTTGAAGGAGTAATAAAATAGAGATGGAGAGAGGAAATCAATGGAGAGAGAAGGAAAGAGGGGAGCGCTCGAGGAGCAACGAGAGGTGGAGAGAGATTTTCTACCGCCGGCGGCTTATCTGCGGAGGGTGCGCGAGAAAGGGAGATCCGGAGAGAGGAACGAGGGAAGAAGCAGCTCGCTCCCGACGGTGTCACGCCGGTGGCCTAGCGCTTGTACTGCCACGACGACGACGACGATTGACAAGGTGGGGGTTGTCACCTATGGCCATGAGAAGGTGAGGGCGGTACGAAGGATGTTTCGGCGAACACGGCCAGGTAGCTGGGACGGGATCTGGCACGGCGGAGAGGGGGTGCCCACGTGCGGCGAGGGTTTCACCGGCAGTGGCACACTCAGGAGGGCACGGGGAATGGCACTCGACCGGTACTGGCCTTTATAGTTGGCCATGATGGTGGCGATGATGGATGACCGGCCACTGGTCGATGGCGGTGCCGTCGGTAACCCGCGTATGCGCGGGGCTGAAGGTAGACAGCAGGTACGTGGTGGTGATAATGATGGGGTTTGGATGTCACCTCCGTTTTTCGTATCCATATTTCCAGTATACGTGTACGGGAATCCTGTCCAGTATTTTTTTTTGTCTTGTCTTGCTAGCTGATTTTGATTTGATCTTGTTTAGGTTCATCATGCCTTGACTCGGTTTATTTTTGGCTTGGTTTATTCCATAGTTCAACATGTTAACCCCCCTACCTACCACCATCCCTATTTATAAATCCACCAACCTTTCTCTCTCTTCATTATTTTCTTACTTTTTATTTACATCTTCTTCTTCCTCCATTAACTCTCTCCACCTACCAAGAGCTTAGGCAAGTGCAACTTGCTTCATGGAGGAACTCAATTTTTGTTGTTCCATTATCTTCCTTACGAGATTCTAAGACACTTTAGTACTTAATATTTTTAATTTCTATGGTTCATTTCATGTAGATCTAAGTTTGTTGCATTTTCGAATTTCTTGGGTTTTGATCTATCAAAGTTTATTATTTTCAAGTTTTAATGGTTCCATGTTGTAGAGAATTTCATTTTACCCTATTTCGACCTATGGAAGTCCAGATTTGGGCTTGGATTGAAGGTTGGGAAGTCTGGAAACCCCAACTTCCTTGGTTTTTCTTCTCGGAAAAGAAGAACAGTGCCTCCCGTATGGCCTTTTTCATACGACTCTTCTTTGGCCGCATAGGCACTCCAGTCTCATGCGACTCTTCTTTGGCCGCATGGGCACTCCAGTCTCATGTGGCTTTTCTTTGGCCTTTTAGGCACTACAGTCTCATGCGGCTCTTCTTTGGCCGTATAGGCACTCCAGCCTTCATGCGGCCCTGTTCCCCCTTGCCGCATAAGCCTGTTCCCCCTTGCCGTATATGCCTGTTCCCCCTTGTCGCATAAGCTTGTTCTCCCTTGCCGCATAAGCCTGTTCTCCCTAGCCGCATGGCCTTGTTCCCCTCCGAGCTGCATGGCTCTTGGCAGCCTTGCCGCATGGCCCCTGTTTTCCCCTAGCCGCATGCTGTATGGCCATTTGGCCCTTGCCGCACGGTAATCCTTGGCCGCATAGGCCGTGGCCCTTGGCTCCCGGCCGCATGGCTCTTCCCATAGCCTTTGGACCCTTGTACTATTTTGGTTGTTACATTTATGCTTATGTCTCCTGACCCTCTGTATAACTTGGGTCCTTGATGGAAATGCTTATACCATGTTAATCCTGAACATGTTCCATGAACACGATAGTGACCCATCAGGGTACACTCTTGACCAGTAAACATGACATGTTAGTGGCCCATCGTGGCACACTCTTGATAAGTAAACCTAACATGATATACCTCGATATGCTGTTGTGACGGCTAGTATGACATGACAAGAGTGAATGGCCTAGACACCGTAGACGATTGTGTTTGTATAAATGAACCAGTATTGTCTTGCATCATGTCTAGGGCAGGGACCCCTGAGTACCACGGTCAGGGGTACCTACTGAAACTGGCTAAGGCAAATAACTAGAATAATCCAGTTGTCATGAAGAGATTTCCCAGCTATAGGCAATCCCGTTATCTGGGCGCCCCATTATGGGATTTGTAGCCTACCGTCGAGTAGGACACATTTCCAGCACACTGTCATATGTTGTACCCTTCAAGCTACTTAAGGGTACATGCGTTTCCTGGATGATGTACCCACATAAACTCAACCCCTAATTGCGTCTGGGTAACCTGGATGGTCTGCAGAGCTTGTGGCTGTTGGAATAATCTTATTGCATCTTGCTAGTAACTAGGCCTGTGATAACCCTAGTTAGTTAAAGTATCAAGCCGTACTTATTGCTTAGCCGTGAATGTTAGATGGAGTCCTATCTTGTCTAGTCTTGCCTAGATCCAATACATGGTTATCTCAGGACATGCTTGCTTATGCTTTACTTATTCGATAATTGGTTAGAGATTAAGTTCTGTTCAGATGAAGGGTTACAACCCCGGTCCTTGTTTGGTTTACGGGTTGTAACTTAGCTACCGGAATAGTCCTTTAGTTATCTTATCGTTTATCACCCTATTTTCTCTAACTCATGTCTTTGTTATTTCATTTATATCCTTATGTGCTAATTTGCTAGTTTTAGTTCTTATGTGAAGCCTCCCTTGTGGCACTTATTCTTTCTGGGGTCTGACCCAGCTGGTTTTGTATGGCCAGATTTTGGAGCAGCTCCCGAGGTTCTACCTGCATTCAAGCTAGATAGTGACAACCAGACGTAACCCTAGCAACGAGTGGGTTTTATTTTTGCTCTTCCGCTCTATTGTAAAATTATTCTTTTGAGGCGTTTAGCCGCCGAACAAGGGTTAGCACGTGTTGAATACTTAAATTTTTTGTCTGTCTACGGGCTGTAATATGATTAACAAATCCTAGGGTTGATCATGTATGACTGAAACTCTCGCTAGTCTTCGTATTTTGTACGACTAGCTTCATGATCATCTGTATATAAAATATATGGGATGCCTTAATATTGTATATTTGATGGTCTAACATCTTGTGACTATTATTACTTGCTTGAGATTGAGACGCTAGGCTTGTTATTGACCATAGGAGACTAATAGCTTGTAGATAAACCCTTATACATCTAGACAGCCGTGACCGTATATGGAGGTGGATTACACTTCTATATACGTAGCTAGCTGTGTCTGCCCCCGCTCTCCAGTATTCTGGATCTGGGACGTGACACGATTTAAGTGGTGGCCCATGCAGGTCTTGTAAATCATGATGTGTGAGGATTTCACTGAATAGATGTCTCAATCAGCACTCGCCTTTGATCTCTACTCGTGTCTTCTAATCTTCCTAGAATCTTGACCTGATCACATGCTTATATCATCGATCTATCTTGGTCCTTCTTTATTGTCCCCTATGTTATTATTTTTCAGTGGTATTATTCTTGGTCCTACCGATCAGCAGGGAGGAGCTCAACCAGCACCTCAGCAGCAACCTGGGGACCAAGCCCAACACTCAGAAGCAGCCTCACGAGTCATGCCTTCCGGAGATCATGAGCCGCCAGTTCAGCCGGTTCAGCCAGTCCAGCCTACAGAGCCTGACAATGGAACCTTGGTAGGACTTATCCGAGAATTACTTGTATCACAGGATCGTCGAGGTGATGCCCTGCACCAGACAGTACAGACGGCCATGGACAGAGTGGGTTACCAAGGTAACAGTGTAGACAACAGTTTCAAGCACTTGAACTCTCCCTTCTTCGATGGTAGTGAAGATGCTATTATCGCAGATACTTGGCTCAAGGACGTCGAGATTATCTTGGATGCAGCCAAGACTCCAGAAGGAGAGAAGGTAGCTGTAGTGCGCCTACAGTTATTGGACCTAGCCCACACCTGGTGGACGATGATAGCAGTGGGTTGGCGATGCCTGTTCCATGGGCAGTATTCCGTGAAAGATTTCAGACAAAGTACTTTGACGTTGTAGCTCGGTATGACCTACAGACGAGGTTCACTAATTTAAAGCAAATGGACAGGACGGTCGATGGATATACGGCCGAGTTTTCTAGACTTAGTCAGTTTGCTCTCACCTTGGTGGCGACCGAGTTCGACAGAGCTCAGCGGTTCCAGCAGGGACTCTACCTGGAGATTTTACTGGCAGTAGAGCAGTTTGAGCATCAGACTTTCGATACAGTATTGGGAGCAGCTAGGAGGCATGAGTATACCTCCCAGAGGATTATAGACCAGACCGAAAGTCGAAAGCGGTCTCACGGCCAGATGAACCAGTCTTCAGCAACAGCCCCGATAGCTAGGGCTTTGACCATTGGAGCTCCGAGGCGGGCGGCTTCCGTTATGTCGATTCAACTTTCGACCCCAGCATTTCCTCAGCAGCAGAAGCAGAATCAGTGTTTGACTTGTGTGGCACCGGATCATAAGATAGGATCATGTCCGAATAGAGCCAGCTCATCGTCAGCAAACCTAACCAGTCCATCAGTTAGGGTACCAGCACCAGCACCAGTACAACAGCAGTATCAGCCTCAGAGGCCATTGCCGCCTCAGGAACAAGTATTCCAGTAGCAGAGGCCCCAGCTGTATGCCCAGGCCCAAGCCTAGATGCAGAACCGACAGAGAGGTTTCCCGCAGGATGTCTTCCTTCTGCCTCACGCTTTTAAATTCCTTGCTTGCATTATTGATTGCATGATTGGTTGCTAGTCATAGATTTCTTGTGCCTTAGTATAGCTTGCCCCGATATCTCTAGCCTCTTGATTAAATTTTAAGAACGGAATTCTTTTAAGGTGGGTAGAGTTGTCACCTCCGTTTTCTGTATACGTATTTCCAGTATACGTGTACGGGAATCCTGTCCAGTATTTTATCTTGTCTTATCTTGCTTGCTGATTTTGATTTGATCTTATTTAGGTTCATCATGCTTTGACTCGGTTTATTTTGGGTTGGCTTGGTTTATTCCATGGTTCAACATGTTAACCCCCTACCTACCACCATCCCCATTTATAAACCCACCAGCCCTTTCTCTCTCTTCATTACTTTCTTACTTTTTTACTTCTTCTTCTTTCTCCATTAACTCTCTCCACCTACCAAGAACTTAGGCAAGTGCAACTTGCTTCATGGAGGAACTCAATTTTTGTTGTTCCATAGTCTTCCTCACGAGATTCTAAGACACTTTAGTACTTAACATTTTTAATTTCCATGGTTCATTTCATGTAGATCTAAGTTTGTTACATTTTCGGATTTCTTGGGTTTTGATCTATCAAAGTTTATTATTTTTAAGTTTTGATGGTTCTATGTTGTAGAGAATTTCATTTTGCCCTATTTCAACCTAAGGAAGTCCAGATTTGGGCTTGGATTGAAGGTTGGGAAGTCTGGGAACCCCCAACTTCCCAGGTTCTTCTTCTCGGAAAAGAAGAACAGTGCCTCCCGCATGGCCTTTTTCATGCGCGAAGTCTCATGCGGCTCTTCTTTGGCCGCATAGGCACTCCAGTCTCATACGGCTCTTCTTTGGTCGCATAGGCACTCCAGTCTCATGCAGCTCTTCTTTGACCGCATAGGCACTCCAGCCTTCATGCGGCCCTGTTCCCCCTTGTAGCATAAGCATGTTCCCCCTTGCCGCATAAGCCTGTCCCCCTTTGCCGCATAAGCCTGTTCCCCTAGCCGCATGGCCCTGTTCCCCCGAGCCGTATGGCTCTTGGCAACCTTGCCGTATGGCCCCTATTTTCCCTTAGCCGCATGCTGTATGGCCGTTTGGCCCTTGCCGTATAGCAATCTTTGGCCGCATAAGCCATGGCCCTTGGCTCCCGGGTCGCATGGCTCTTCCTATAGCCTTTGCACCCTTGTACTATTTTGGTTGTTACATTTATGCTTATGTCTCGTGACCCTCTGTGTAACTTGGGTCATTGATGGAAATGCTTATACCATGTTAATCCTGAACATGTTCCATGAACACGATAGTGACCCGTCGGGGTGCACTCTTGACCAGTAAACATGACATGATAGTGGCCCGTCGTGGCACACTCTTGATAAGTAAACCTAACATGATATACCTCGATATACTGTTGCGACGGCTAGCATGACATGACAAGAGTGAATGGCCTGGACACCGTGGGCGATTGTGGTTGTACAAATGAACCAGTATTTTCTTGCATCATGTCTAGGGCAGGGACCCCTGAGTACCACGGTCAGGGGTACCTACTGAAACTGGCTAAGGCTAATAACTAGAATAATCCAGTAGTCATGAAGAGATTTTCCAGCTACAGGCAATCCCGTTATCTGGGTGCCCCATCATGGGATTTTTAGCCTGCCGTCAAGTAGGGCACATTTCCAGCACACTGTCATGTGTTGCACCCTTCAAGCTACTTAAGGGTACATACATTTCCTGGACGATGTACCCACTTGAACTCAACCCCTAATTGCGTCCGGGTAACCTGGATGGTCTACAGGGCTTGTGGCTGTTGGAATAATCTCATTGTATCTTGCTAGTAACTAGGCCTGTGGGGAGAGAAGGGGAGGTCGGGATCTCAGGGGAGGAGCATGAGCGGGGCTTTATGCGGTCACGGCTGAGAGTATAGGGCTGCCAGGAAGCTCGACAAAATTAGGGTTAAGATTAGGGATCGTGTGTCCGGGAATGTCGGACAGGCCGAGACATTGTAATTGTAATAAGAAATAAGGAAAGGAAAAGATGGACACAGACACGATGTACGACACAATTGGTTGATCGTTATGGTTGGGGAATTTGTGAGGAAATAAAGGGGAACTCCCCTTTATATAGGGTGAAGGATTTCCTAACAAGGGAAAGATTAGGATTTATATGGATTAAATCTTTCCATAGATTTAAGTCCATTGAATATAACTTGATCAAATCACTTTCCATAACTAAATTCAAATACATATTTAAAAATATAAATATTTCATAACAATAATAATATAAACTAATACTTAATATTATCAAATATTTTAAAGAATATATTTTTTATAAATATAAAATCTCATTTAAATAGTATAGCAATATATCTATTGGTCAAGAAGATAAATTCAAAATATAAATCAACTATAACTCGACTACTTGCTTATCATAATAATTCAACTGTTATTTAATCAATCAAAATAATTTAAAATATTTTATATCCAAATCTAATTTTAGAAAATATAATTAATAAACCTTTTTTGTAAATCGAAAAATATTCAGGATATCTTTCTTTGGAATTCAAATATAAATTATTTTTTTCTAACCTAATATTTAAAATTAAAATAAAACAGATATGATTTTGAAAATCCAAAAATGGGGGTTACAGACATGGCTTGCGAAGCTGAGGCTTTACCCTTTATATGTACCTCATGTGGTGTTACACCACTGTAACATGAGGTCCAGCCTCTTTGTAGTGCTGCCTACCAATTTTCATTCTACAGTATTAGGCCCACTTACCCATGTGCGGTGGTTACGCCACTGTAACTTGGCTGAAGCCGAGGCTTTACCCTCACTAGGTACCTCATGTGGTTTTACCTTACTGTAGCATGGAGTACTACGCTCTTTTGTAGTCCTGTGCCACCCGTGCTTCCTGTAAAGCACGCCGAACATTCAAATTTCCGAAAACTCATTAAGGCTTATAAGCCATTCTCCTACATGACTTTGTTCTATACAAAAAACAAATAGTAGACAACAGTGGTTCTGGGTCCGTAATTGTCACGATCCGCACCCACTGTGAGGGTACGAGAACGTAACAACGCCCAGCCTACGTCGCAGTGTCGGCGGTAGAACGCTGTCCTAGGTCACAACATCTAACAATATAATACTAAACAGTTTATACTCCCCGAATGGGGGTGACATAGCAGAATGTAAACTCAATCACAACTAAGGAAGAAGAAGTACGATATGATATAAAACTCAAATGAAATACAGAAGATCAGAAGAGTCTAAGTGTCAAAGATATCATCTCAGCAAATATCCAGAAATACAAGTCCCAACTACTGAATATGAAAGAATATATACAATCCAGATCCCAAATGACAATAATAGTAAAACCTAGACTAGGGAGCCTCAGTCTCTATAGCTAATGGATCCGGCTGGAAATCCGGATCAATGGTGTCATCTAGAGCTGTCCCGTAGTAGGTATCCACACAGGCCTCCTCCTCGTCCTCTGTAATATTTTCAACAGGTCCAGTCAGGACAGGAGCGAGCACAATACATCTCAACAGATCATAGCAGGTTAGAAAATATAATCATGCAGTAAAGTAAGATACAAGAACTGAAAGAAAGTGCAGAATGTAAACAGAGAGAGAACTGTAATAGAAATATCTACTATAAGTAGAGAACTAACAGTGGCTAGTGAGTCAGAGTACAATATAAACATGTAAATGGCATAGGAGATTCTGGGAACTATACTATGGAGTGATTCTGGGAACTACACTACTTGGATATTATTCACATGTCTACTTCTACTCCCCCGTACCCCCAATTAATACACAAGGATCCAGCCAGGTTATGTTATGATTCCATGCAATGGCCCATAAGGGGTGATACATGGTAGCCCATAAATGGATGATTCTGGGAATGCCTATAAATGGGTGATTCAAGGAAGACTCTGTGATCATGAGAGTACATGTCACAAGTGATCAATGAACCGTGAAGCATAGTGATACACCATGTAAGTGAAACGCACAGAACATGTAGGTCCAACAAGTCTAAATTAGGTCAAACAAGTCATTCTAGGACTAAACAAGTCTAGGTCATGTTAAACTAGGTTTAACAATCATTCTAAGTCCTAACAAGTCTATATTAGTCTAATCAAGGCTAAACTAGCCTATGCTAGTCTATCAAGTCCATACAACCTATACAAACTGTCCAAGTCATTACACATTACCTATAGGCACACATTACTTAGCATATATATATATCCACATATATATTAGCATACATTTACATACCTAATAGGCCTATACATACACATACATATATTATACATGTATACATTATACATACTATTTACAAGTATCTATACTAGATACATATATATTACACATACCTATATTACATATATAGATATACATATATACATTCATGTGTATATAGAGAGAGGGAAGGCAATGTGTGTGTGTGTATACAAGTGAGTGTGTGTGAGTGATACACTTGTGTGTGTGAGAGAGAACTGAAACCTGAGTACAGTGAGGGAAAACAGAGAGTTCAAGGTGTGTGTGTGTGCCAACTGTTATGAAAACAGTGTGGGGGACAGTGTTGGGCTGTAGGTGTGTAGGAGTGTATGCAAGCAATGTGAGTGAGTGAGGGTGTCAACATATGTGTGTGAGTGTGCAAGAGGAATCAACATAGGGTTCAGTTTTCAAAAATTTAGGAAAGGAACCCAATTCAGTTTCCTGGATTTGACAGAACCCCAAATGACAGTTTACCTATAACTAAAACTCAGATTTAACATAAAGAAAAACTTGGTTTTCACAAGCCAACCCACATTCAATACACAAAGAACTCAGTTTTGGATTTAAAATCAACTCAATGCTCAACTTCAAAACAGTTTTCAGCCCAATACTTCTAATTCCAATTCGAAACCCAATTCAACACCAAAACAGCTCAAAATCGAAATATAACTAGAATAATTATAGGTAAACAACATTAGGGTATAAACATGCAGATAACTTCATTTGATTAGGTTAAAAGACTGCCTAAAATCGAATTGGAAAAACTGGAAAAAATACAGGAATTGGACTGGCCTGTTTCAGAAATAGGGTAAATACAAGGTATTAATCGAAACTAAAGTAAAAATATCAAAACAGTGGTTGGTAATGTAAGCCCCAGGTGTGCAGGTGTCCAACAAGTCATTCGTGTCCAACCACGAGGACACAGACGTGTCCAAAACAAATTAAACTAAATCAGCACACACAGACACAGTACAGTGTGTCAGTCTCGTGCGTGTGTGCACGCGTGTCGTGTACCCGACACAACACGAATTGGGTCGTGTCCCTGTGCAGGGTGGTTCGCCTAGTATCCACCTAGGTTTGTGTCACCATGTTTTGGGTCCTAGTGTGTCGTGTCAAAAGTTCTAAGGCCGTGTCAGTGGCCTAAATCGAGTGTGTGCGTGCCTGTACGCAATCAGTGCAAGCTCGATTTCACCCTAACCACTCCATGAGATCCAACAAAACTTTGGGGGCATGATGTCAGTGCATGCCCCCTCGTGTCCACCAAAATTCGTACCAAGAGAATCCGTGTCGTGTCCTGCAGGGGGCCCGAGTAGCAGGACAGCTGCGCACAGCCTCGTGCAGTGCATGCGTGTCCAATTTTGGACACGGAAATGGGTGCAATCGTGCTCAGTCCAACAGAAATCTATAAGCCACACATAGATCTACATTCCTATGCAAAAACGTTTTGAAAACAACAACATTCAATCCTTAGGGGCATTTAATCAAATACCTACCCTAGAGGACTGATACGTGTCCATTTAGGACACGAAATCCTACAGAAATCTAGGGTTAGTTAGGTGACACCTAGATCTAGGTCAATATGCAATAATAACAGTAATTTCAATGAGATTTGGAGGAATTACCTATAGGTGTCAAAAACCAAAGAAAGCTCAAAAGGGGGGTGTCTCCTTGCTCCCCAAACTTCACCAAATTGCTAACAAACTGAGAATAAAATACACAAACAGCAAGAATACCTAAATTAGAACCTATTGCTATTTTTTTGAGGGAGAAAGGAATTAATTTGGATTTTCTATGAATTTCTAAAGGTTGAGCATACCTCTCTTTCCAAATGAACTTTCCTAAAGGAGGCTAACCTAATGGAAGAGACTATTTATAGGGTAGGATTCCCAATGTGGGTTGGCCGACCATAGAATTAGGATTAGGGTTAGCTAATGGGTTGGGCTTGGGCCTCTATGGCTAAGTTGCTAATTAATGGTTTCAAACCATAAGTCATGGCTTATGACTAAATGCCTTTATATTCTAACTTAAGTTCTAAATAGCCTATTAGGAATTAACTTATTGTTAGGTTAGGGTCACATGACCTAATCAAGTCCAAACACAACTAGGGTTAGCTTCTAGGTTAGTCTACCAAAGTCAATGCTAGTCAAAGTCAACCTAGTCAACCATCATTCAAATAATTCCAAAATAAATCCTAAAAATTCCCATAAATTCAAATAAATTATAATAAATTCAAATAACCTCAAAAATAACAAAAATACCCTCAAACTAGAAATGTGGTAGTGACAAATCTACCCTTCTTAAAAGAATTTCGTCCTCGAAATTGAAAGGCGAAATGCAACTGATGAGAAGGATAGAAAGTATACCTCACGGTCCAAAAAGATATGGGTATCGCTCGCGCATCTCATCCTCCCGCTCCCAGGTAGACTCTCCTGGAGAATGATGCCTCCATGCGACGCGAACCAAAGGTATCACCTGGTTCCTCAGAACCTTCTTTCGTTGATCCAGTATCTCCACTGGCTGCTCTGGATAGCTGAGAGAAGGCTCAACCTCAATCTTCGAATGATCAAGCACTTGGCTAGGGTCAGCCACGTACCGTCTCAACTGTGATACAAGGAATACGTTGTGGACCCCTACTAGTGCAGGTGGCAAGTCTAGCCTGTATGCTGTTACGACCCGCTACCCAAATTGTTGGGCCGGGCCGAGCCATGTCCAGCCTACGCTTGTTAAAGCGTAGTAAGCTGTTCTAAAGACAACAGGATTAGACTAAATGTGCTAACAGTTCTATAAGTGAAAAAGAATCATAAATGCTCCAAACACAAAAGTCGTTGTATCGTGATCCATGTGAAAGTCTAGGTCAATCATGGCCATTCAAACAAAACCAATATCCATTGGGTAATAGGGTGCATCTACACTATTCACGAAAATATCTAAATACTATTCATCAAAATATCGAAAACACTATTCATAAAAATATTCGAAACACTATTCACAAAAATATCAGAAACCGAAAATATCTAAATTATAGAAAACATGTCCGGGCGGTATGCCGTCGGTATACACCGGTATATCGGCGGTATGCCGATCAAGGAGAAAACCTATAGTTTTGGGAAAATTTAAAGCATTTCGAAAATCAAGAGAATACGAAATACGCTACAAAATACGTATTTAAATTAATATAAAATACTTATAAAAAATAATTTATTTAGAAAATTTAAAATAAACCCTGAAATTTAGGGGGCTTACAAATCTTCCCTCCTTGAAAAATTTCGTCCTCGAAATTAAAAAAATCATCCAATAGGTCAAACTATAACATGTAGCTGCTCTGGCTACGATACTCAATCTGCTACCCTTGTAATCATCTCTTCCGTTTCTCTTTACAATCTTTTTGGTTTAGGTTCAACTAAGTCCTTCTATCATAAACTACATCATGTATCCTTTAAAATCTTCCATACTAACATGTAACCTTTATGTATACCCTAAACTATAGTTCATTCTCTGGGTATGCGTACAAGCCTAAAATGCTTAATCATCAATCATATTTCCAACCTCAATTGTAATTACTTGATTTCCTTATCATATCCTAATTATCCTTATTATATCAATCCACAGGCCCTTTGCATTATTCGTCGTCAATCCTTTCCTACAGCTTCTCCTTGAAATCATACATTCAATTCTTATTCTTAGCGTAGACCCTTCTTCTTTTTACTCAACAAGTCCTCCGAATATAAATCCTCGATTTCAAAACTCCCAATTTATTAATTACCAATGTACATATGTCTCTGTCTTGTTCCTTGTCTTTTTAACTAATATCTTTCCGATCTCGTACGCAATACGATAACTCATTCTAATTTATTCTATACCATTCCACATATCGATATACCCTTTAATCACATGTAATTAGCTCGTAGATAACCAATAATCACTTGGTCATCAAAGTCCTAAGAATACTCAATCCTCAAACTCTAAGCACAAGATTCTAATCCTCAATCCATAGTCACAACAATATACTATCTCATTTTTTCCATCTTAGATACCCTATTATCAAGTTATACTATCAATACAATCGTTCTTAATGGTTTCCAAATCTACTATAGTCAGTCACTTATACTTGTCCTATAAGATTAATCTAACCAATCCCTAGGAAAAGTATTTATCACAATCACACAATACATCTATAGTTATACTACAGAATCAGTTAACGAGATTTGACTATTTCGGTCGTCTATAAAATAGAAGGTAACAAGGCATAAGACTGGGTCAAGCAATCCATAACAGTGTCCAAACAAGTTAAAGGGTCAAGCAAGACAGGAAAGTTTACCGAAAATTCTCCAAGAATGGTACAAAGACAACGAGATGCATAACGAGAAGAATTATCCAAGAGGTTAACGAAAAAAATTTTAGTCAAGTCATAGGAAAGATAGAACACAAAAATAATTATGTCCAAGAAACAACGCGAAAGCAATCCTATTGGAGAGTCCTAGAGAACCTGTAATCCTTGTTGTGGATGTAGATAGGACAGAGTTAATCAAGACGGGGAAAAATGATAATAAGAATTTATTCTTGCTCATTCGGTCATAACGAAGTGAACCAAGTTGAGATATGATCTGATAACCATACACGTCTTCCTGAAATCATATTGCCAGAATTTTCGCCACACCAGTAAGCTTAGATGCAATAAACGATAAAGTCATAACTATGGTATACACCCTAAAATCATATTATCTAGAATCCTCTCCACGCCAACTGGTATGGCTGCGAGAAAATCTAAATTCTATAAATAGGATAGTATATCCAAAATCAGGTTCTATGTTTTTGTCAGACCAGCTAATATGGCTGCGATAAATTCTAAACTCCATAACTAAAGCAGACGTTTACCTTATCAGGATATATCATAATTCAATCCAAAAAATTTATCACAATGCAAGATCAAAGTTAATAACGAAAATCAGAAATTGAATTCAACAACGAATTTAAGGAATAGCAAATGGAAACAGGTGAAAACAGATTTCGAGATAAGATTAGAGTAAGATCCTCAGGGGTCATCCCAAGGGGTACTATCCTGGTCAAAATTGACCCACTGAATTCAAGCAAGAGACTAAATACAGTTAACGGTCCTATGCTGTGACGAGTTCTCCTATGTTGCAATCCTTGATATCCTTTAGGTGTTCTAAATGTTTATCCCTAGTGTTAACAAGTTGTCCTAGATCCTAATTGTAGGCATGTTTGGTACAATAACGTAACCAAACAACTTAAGTCTGGACCTGCATGGGAGCACCACTAAAAACATGTCACGACCCGCTACCCAAATTATTGGGCCGGGCCGAACCATGTCCAGCCTACGCTTGTTAAAGCGTAGTAAGCTGTTCTAAAGACAATAGGATAAGACTAAATGTGCTAACAGTTCTATAAGTGAAGAAGAATCATAAATGCTCCAAACACAAAAGTCGTCGTATCGTGATCCATGTGAAAGTCTAGGTCAATCATGGCCATTCAAACAAAACCAAATATCCATTGGGTAATAGGGTGCATCTACACTATTCACGAAAATATCTAAATACTATTCATCAAAATATCGAAAACACTATTCATAAAAATATTCGAAACACTATTCACAAAAATATCAGAAACCGAAAATATCTAAATTATAGAAAACATGTCCGGGCGGTATGCCGTCGGTATACACCGGTATATCGGCGGTATGCCGATCAAGGAGAAAATCTATAGTTTTAGGAAAATTTAAAGCATTCCAAAAATCAAGAGAATACGAAATATGCTACAAAATACGTATTTAAATTAATATAAAATACTTATCAAAAATAATTCATTTAGAAAATTTAAAATAAACCCTGAAATTCAGGGGGCTTACATATGCCACGTCACCGACTCTTCCGCTGATAACGAAAGGGCCGATGAAGCGCGGGCTAAGCTTCCCGCCTCTACCAAAACGTATCGTAACACGAGTCGGAGATATCCTCAAGAAAACCTGGTCTCCAACCTAATCACAAGCAAGGTCTCAATTTAATTATGATAAACAAACATGATCAAAAACACAAACAATAAACCTAAATCTAATCCTGCTCTAATCTGTACCTCAAACTCCAAGGGCCTCCGGTGGCTATCGGCCCAGTGCCGATGTCTGTCCTGCGCCACACGAAGTCTGTCCCTGATGAGCTTCACCTTCTCGACTGCGTCAACAACCATCTCTAGCTCCAGTAAAGCTCGCTCACCAACATCATCCCAAGATAAGGGTGTACGACACCTACGCCCGTACAGAGCCTCGAAAGGTGACATCTCAATACTGGCCGGGAAACTGTTGTTGTAAGCAAACTCCACCAAATGTAGATGATCATCCCCGGAACCTCCAAAGTCCAAGACGTACGTTCGCAGCATATCCTCAAGCGTCTGAATAGTCCTCTCTGACTGTCCGTCCGTCTGGAGGTGGTATGTAGTAGTAAACTTGAGCTGAGTGCCCAAGCTAATCTGCAGACTCCTCCAGAAATGGAAAGTAAAGCGACTATCCCGATCCGAGACGATGCAGATCGGAACCCTGTGAATCCAGACTATCTGCCGCATGTACATCTCCGCAAGCCTCTCTGTAGACGTACCCACCTTGAATGGTAAGAAGTGGGCCGATTTGGTCAACCTGTCAACGATGACCCAAATCACGTCTTTCCCTCCTGGTGTACGCGGCAATCCAGATACGAAATCTATAGTGATATGCTCCCACTTCCACTCGGGAATGGGCAACGGCTGCAATAATCCACCGAGCCTCTGCCTCTCTGCCTTGACTTGCTGACAGACCAAGCACCTAGCTACGAAGCGAGCTACCTCCCACTTCATCCCGTACCACCAAACATGCTCCCTCAGATCTCGGTACATCTTATTGGCACCAGGGTGTATAGAGTACTGAGATCTGTGAGCCTCCTGTAAAACCTGCTCCCTGAGCTCTCCGCTGGGCACACATAACCTGGAACTGTGCCTCAAGGCACCATCCTCTGCAAAAAAAACTTGCCATCCACCAATCCTGCTCGAACCTGCTCTCGGAGACACCGCAGAGCAACGTCCTCAAACTGTGTCGCCTTGATCCTCTCCATCAAGTCCGACTGAATCTGCAGGCCCCATAACTGTATCTGAACTCCGGGCACGATCACCTCAATCCCAAGGCTCTCTAAATCAGCAAGCAAGTGACGGTCCATGGTTAAACACATGGCTGTCGGATACCTACTCAAGGCATCGGCAACCACGTTAGCCTTCCCTGGGTGATACTGAAGTGATATGTCAAAGTCCTTCATCAACTCTAGCCATCTGCGTTGCCTCATGTTCAGCTCATTCTGAGTGAACACATACTTTAAGCTCTTGTGATCTGTAAAAATCTCTACCCTCTCTCCATACAGGTAGTATTTCCATAACTTCAGAGCAAATATCACTGCTGCCAGCTCCAGGTCATGGGTAGGGTAGTTTTTCTCATGGGGATGTAATTGTCTGGAAGCATAGGCAATCACCTTCCCATGCTGCTGCAAGACACAACCTAGCCCCTTCCCTGAAGCGTCACTATAAATAGTGAATCCTCCTGATCCTGAAGGCAATGTCAGAATCGGAGCTGTCGTAATCCGCTTCTTCAACTCATCAAAAGCTGCCTGACACTCCTCTGACCAAACATACTCAGCATCCTTCTGGGTCAACCGAGTCAACGGCTCTGCAACCCGGGAGAAATCCTGCACAAATCTTCTATAATATCCTGCTAGCCCCAGGAAGCTCCTGTTCTCTGCCACTGAAGTTGGCGCTGGCCATGCCTCAACTGCTACGATCTTCTTGGGGTCAACTGAGATACCATCTCTAGTCACCACATGCCCCAAAAAGTCAACCCGGTCCAAGAAGAACTCACAGTTGGAGAGCTTCCCATAAAGCTGCTTCCTCCTGAGAGTCTCCAGCACTATCCTCAAGTGCTCCTCGTGCTCCTCCTCAGTCTTGGAATATACCAAGATGTCATCAATGAAAACCACCACGAACTTGTCCAAGTACTGGTAGAACACCTTGTTCATTAGGTTCATAAACACTGCTGGTGCATTGGTTAGCCCAAATGGCATAACCAAAAACTCAAACTGCCCGTACCGCATCCTGAAAGCGGTCTTGGGAATATCCTCCCTCTTCACCTTCACCTGGTGATATCCTGACCTCAGATCAATCTTGAAAAATACCCGAGCTTCGCTCAACTGGTCAAAAAGATCATCGATCCGCGGCAGTGGATATCTGTTCTTGATCGTGAGGTTGTTGAGTGCCCTATAGTTAATACACATCTGTACTGACCCATCCTTTTTCGGCACAAACAATACTGGTGCACCCCATGGCGATGAACTCAAACGGATGAAGCCCTTGTCCTGCAGCTCATCCACCTGCTTTTTCAGCTCCACCAACTCACTGTTGTTCACTCGATAGACATGCTGAAAGATGGGTTCCCTCCTCGAACCAAGTCTATCGAGAACTCTACATCTCTGTCTGGTGGCAATCCAGGCAACTCCTCTGGAAAAACATCCATATACTCTGGTATCAAGGGGTGTGGAATCGTCTGTCCCTCAACCGAGACTCCGCAGAAAACTTTGCTGCTCTGCTCCGCCTGACGTCTGGAGTACTCGAACTCTGGCTCCCCCGGCACTCTGAAGAGAACTCTACCCCCTCTGCAATCAATGCTGGCGTGGTTCTTGCTCAACCAATCCATACCGAGTACTATATCGTAGTTCGACAATGGCATTACGAGCAGGCTCACCTCCAACTCACGGCCTCCCAAAACAACACTCCGACCCTTACAAACATCACTCATGAGGATAATGCCACCCCCGATCGTGATCTTGTAAGTCTTAGGCAATGATTCAGCTATGATACCGTGTCTAATCACAAATGATACTGATATGAAACTATACGAAGCACCGGAATCGAATAATACAAAAGCTGGTCTGGAGTCAAGAAGAATCGAAACTGTCCAAGTCATTACACATTACCTATAGGCACACATTACTTAGCATATATATATATACACACATATATATTAGCATACATTTACATACCTAATAGGCCTATACATACACATACATATATTATACATGTATACATTATACATACTATTTACAAGTATCTATACTAGATACATATATATTACACATACCTATATTACATATATAGATATACATAATACATATATACATTCATGTGTATATAGAGAGAGGGAAGGCAATGTGTGTGTGTGTGTATACAAGTGAGTGTGTGTGAGTGAGACACTTGTGTGTGTGAGAGAGAACTAAAACCTGAGTACAATGAGGGAAAACAGGGAGTTCAAGGTGTGTGTGTGTGCCAACTGTTATGAGAACAGTGTGGGGGAAAGTGTTGGGCTGTGGGTGTGTAGGAGTGTATGCAAGCAATGTGAGTGAGTGAGGGTGTCAACATATGTGTGTGAGTGTGCAAGAGGAATCAACATAGGGTTCAGTTTTCAGAAATTTAGGAAAGGAACCCAATTCAGATTCCTGGATTTGACAGAACCCCAAATGACAGTTTACCTATAACTAAAACTCAGATTTAACATAAAGGAAAACTTGGTTTTCACAAGCCAACCCACATTCAATACACAAAGAACTCAGTTTTGGATTTAAAATCAACTCAATGCTCAACTTCAAAACAGTTTTCAGCCCAATACTTCTAATTCCAATTCGAAACCCAATTCAACACCAAAACAGCTCAAAATCGACATGTAACTAGAATACTTATAGGTAAACAACATTAGGGTATAAACATGCAGATAACTTCATTTAATTAGGTTAAAAGACTGCCTAAAATCGAATTAGAAAAATTGGAAAAAATACAGGAATTGGACTGGTTTCAGAAATCGGGTAAATGTAAGGTATTAATCGAAACTAAAGTAAAAATATCAAAACAGTGGTTGGTAATGTAAGCTCCAGGTGTGCAGGTGTCCAACAAGTCATTCGTATCCAACCACGAGGACACATACGTGTCCAAAACGAATTAAACCAAATCAGCACACACAGACACAGTGCCGTGTGTCAGTCTCGTGCGTGTGTGCACGCGTGTCGTACACCCGACACAACATGAATTGGGTCATGTCCCTGTGCAGGGTGGTTCGCCTAGTGTCCACCTAGGTTCGTGTCACCCTGTTTTGGGTCCTAGTGTGTCGTGTCAAAAGTTCTAGGGCCGTGTCAGTGGCCTAAATCGAGTGTGTGCGTGTCTGTACGCAATCAGTACAAGCTCGATTTCACCCTAACCATTCCACGAGATCCAACGAAACTTTGGGAGCATGATGTCAGTACATGCCCCCTCGTGTCCACCAAAATTTGTACCAAGAGAATCCGTGTCGTGTCCTACAGGGGGCCCGAGTAGCAGGACAGCTGCGTACAGCCTCGTGCAGTGCATGCGTGTTCAATTTTGGACATGGACATGGGTGCAATCGTGCTCAGTCCAACAGAAATCTATAAGCCACACATAGATCTACATTCCTATGCAAAAACATTTTGAAAACAACAACATTCAATCCTTAGGGACATTTAATCAAACACCTACCCTAGAGGACTGATACGTGTCCATTTAGGACACGAAATGGACACAAAATCCTATAAAAATCTAGGGTTAGTTAGGGGACACCTAGATCTAGGTCAATATGCAATAATAACAGTAATTTCAATGAGATTTGGAGGAATTACCTATAGGTGTCAAAAACCAAAGAAAGCTCCAAAGAGGGGGTGTCTCATTGCTCCCCAAACTTCACCAAATTGCTAACAAACTGAGAATAAAATACACAAACAGCAAGAATACCTAAATTAGAACCTATTGCAATTTTTTTGAGGGAAAAAGGAATTAATTTGGATTTTCTATGAATTTCTAAAGGTGGAGCATACCTCTCTTTCCAAATGAACTTTCCTAAAGGAGGCTAACATAATGGAAGAGACTATTTATAGGGTGGGATTCCCAATGTGGGTTGGCCGGCCATAGAATTAGGGTTAGGGTTAGCTAATGGGTTGGGCTTGGGCCTCTATGGCTAAGTTGCTAATTAATGGTTTCAAACCATAAGTCATGGCTTATGACTAAAAGCCTTTCTATTCTAACTTAAGTTCTAAATGGCCTATTAGGAATTAACTTATTGTTAGGTTAGGGTCACATGACCTAATCAAGTCCAAACACAACTAGGGTTAGCTTCTAGGTTAGTCTACCAAAGTCAATGCTAGTCAAAGTCAACCTAGTAAACCATCATTCAAATAATTCCAAAATAAATCCTAAAAATTTCCATAAATTCAAATAAATTATAATAAATTCAAATAACCTCAAAAATGACATAAATACCCTCAAACTAGAAATGTGGTAGTGACAGTAATACCATAATGTTCCAAAGAATTATCCATTGTTCCTGATATTCTTTCAGTTAATGGTCATTCCTTAAATTAAAAGCTAGATGCCTAGTAGATTTTTCTTTGAATTAATAGCATAAAACTTTATGGTAGAATTAGAGACACAATATTAAAATGTCTTCAAGCCCATTTTATATGATCTGTCTTCGACCAACTAGCGCTTGAGACCTTTTTATGCCATTGGAGAAGATTATTTACCATCTTGTGCCTTAACAGTATAGTCCTTTTTATGCCATTGAAAAGGTTATTCAATGCAACCACTGCAGTCGTTTGGTTGTCATAGTACATCGGTACTGTCAGAATATGTGCACCCACCATTGGAAGACCATAGATGAGCTCCCAAAGCTATTCTGCTTCATCCTCTGCAGCCGCCAGTGCATAGAACTCAGATTCCATAAAAGAGTGTGAGAGCATAGTCTGTTTCTTCAACTTCCACGACATAGCAGCTCCACCCATGGAGAAGACATATCCTCCTGTAGACCTTTCATTCTCTACTTCTGAGCACCAGCTTACATCATTGAAGCCTTTCACTACTGTTGGATCTCCGTAGTAGTGTAATGCATACTTCTGAGTCCTTTTAAGGTATCTTATTACCCTCTTCAAAGTTTTCTATTACTCCATACCTGGATTGCTCGTAAACCGAATCAGCATCCCAACGACGAAAGCTATGTCAGGCCTTATGGCATTAATCACATACATCAAACTCCTGATGACGCTTGAATACTCTAGCCGTCTAACGCTTTCTCTTGGATTTGGCTTCAGCTTTTTGTCACACCTATAAGGCGTATCGATCCCTGGAAGATCCTGATACCCATAGCGTGTGAGCATCTTCTTAATGTAATGAGACTGTGATAATGCCACTCTAATTTCTGTCCGAATGATCTTTATCCCTAGGATAATATCACCTTTCCCTAAGTTCTTCATGCTGAACTTAGACAAAAGAATTTCTTTGTTTATGACACATGCTAAATCTGTACCCAATATTAGCATATTGTCCACATACAGACAAACGCTAACTCCTCTTCCGTTAGCAAATTTTGTGTACACACACTTGTCTGTCTCGCTGACCCTGTAGCCGTTTGATCTTATAATTTTATCAAGCTTCTCATGCCACATCTTGGAAGCTTGCTTTAGACCATATAATAATTTTACCAACTTGTTGACTTTATCTTCAGGGCCCTTGACGACAAATCCTTCTGACTGTTGCATATAAATCTCTTCGGTCAACTCAACTTTCAGGAATGCAATTTTAACATCTATCTGATGAATAACCAGCTTGTGAATTTTACACAGAGCAATCAACATACTGACGGTCGTCCATGCTACTTGAGCATATGTGTCAAAATAATCAATCTTCTGCTTCTGAGAATTCTTCTTAGCTACCAGCCTTGCCTTGAACTTGTCAACAATTCAATCGACCTTTATCTTTTTCTTGAAGATCCATTTACATCTGATTGGTTTTGCTCCTTCATGTAGATCGACCAACACCTACGTGTTTTTGGAGGTTATTGAGTCAAACTCATCATTAATAGCCTCCTTCCAAAAGACAGCATCTCTGGTCTTTATTGTCTCATCATAGGTAAGCAGATATGTTTCCACATGATAGGTGATAAAATCCTCTCCGAAGTCCTTTTGTCTCCTCATTCACTTAGTTACAGGTTCTACGAGTTCTGGCTCAACCGTTTTTATGCAATAACAACTTCTTCTTGGATTACATCTTCATCAGGAGCTTCAACCTCCTGTGCACCCACACTATTCTTTGGAATGTCCGCGAAAATAATGTTCTTGTGCCTTACAAATTTGTCTTTAAAGAATTATACGTCGCAAGATTCGGAAATATGATTTGACTCAATATCAAGAAATCTCCGAACATCACTCTTCTCAGCATAACCCAGAAAGATTATCTTTGTAGTTTAAATCTGGAAGCTTCACATATGTCAGACACCTCCACACTCGAATGACATTCAAGTTGGGTCTGACCTTGAACAGAGTTCATGAGGAGTGACATTGGAAGTTGCATGCGAAAATCTATTCAGAATAAAAGTAGTCGAAAGTACAACTTCACCCCAGAAGCAACTTGAAAGATCCGCAGTCAACAATATTGAATTCATTATCTCTGTTAACGTTATGTTCTTTATTTCTATACTACTGTTTGATTGTGGGGAGTATGGAGCAGTCATCTCATTGACAATTCTATGTTATCTGTAGAATGATGTGAATTCATGAGACCTATACTCTCTACCTCAATAACTTCTTAGTCTCTTGAGTTGTTGTCCGGTTTGACGCTCGGCTTCAGCCTTGAAGTTCTTAAATTTCTAAAATGCTTCATCTTTAGACTTGAGTAGATAAACGAATACGCACTTTGAGAAATCGATGATGAAAGTAATAAAAAACTTTATCCCAGCCTTTGTGGAGAACTGTTTAAAGTCACAGATATATGAGTCCACCAACTCCAGAAGATATGTACTTTGCTTTTCCCGCTTGAACGATTTTCTAGTGATCTTCGTCTGCGCACATACCTCACACTTCTCCACTTTCTTACTCCCATATTTGAAGATAAGCCCTAGACTAGACATTGTGTTTATTCTTTTACAATGAACATGTCCTAGTCTATTATGCCATAATTCAAGAGAATAACCAGAAGAAGAGACTGTATTTATCTCCATTGGAGTTACAAGTTGAAGTTTGAACATCCCTTTGGTACATAAATCTTTTTTGAAGTATGTTCCTTTATAGGACATGAGCACCTAACCAGCATTAATATCCATCTTGAAGCCTGCATTGCAGAGTAGACTTTCTGAGACCATGTTCTTGACTATAGCCGGTACATGCTTCACTTCCTTAAGCTTCAGCGACTTTTCCGAAGTTAGTTTCAGCACCACCATCCTGATCCCTAGAACTTCAGCTTGTGTCTGGTTCGCTATCATAACCTTCTCAGCACAGGTTTGTATGTGGTGAACTACTCATTCTTTGAGCAAAAATGGCATGACGCCCCAGTGTCTATCCACCAGTCTGTTTCAACACTACTTGAGTTAACCTGCACAATTATAGCAACAAAGTTAGCCTCACCTTACTCTTTCTATTTAGGTTTTTCCTTGCAGTCCTTCCTTCAGTGGCCTTTCTTGCCATAGTTGAAACAAGTCCCATGTTCATTAGTGTAACCACCACTTTTCTCGAAGAGGGTCATTTTTTACTTTTCTTATTTCTTGATATTATTGTGTTCGAATTGTATCTCAAATGATAAATTATTTTTCAAAACTAAACTGTATAATTTAGGGTTAATTATCTATACTATAGTGCTTATGATAAATTATTGTATATGAATAGTGGTTAGCCTGTAATTAGAATAGTGGTTGGTGATCCTTGAGGACCTAAACCGACTTGACATGACCACCTACTTGATTGATTAGGACTAGCCTAATTGGACTTTGGTTAGCCTCTAGTTATACTAGCAAGATTAATTAGAAAGTTCGACAAAATACCTAAGTAGGAGGAAATGTGTTTTCCTAATCTTGTCATGACTAAAGAGGAGGACTTAATGGACATTTCTCATTAGTCTTGACCCTAAATTAAACCTAATAGGTAGCCCACTTTTCTTATATAGCCTCATTTCATCTTCTTCCTCCTCATTTCATTCCAACCCCTAACCTTAATTAGAAGCTTCTTTCCCAATTGTTCCTACCACCAAATTTTCTCCAAATTGACCCACTTTCGTTCCATTCTTTTTCCTATGGAGAGTAGAAGACCCTAAAAGATAGCTTGGAGGGATTGGAGCACTTGGAGCTTGGGGATTTCTAGATCTTGGATTCATTTCATTGGAAATTCATCTCCCAATAGTTAGAATGCATTCTAAATCCTTTATTTCATATTAAATAGTGTAGATGCATCAATTAGGGACCCCATACATTAGGTTTGCCATGAAAGGAGTTTTGACTCTTCCTTTTCTCATTTGGAGACTTTTTTCTTGTATTTTGACCCAATTTGGAAGAAATCCGAGAATGAGATTTCTAGGATTTGTGAATAGGTTTGTTAGGCTCTAATTGTAATTTAGAACATGTGGGTGAGCTTTGGGTCAAGTTTGAATTCATTTGGAGTGCGTATCATGGACGTGTCTGATACGCACGCCAAGTGTTTCCCAAGTTTTTAATTTTTTATTTATTTTATTTTTATTTTAAAATATTTTTCTAGTTAGAAAATGAATTTTTATTTTAAATTCTATTATAGATATTTTGAAAGGAAAAGTTATTTGCCAAATTTATTTTGAAAGATATTTTGTATTTACAAAAATAGACTTATAGAATTATGGATTTATTATTATCAATTATTTTTAAGATTATAAAATATTTTTTTAAATAATATTTGATAATAATAAATATTATTTGATAATATAAATATTATTTTGAATTATTATAATAAAATATTTGATTTAGATTTGATTATTTTAGTTTTAAAATTAATTAGTATTATATTTGACCAATAAAAATATTTGCTAAATTATTTTTATTAGATTTGGATTTATAAAAATATACTTTAGATTTTATTTGATAATATTGGATATTATTTAAAATTATTATCGTGATCAATTATGGATTTATATTTGATCCATATAGTTTTGAGATTGATTTGATTTGAGTTTAATGGAAAATTTTATTCATTAGATTCTTGAACTTTCCAAACTAGAAAATTATGAGTCAATCTAAATCTATTTAAGGAGTCCTTATTCTTCTCACAAAACTAAAACCCCTCCAATCTAATCCTAATTAAGTAATTGCTACCCATTATATATACCTATTGAACCTTTGCCATCTCCCATTTTTTCTTTTCCTAAATTCCTCTCCTTTTTGTTCAAAATAGACCAAAAATTGTTATAAATTCAGCCTCGTTTTTTTGAAGCTATAGCAACTTTGCGAGACCGTTGTGACCAACTCCTGACTCTTTTTCATCTCCTTTTTTTGTTAGAACTGTATCGAGGTTAGCTTTCCAAATCTATAATTTGTTTTATGTAATTATGAACATGAATTTCTAGAAAACTATTTGAGTGCCAGTTGTCCAAAAAATTGACATGTTGTACTATTTTTGAGATTCCGGGATATTTCGAACTCTGTTTTGTGAAACATTTGATATTTTGGAAAGCTGACACATAGATCTATAGCATACTAATTTTCTAAAAGTCAATAAAATTGTTTATTATTTTGTTTAAATTGTAGAACGTATAGATGACTAGTGAATCGAATCGACGACTTTGGACTTTCTCTATATTGGGCTTATCTAGGAATCATTGGATGTTATGGATCACGATATCATTATCTCTTATGACCAATTATGACTATAACTTTTTACCTATTTTGTGCCAACATGATCAAGTGATACAACAACTGCAACTAATCAAGGCAAGTACACTATTGCTTTATGTTCTTATTACATTATAATGTTAATCTTTATTGTGTTTCATTGAGTATCCAGTTGAGACACGATTTTGATACGATAGGCTTGTTGTATCATTGCTCGTTTATTGATTATTTAGTGAGTCATGAGAAAAAATGCTCAATAGGTGTGTGAACAAACCCTAATGATTGTTATTGTGGATAGCTAAGTCATACATCTCACGTATGGGTTAGCTGTACCTTTTTATTGTAGATAGGCATCTATGATGTGTCGTATTATCTCAAGTCGTTCACATGTTAAAAGGTATTTCAAAGTACTGTTTGATTAGTTTTACTTGTCATGTTCATTTTCCAGTTGTCTTGTTCATACATGTTTCTGCTAGTAGTTTCTTGTATATGTTCCCGTTTCCAGTTCATATACATGTTCCTTTACTGTTACGTTGCATCTCTATTGTCTAACTTTATTTTGTATTAAGTTACATAAATGCAATAGGGTTATACTTTGCTCATTTTCTGACTGGATCGACGCAGGTGACTTGGCATGCTTCCTACTTTGTGCTAAGGACTATATAAGGGAGATAGAGATCTTGGATTTCGATCTTAGACTATGGATAGATTAGATAAATCTTTTATTTACATGTTTAGCGGGTTGTTCTCGAATGTCATTCTGATGTACTATTGGATTTGTAGTTTGAATAATTATTATGAATGAGAAATTAGATGTGGTTTTATTATACTTGAGTTTGATTTTGAGATCTAGACAGCGTACTACCGTCGATGCTGCGACGTAGGCTGGACTTGGCTACGTACTCGTTTCCCGAAAAGTGGGAGCACGTCATAAAAAGTTTTTTTGGTGGCCATGTAGGTCTGTTTTTGCAAAATTGTGCGAACTCGTGATAGTACTTAAGTTAGTCGTATTATTGCGAGCCTGCGACTAGGAAGTGCCCAGTCATAATTAAGATTGATTTGATTCTAGGATAATGTCTATAACTAGGTATACCATAGGAATGCCCTTATTCAATTTGATATTGGGTAGTTAAGCTTGCTACATATGTAGGAACGAAATCGTAAAGCAGAATACTCTAGAGGGGGGTGAATAGAGTAGGCAGCGGAATATTGCTAATTAAAAAACTTGTTAGCAGTTACATCACAGATATAAAAATAATCATAAAATAAATGACAGTAATAAAAGAGTGATCAGAAGGCAAACACAAACACATAGATTTATACTGGTTTTCCTCTTGTGAGGACTAGTCCAGTCGGAAGAACTCTAGCTTCCAGTTGAATCCACTATTGGAAAATCCTGCAAGTTTTCATACGAAGTCCTTACAACTTCTACAGACGCGAGCTTTGATACGAAGAACTCGACCAACTTTAATTGTGAAGAGTCAATCTTCAATCAAGCCTCTGATTACAATTGCTCTGAAATTTCTGGGCCGTACCGCACTGGCAAATCGACTAGTGGATTGTAACTGGCTTGGAATTTGAAAATGGAAGCTTTTTAGAACTCTTTGGAAGAAATGTAAGCTTTAGAAGAGAAGAGATTGAAAGTAAATTGGTGATTTGAAATGATCGAAATCCTTCTCTATTTATAGTTATTCCAAAGGTAGAACTCTGGCAGAATTCGAACAGAATTCGGACATAACTCTTTGTAACCAACCGCAACTGAAGGAAGACCAAAACGTTCACATAACGTTCAATGTGGCCGAACTCTGGCCGGACTCTGGCCAAACTCTGGCCAAGTTCTGTCAGAATTTGTTCAGTTGATTTTATGAAAAATAATTTTGGCTTTTTGAAAAGTCCTTCAGAAGCTTTTTGAAAAATAGATGTTTTTCAAAAACATAGGTCATTTTAAAAAGATAGGTCAGTTTTGAAAAACGATTTCGGATAGCCTATTTGCCAGTACGACTTGGTGTACAATGTATTCTTAGACTCAATAAAATAAAAAATTACATTGCTTTGAAGGAAATACTTTCTTGAGTGGCAAACAGCTTCGGTCTTGAACGGAGTAGATATCCATCTTTGATCAGTATCCAAATCGTCGATAGTAAACATCAGAATTGATTCGTATATCGAGACAGAGTTTGATCAATTATTAAAATCAGGTTTGACCATGACCAATGGGCCAACAATCTTCCCCATTTTGATAATTGACAAACCTTGACCGATATAACATCTTGGTTTTGATCAAGTCAAAAGTATACCGAAAGTACCGAGAGATAAAATGAAAAAATTATTCATAACCTGTATCTTAGCCATGAAGATGTTAGATCTTATTTCTCCCCCATTGTCACTTAGCAAAATAATTACAAAAGAGAAAAGCTCCCCCGCAATAAATGCATAAATAACAATCAGTGAAGAAACACGAAATATATATGAATAAAGACATTATTTCTAACATTATTGCAACACATGCATGGTGTAAATATTGACAGAAAAATAAGATAAACAGATATGGTATAAACAACACAGGCATGGTATTTGTCACAGGCAGGTTATATGAAGCATAAAGAAAGATAATGCTATAAGGCTGAAACAAATAAAATGCTAAGCTGAATAATAAACTAAACTGAGACATATGCCAAACTGAGGCATAAAAACATGTCTATCAAATGTCACAAATCATATCCAAAAGGAGTAATGATAATATCTTAGAATGTCGGAGCATTTTCAAGTAAACATAAGACAAAATAGACAGTCTCAAAAAGTAACATCTCAAAAATCATCCTCATCATCATCGGCTGCAGTGCCAGCATGTCCAGAAGGACCAGCTCCAGAAGTGCCGGCTCCAGAAGAATGTGGAGTAGCACCAGAAGTACGAAACCAATCGTAAGCGTTCCCTGACTGGAATAGAGAGTGGATCACCTCATCATCAATGTGGTAGCCAGATACAGAAGGGTCTCGAGGTAGAGAGCTAGCAGAGTGACCCGTCTGTGCAAATCTCAGATCGGCAAAGGAGTTGGCAATAGCCTGGAACCGAGTCACGTTACGGAACTCATGTTCCCTGAAAGTGTCAACGAAGAATGACTGTAGATCTGAAAGATGCTGGTGAATACCCTCAAAGGTCATATGGTAAGACTGAGGAGGACCAGGTGCTGTAGGAGTAGGTACAGGAGGAGCAGGTGCAATAGGTGGAGGAACAGTGGCAATGCTGCAACGAGAAAGTTGAAGGAACTTGGGCTCAGGGTCAAAAATATAAGTGGATAAGTCAATATCAAATCTCTGAAAGATGGGTGGGATGATCATCGCATAAGAGAGGTTGCGGTCTCTTCCGCGACATCTACCCATCATCTGAATAATAGTCTTAGGGGCAGAAAAAAGGAATCCCCTTAAGAATGTGATATAAAGCTGAAAGCTCATGTGCAGTGACATCATATTTTGAAGTAGATTTTGGAAGTAGAGTGGAATAGATGATGCGATGTAATTCGTAGTTAAACAAGTTCAAGTTATTGGCCTTAAACTTTCCAGGACGAGCACGTGCGGGCGCACAAAGCTCATTCTTGAAACTAACGAGGGTCGTACCCTCGAAAAAATCGAAGTCAGTGATGTCATCGAATGGGGCACCTTCGTTTGGAAGACCAAGGATTTTTGCTAGCAATTCATCATTGAACTCGATATCTATCCCGCCGACACGAGTTCTCACTGTAAAAGTGTCTAATACGAAATTACAATAAAATAGTCTAATGGCATTAGTAGCTATAGGGAATTCTAAAGTAGCAAAGTGATGTAACCCTAATGCCTCAAAGTAAGGATGGTGGTCAGGAAATACGGTCCATTTGATCGGAGATCCGGTACATATAGTACGCATAATAAAGTCGTCATACCAAAGTAAGGCTTGGTCGGAAGTTTTGAAATAAAACTCGTCCGATGCACCGTCATCCGATTGGACCGGAGAAAAGAGGGAATCCGTATACGAATCAGAAGACGATGCCTCTTCACTGGCATGGGTCTTCTTCCTCTTGAAAGAATTGAATTCCTTAGGCATTCTATCCCAAAAACTAGAAATCCTAATAATTTGAAAGTGGAGGAGAGAAGGGATTATACCTTCCGAAAATTAGGTATATTGTAGAGGATGAGATTCTCTGCATGAATCCAAATTTAGGATGAAGATCTCCACGTAGATTGGAAGAATGAAGGTGGAGAAGAACTAGGGTTTTCGGGACGCTGCTGTTGCTGTTTGATGTGGTTTAGAAGAATGAAGAAGATGGGGGCCTCGGGTTCTGACTGATACATATATATACCCAGCCGAACTCTGGCCGAATTCGGACCGAACTCGGACCGAATTCGCCAAGGGTTGCCTGGCTATATAAAAAAAAATTTGTAGGGCCACATCTTTTTCATCAATTTATTTTAAATATTTAATTCAAAGTTTAGTATTTTAAATTTTAAATAATATAATTAATATTATTTTATAAATTAATATTCTTTACTCAGCATCTGTCTCAGATTAGCTGTAGGAGTACTGTCCCAGCTAATGGAGGTTCACCGGGGAACTCTTAAATACCGCTTCGCTTCGACCGTAGTCGTGGTGACAGACAGACTCTTTTTAGGCTTGTCTCGAAAACAGTTATTGAGTATTGAATACATTAATTAATAAAACAAAATTAATTAATATTATTGACATCTAAAATTCCTAATTCTCGACGTAAATAATTAAAACGATCTTCCGCTAGAGATTTTATGAGTATGTCAGCTAATTGATTCTGTGTGTCTATGTATACAAGGTCTATATCTCCATTTTGTTGATGATCTCTAAGAAAGTGATGTCGAATCTCGATATGTTTAGTACGAGAGTGGCATACTGGATTCTTAGTCAAATTAATAGAACTAGTGTTGTCACAGAAAATGGGTATGTGTGTAAAATGCAATCCATTGTCTTCTAAAGTTTGTTTCATCCATAAAATTTATGCACAACAACGTCCTGCGGTGATATACTCAGCCTTGGTTGTTGATAATGCGACAGAATTTTGCTTTTTGCTAAACCAAGAGAATAGAGCTTTTCCTAGAAAATGACATGTGCCGCTGGTACTTTTTTTTATCTACTTTGTATTCGGCAAAATCAGCATCAGAATAACCGGGTAGGTCAAATAACATGGTTTTGGGATACCATAAGCCGACATAAGAAGTGCCTTTAAGGTATCGGAAGATACGCTTAACTGTGCACAGATGTGATTCCTTAGGATTAGCTTGAAAACGTGCACACAAGCAAACACTAAACATAATGTCTGGTCGACTAGCAGTAAAATACAGTAAGCTACCGATCATAACTCGATACTTACGTATGTCGACGGGTTTGCCTTGTTAATCAGTATCAAGCTTGGTTGAAGTCGCCATTGGTGTGCTAAGTGGTTTGACTGCTTCCAGGTCAAACTTCTTTAGTAGATCTTTTGTGTACTTTGCTTGATTTATGAATGTCCCATTGTTGGTTTGTTTGATTTGCAGTCCGAGAAAGAATTTCAGCTCTCCCATCATGCTCATCTCAAACTCATTCTGCATACACTTTAAGAATTCTTGACAAAGAGATTCATCAGTAGATCCAAAAATAATATCATCTACATAGACTTGAATCAAAAGAATATTGTTATTCAAAGATTTTATAAATAATATAGTGTCAACCTTTCCCTTTGAAAAACCGTTATCAAGTAGAAAAGAGCTTAGATGATCGTACCAAGCACGGGGTGCTTGTTTCAAATCGTATAAGGCTTTCTTCAACTTGAAAATATATTCAGGATATTTGAAATTAATAAAACCGGGAGGTTGAGCTACATAAACTTTTTCTTTTATAAAACTATTTAAAAATGCGCTTTTGACATCCATTTGAAATAACTTAAAATTATGAAAATATGCAAATGGATATAACATGCAAATGGATTCTAATCTCGCAACTGGGGCATAAGTCTCATCGTAGTCGATAACTTCTTCTTGATTGTATCCTTGAGCTACGAGTCGAGCCTTATTACGAGTCACTAAATCATTCTCGTTCAGTTTGTTTCTGAATACCCAATGGGTGCCAATGCCCGGATAATCAATGGGCTTGGGAACAAGTTCCAAAACTTGATTCCGCTCGAATTAGTTTAATTCCTCTTGCATAGCATCTAACCAAAAATTATCACTACATGCTTCTTCAATATTTTTGGGTTCAAACTGCGAAACAAAAGTAATACAAGAAGCCATATCTTTATTAGAAAAACAAGTACTTACACCCTTGGTAATCTTACCAATTACCAAGTCCTTTGGATGATCTGCCAAGAATCTCATCGCTTTTGGTGTAGCCTCAGGATTGCTGGTTCCTGTTTCTTTGCTTGAAGACTCAGCTAGGGCTTGGTGTGAAGGTTCTGCATCTTTGTGTAAAGGTTTTGCAGTAGTTGTACTTGGTGTAATTACGTCTTCATTGTCGTCATCGTCTGAGTGTTGATTTAGCTCATCAAACTTGACATTGATTGATTCGTGATCATGGTTCTTTTGTTGATGACTCTGTACCCTTTGCTCTTTGCTGCATAACCTAGAAATATACCTTCATCGGCCTTTTCAACAAATTTACTCAGATTGTCTTTAGTATTAAGAATAAAGCATTTACAACCAAAAATCTTAAAATATGAAACATTGGGTGTTCTATCAAACCATAGTTCATAGGGAGTCTTCTTCGATATAGGCCGAATTAGAACCCTATTGAGAATATAGCTTGCTGTATTGACAGCTTCAGCCCAAAAGTATCTAGGTAGACTAAACTGGTTTAACATTACTCTAGCCATTTCAGATAGAGTCCTGTTCTTACGTTCCACAACTCAATTTTGTTGTGGAGTCCTAGGGCAAGAGAATTCATGCACATAACCGTGTGTGTCACAAAATTGTTTGAATTCTGTATTCTCAAATTCGCCGCCATGATTACTACGAATGCGAGTAATCATGAACCCTTTTTCATTCTGTACTTTCGTACAAAAGGTGATGAATTCTGATAATGTATCATTCTTGCGTGCAAAAAAATATACCCATGTATATCTATAAAAATCATCTACAATGACAAATGCATATAACTTACCACCTAGACTAGCATTTCTACTTGGTCCAAATAAGTCCATATGCAACAGTTGTAAAGGTCTAGTGGTACTTACAACGTTCTTGGATTTAAATGCTGATCGGGTAGCTTTTTCTTTTTCACATTCACTACATACCGTATCCTTTTTGAAAGATATGTCCGGTAAGCCGCGTACCAACTTCTTTGTAGATAGTCTTGAAATTGTATCCATATTTGCATGACCGAGTCTCATATGCCATAGTTGACTCTCAATGCTTTTGGCCATCAAACATCTACCTGCTTTGTTAGCATCTTCCAATAAATAGAAAACATATATGTTGTCTTCCCTGATACCTTCAACGATAGTACTACCAGTTGAACTGTCAACTATAGTACATTTATCTTTGACGAAGTTAATGCCATAACCATGATCAGCTAAATGGCTTATGCTGAGCAGATTATATTTTAACTCGGTAACTTGACAGACATCTTTAATCACAGGATAGGGAGCCTTACCAATGTCACTGATACCGATTATGTACCCTCTTAAATTATTACCGAAGGAGATGTATCCTTCTTTATTCTTCTTCGACAGTGTTGCGAATAATAAAGCATCACCGGTCATGTATCGTGAGCAACCGCTGTCGAGGATCCATTTGCTCATAGCATGTGAAGGGCGTTCCACCTAAAAAATAATTTACAAATAAAACTCTTCGTACCCATTTCTTGTAGGGTCCTGACTGGTTAGTTTTTGGTATCCATGCATAAATATTTAAATCTACTAACTTTCTGATTCTACATGCAGAGGATATATGACCAATGAGGCCACAATAATGATATTTTGCATGTTGAGTGTTGAAAGTTGTGTGAGGTGCATGATTGGTAAGTTTTGGTTTTCTAGTATAGAAGAATGCATGCCTATTAGTCTTCTTGGGCATAGGTTTGGTATGGTTTGGTCTGACAGTGTTTGGTTTGGGCGTGTTCCGATGATTCGGCAATTGACACGTGTTAGAATAGGAATCAACAACTTCAGGCCGTTTTCCTAAACTAATTTCCAACTTTTTGGAAGTGTTATACAATCTAGTATAGTCAGATGTAAGTGTTTCAATTCTGACTTGTGCACACTGGAGACTCTTTCTCTCCTTAGATAGGTCTTCCTTTAACTGGATAATAGTTTGGTCTTTTTCTTCGGATAACTTAACAGTCTCGTGTAATAACAACTTAATAGATGAAAGCTCACCAAACTCAATTAAAGAGTCATTATTTCTAACATGATCTAGTTGGTCGGTAAGTCTTCCTATTTTACCTTTGTACTCTTTGAGTACCTTCTTAGAGGTTTCATATTTACTACACAGTTTTCTGTAATCATTTAACAGGTCACTTAAAGCCTCTCCTAGTTGCTCAAAGGTAAAATCATCATAAAGATCAAATAGAGGATTAGTGATTACCTGATCGCAAGCCATCAAGCATACATTTGCAGCGTCATCTGATTGTTCATCTTATGAATCGCTGGCTTCGATTTCATGCGGTATGCTTGTGTTGGCATACTTCCTTGATGTAGATCGCTTCAGGTAGCCTTTATCATATTTGCTGTTTTTTTGATGATGATGATTTTGTTGGACAATCTTTCTTCATGTGTCCTTTCTTCTTGCATCCATAGCAAATAGGATCTTCCTCGTTGTTATTGCTGTTGCTGTCTTTTATTTGTAGGAACGAGTTGTAAAGCGCAATACTCTAGAAGGGGGGGGTGAATAGAGTAGGCAGCAGAAATTAACTATTTAAAAATGTTAGTAACAAGATCACAGATAATATATATCACAGATAAGTAAATAAAAAGTCGAAAGTAGAGAGCAAACGCGAACACAAGGATGTATACTGGTTTCCCTCTGTTGAGGACTAGTCCAGTCGGAAGAACTCTAGCATCCAGTTGAATCTACTATGGAAAATCACCACAAGTTTTCATCCGAAGATCTTGCAACTTCTACAACGCGAGCTTTGATCCGAAGTACTCGACCAACTTCAATTATGAAGTGTGTAACTTCAATCAAGCCTCTGATTACAACCACTCTGAAACTTTTAGACCGTACCGTACTGGCAAATCGACTAGAGGATTGTAACTGGCTTGGGATTTGAAAATGAATAGCTCAGAATACTTTGGAAGAAGTAGTAGGCTGATAGAGAAGAGATATGAAAGTGAATTGGTGAGTTGAAATGATCGAAATCCTTCTCTATTTATAGTTTTTCCAAAGGCAGAATTCTGACAGAATTCGGACAGAATTCGGGCAGAACTCTATGAGAAAATCTCGGTGGGATCCGTAACTGCAGGGAGACCAAGTTCAAAAAGCAACGTTCACTAACCGAACTCTGGCCGAACTCTGGCCGAATTCGGGCCGAACTCTGGCCGAGTTCTGTTGGAGTTCTGTCAGGGTTTTTGCAAACTGGTTTTTGGGCTTTTTGAAAAGTCATACAGTTAGGAAGTAGATTGGGCTTTTGTAAGTGGGCTTGTTTTCAAAATGAAAGGGTATTTTAAAAATATTTCTTGGGGAGCCTATTTGCCAGTACGATGCAGTGTACATCGTATTCCTAGACTCAATAAATATAAAAAATACATTGATGAAATAGGAAAACCAAGAGCCCTTTGATGACGCCTTTCTTCAAATATCTGAGCAGACTTGAAGACGCCTTTTTCACTTGATGGCAATCGTCCAAAGATAAACAGATCTGGAAATCTGAATACCTTTCGGGGGCTTCGCCCCCGATGCGAGGCCCCGGATAGGTCGTTAGGCGGTTCAGATAAATCTTCTTGTATAACGCCGTCTTTGGCCCATCAATAATTCTCTATTGCATATGTCCTGGTTTGATCATGTTTGATCATGCTTACAGCATGTCTATAAATACATGTTAGACAAGCAAACCAATATGATACAAGCATAGCAATATGATATATAACATTTAGGACAATGCTAAGTTTAGGACAATGCTAAGTTTAAGTAGCAACATGATAGTGATTACATGAATATTAGTGATGGTATTATGTTAAACTTAATTGATTAGCCATATTCAAAAACATGATATAATCATTGGGCTAACATTGTTCTCTTGTTAAATCTCATGAACTTCTTGAATTTTCTTACCAGAAGAGCTTGATCTTCAGAGTCAGAGTCGCTGTCGTCAGAATTATCTTCGACAGTTCTTCTATGTTGAGCCTTAAGAACGATCGACTTCTCTGACTTCTCCTTTGGTGTAGCATCTTCAAAGTCTTGAAGTTCTAACTCGTGAGTTGATAGGTCATTTCCTTCAATGATTGCTGTAGCCTTTGGATTCCCGTTCTTTATGAGAGCTCGTAGAAGTTTGCAAATTTTTTCATGGTTACTTTAATCCTTGCCTAATGAAGACAAAGGATTTACAATATCCAAGAATCTCGTAAACATCTGAGTGACTGATTCACTTGGCTTCATTTTGAACGCCTCGTACTCCTGAGTAAGTTTGCTAATTTTTGACTCCTTGACTTGTGTTGTTTCTTCGTGGGTTACTTCGAGAAGTTTCCACACTTTATTTGATGTTGTACAGGTAGACACCCTGTTGAATTTAGTTCTGTCTAAAGTACAAAATAAAGCGTTAATAGCATGTACGTCAAGACTGGCCTTTTTCTTTTCATCCTCTGTATATTTGTCTTGGGGTTTTTCAACTAAAACTCCATCAACATTAATACGAGGAGGCTTTTTGTATTCATCAATAACTACAGACCATAAGTTAAAATCAAGAGATTTCAGGAAGAAAGTCATACGTGTTTTCCAATAAGTGTAGTTTGTGTCGTCAAATAGTGGAGGCCTGTTTGTGGCTTGGCCTTCACTTGTGAATTTCACAGTTGCCATGTGTAATTCTGTGATCTATATAACAATTGAAAAATAACTGAATATAGCTACTATTTTACCTTGCTTTACCTGTATAACCCGCTCTGATACCAATTGTAGGAACGAAATCGTAAAGTAGAATACTCTAGAGGGGGGTGAATAGAGTAGGCAGCAGAATATTGCTAATTAAAAAACTTGTTAGCAGTTAGATCACAGATATAAAAATAATCACAAAATAAATGACAGTAATAAAAGAGTGATCAGAAGGCAAACACAAACACAGAGATTTATACTGGTTTTCCTCTTATGAGGACTAGTCCAGTCGAAAGAACTCTAGCTTCCAGTTGAATCCACTATTGGAAAATCCCGTAAGTTTTCATACGAAGTCCTTGCAACTTCTACAGACGCGAGATTTGATACGAAGAACTCGATCAACTTCAATTATGAAGAGTCAATCTTCAATCAAGCCTCAGATTACAATCGCTCTGAAACTTCTAGACCGCACCGCACTGGCAAATCGACTAGAGGATTTTAACTGGCTTGGGATTTGAAAATGGAAGCTTTTTAGAACTTTTTGGAAGAATTGTAAGCTTTAGAAGAGAAGATATTGAAAGTGAATTGGTGATTTGAAATGATCAAAATTCTTCTCTATTTATAGTTTTTCCAAAGGCAGAGCTCTGGCAGAATTCGGGCAGAATTCGGACAGAACTCTATGTAACCAACCGCAACTGAAGGGAGACCAAAACGTTCACATAACGTTCAACTTGGCCGAACTCTAGCTGAGTTCTGTCAGGGTTTGGTCAGCTGATTTTGTGAAAAATAATTTTGGTTTTTTGAAAAGTCCTTCAGAAGCTTTTTGAAAAATAGATGTTTTTCAAAAACGTAGGTCATTTTAAAAAGATAGGTCAGTTTTGAAAAACGATTTCGGATAACCTATTTGCCAGTATGACTTGGTGTACAATGTATTCCTAGACTCAATAAAATGAAAAATCACATTGCTTTGAAGGAATACATTCTTGAGTGGCAAACAGCTTCGGTCTTGAACGGAGTAGATATCTATCTTTGATCAGTGTCCAAAACGTCGTTAGTAAACATCTGAATTGATTCGTATATCGAGACAGAGTTTGATCAATTATTAAAATCAGGTTTGACCATGACCAATGTTTACCCATATATTAATCTCGAGTTAGTTTTGATAGAGATTAGAATGTTTATACTTTTCGTCTTCAGTCATTTCTCCTTAATCGATAGTTTTATTTTCAAAATTGATACTTTCAAGAACAAATACTTACATTTTTTCTATCATGATCGACTTTTTTGAAATTCTAAAATCTCCTCTAAAATTCTTATGGATATAGTTGAAATAATTTTTGATGACTTATAATGGCAAGGCAGATGCGTATTGTCGCCATTTATTTGAATTATGGAGTCACTGCAGCCAACAGCGCACTAGCATGGCATAACCCCTAAGTTGAAATAATTTCAGGCAAGTGTATGTTATCGAATATTATTAAAACTACGTCTTAGTTGTCCTATTTGAACTTTGAGTTATTATGTCAATATTGGATAGAGTTGATAGAGTATTCGTTATCGTATTCTTATTTGAGTCATAAAACCAAGGGTTTACTGCAGCCAGATGTACACTGGTGAGGCATAAATTTTCGTTAAATGACTTCATATGTACATACTATTTTCGAATATTATAGAGACTTCGTCCTTTTTGGCCATATGACTATTGATTTTTATGGTTCACAATTTCATGCACACTCACTTGAATTTGAGTTAGTTTATCATTTCCTTTCTTGAACCTTCTTTTCTTATATTTTATTTTCACATCATTATTAGGTTCCTAGTATCTTTTAACCCTATCTTTCTATTCCACTAGATTCATAATTATACTTAGATTTTGAACCTATAATCGCGTCTAAATGATTGAGTTTAGTAACGGATCGTGCTGAAACTTTTTCGATTTGGTCATTCTTGAAAGCTTTTGATCGCGGCTAGACTACTTTGATTATATTTCGATTCAGTCAATTCATAACTTTTCCTAGATTTTGATTCTATAATCGTGCCCAAATGATTTGGGTTAATAGTTAATCGTGTCTAATGACTTTTCTTGTTGAGCAATCCTATTTCAATTCTATCCTTAACCAAGCCTAGATTTTGACTAGCCCTTTTTAACTATATTTTGATAATCATATGTTTTCTTGAAGCTTTCGATTCAATCAACAAGTATGCCTGACCTATTTTGATCCTTAATTGCATCATTCTCTTGATTATATCATTTGTCGTGCTTATTGTATCGATTAAAATTTTGCCTCTTAATTATATTTTTAGTCATGCCTAATCATGCCCTTTGAAATTTCGAGAACGAAAATTTTCTAATGTGAGTAGATTTGTAAGCCCATTTTCTAAGTTTTTAAAAAATTTATTTATTTTAGTTTAATTCTAAAATACTTTTCTAGTTAGAAAATAAATTTTATTTTTAAATTCTATTATAGATACTTTGAAAGAAAAAGAGATTTGCCAGATTTATTTTGAAAGAGATTTTATTTTTTAAAAAATAGACTTATAGAATTATGGATTTATTATTATCTATAATTTTTAAGATTTGAGTTTATAAAATATGTTATAAATATTATTTGATAATATTAAATATTATTTGAATTATTATTGTAATCAAATATTAGATTTAGATTTGATTAATTTAATTTTGAAATTAATTAGTGTTATCTTTGACCAATAAAAAGTTTTGCTAAATTATTTTTATAAGATTTGGATTTATGCAAATATACTTTAAATTTTATTTGAAAATATTGGATATATTTTAAATTATTATTGTGATCAATTATGGATTGAGATTTGATCCATATTGTTTTGAGATTGATTGATTTGAGTTTAATGGAAATATTTATTCATTAGATTCTTGACCCTTCCAAATTAGAAAATTATGACACAATCTCAATCTATTTAAGGAGTCCTTATTATTTTCCTAAAACTAAAACCCTTTCAATCTAATCCTAATTAAGAAATTGCTACCCATTATATATACCTATTGAACCTATGTCAACTCTCATATTTTCTTTTCCAAAATTCCTCTATTTTTCGTCCAAAATAGACCAAAATTCATCATAAATTCAGCCTCGTTTTTTGAAGCTATAGCAACTTCGTGAGACCGTTGCAACCAACTCCGGACTCCGTTTCACCGCCATTTTTTTTAGAACTGTATCGAGTTTAGATTTCAAAATCTATAATTTATTTTCTTTAATTATGAACATGAATTTCTGAAAAATTATTTGAGTGCTAGTTGTCCAAAAAATGACATGTCGTACTGTTTTTGAGATTTCGGGAGATCTCGAACTCCGTTTTGCGAACCGTTTGATGTTTTAGAAAGTTGACACATAGATCTATAGCATACTAAATTTTTAGAAGTTAATAAAATAGTTTTTTGCTTTGTTTAAATTGTAGAACGTATAGATGACTAGTAAACCAAATTGACGACTTTGGACTTTCTCTATATTGGGCTTATCTGGAAATCATTGGATGTTATGGATCTTGACATCATTATCTCTTTGCACCAATTATGACTATAGATTTTGACCTATTATGTGCCAACATGATCAAGTCACACAACAACTGCAACTAATCGAGGCAAGTACACTACTGCTTTATGTTCTTATTACATTATAATGTTGATTTTTTTGAGTTTCATTGAGTATCCAGTTGAGACCCGATTTTGACATGATAGCTTGTTGTGACATTGCTTGTTTATTGATTGTTTAGTGAGTAAGGAGGGAAAATGCTCAGTAGGTGTGTGAACAAACCTTAATGATTATTATTGTGGATAGCTAAGTCATACACCTCACGTATGGGTTAGCCGTACTTTTTTATTATGGATAGCCATCTATGATGTGTTGTATTAGCCCAAGTCGTTCACATGTCGAAAGGTATTTCAAAGCATTGTTTGATTAGTTTTACTTGTCATGTTCATTTTACAGTTTTCTTGTTCATACATGTTCCTGCTAGTATTTTCTTGTACATGTTATCGTTTCCATTTTATATACATGTTCCTTTATTGTTACATCACCTCTCTATTGTCTAGCTTTATTTTTTTATTAAGTTACATGAATGCAATTTGGTTGTACTTTGCTCCTTTTCTGGCTGGATCGTTGCAGGTGACTTGGCATGCTTCCTACTTTGCGCTAAGGACCATATAAGAGAGATATAGACCTTAGAGGACGACCTTAGATTATGGATAGATTAGATAGATCTTTTATTTAAATATTTTGCAGGTTGTTCCTGATTGTCATTTTGATGTAATATTGGATTTGTAGTTTGAATAATTATTGTGAATGAGCAATTAGATGTGGTTTTTTTGTACTCGAGTTTGATATTGAGACCTAGACAGCGTACTACCGTCGATGTTACGGCATAAGCTAGACTTGGCTACGTACTCATATCCCGAAAAGTGGGAGCGAGTCGTGACAGACCTCAAGACCAAGCTCCAAGATCACGAAGAAAATGGAGAGGAAATAAAGAGAGAGAGAGAGAAAGAAAGAGAGAGATAAGAGAGGAGAGAAAAAGAAATTAAAAATAAAACATGAAGGGGTATATAAAGAAAAGGGGAATTAATCATGACCTTCGGATCTATCACATCAACAATCTACGACTTGATTAATTCAATCTTATCCTTTAAAAAGAAAACTAAGAAACCAATAGATAATAAAATTAAAGAAAACAAAAAAAACTAATGACTAAAAGAAACTCGATCATAAACCAGTAGATAATAGCATGCATCGATTACTATTCACATGACAAAATATTCTCAGATAGCAGTATGTCGACGGTATGTCGGCCAAGGTGTAAATTTCCTAAGTTCGAAATTTTTTAGCATTTTATTCTACGCACGTGTCCTAACAAGGGAAAATGGAAATTCCAAAGGGTATCCTATATGTCAATGATAGTCTAGTAATAATCATGATTACCATAAACTCGAAAAAAATAATACGTTGGATAAGTCATTTTAGGTGTTTTCTTAAGAACAGAAAACCAGAAAAATACAACAAACAATAATTACTTGTATATCCATATACGAATACTGATATTGCGAGATGAGTCTCACAAGTGCATGACAATATACTGAGCCCCCAACACTAAGTTGCGGAGCTGCATGGACGTGCATAGGTGTTGGAGCTTTGTTGGTGCTTGAAGATGTTCGGCCAGAGATGTTATCTTTTGTTATAGAGGAAATAATGTATGAAACAATCTTGTATTGTATATTTTTTGAGTTGTAAGCCTTGGGGCATGTTTCAATCTAGAGAGAGAGAGAGAGTCACTACCATAATTTTAGATAGGGTTTTTTTATTTGACATTATTTATATATTGTGTGCAATTATCTATTAATTATAAGTGATGGTTATATTGCTTAGTGGGCTAGCCTATTTATTGGACCCTTGATTAGTGAACACGATTAGATTTGTCATGACACTTGGACCAACACTCTAGACTAGACCCAATTTGTAATGCCTGTGGTTCGTATTACGTATTTTGGAATACGTGTACGTATTTTATCTTGTATTGCATGATTCTTTGCTTAGTTTTCTTCTTGGCTTGGTTATTCCTTGGGTTGGTTTAGCTTGGTTCGGTTTGGGATTGCTATTGGTTCATTATGAACCAAGGGTGAACCCCCTACCTACCACCACCACTACCATTTATTAACACCATTCTTCCTTCTCTCTCTTCATTACTCTTCTTCTTTCCTCCATTACTTCTTCACCTACCAGAGAGAGATAGAGAGGGGTCTAGGCATGAGCAACTTGCTTCATGGAGGAACTCCAATTTTATTGCTTCATTCTCTTCCTTACAGCATTTTAACTTACTTTAGTACTTGGCATTTCTACTTTTCATGGCTAGATTCTTGTAGATCTAAGTTTACTTTATTTTCAGTATTCTTGAGTTTTGATCTACTTAACCTTGTTATTTCTGAGTTTTGATGGTTCTATTGTTGTAGAGGATTTCGTTCTACCCTATTTTGACCTATGGAAGTTCGGATTTGGACTCCGGATGATGGAGTTATGGAGCTTGAGAACTTGGCTCCCATGGTGTTCTTCTTCTCGGAATGTTAGAGAAGACGAACTGTGCTCAGACTTGACCGCATGAGTATTTCATGCGGCAAGTGTTCTTCCAGCCGCATGACTGGAAGAACTTCCAGCCGCATAAGCCCACTTCCTCTCTTGACCGCATGAACTCCCTTAGCCACATAGGCTGAGTCTCATTCTGAGCCGCATGAATTCATTTCCATCAACCGTATGAAACTCTTGTTCTTGAGCCGCATATGGTCCCACTTTCGGAAAGCCGCATGTAACTCGCTCGACCCCAGCCGCATAATACTCCGCTCCTCTTGAGCCGCATAGACATGCTTCCTGCTTGTCGCATGAGTCTCAACTTCTTGGGCCGCATGCCGTCCCACTTGCTCTAAGCCGCATGCGCCCTCGGTTCTGCAGTCGCATGTCAACCTGCCGCATGGATCCCGCAACCATGAGCCGCATGGAACCGCACCTGTCCGACCTCATGGGTTCATAATTCTTTGGCCGCATGTGCCCTTGATTAAACATCGCCGCATGGGCTGTTCCCGCCCTCAGTCGCATGAGCTGCTCCCGCATGAATTATCTCCTTGGCCGTATGTGCCCGAGCCGTATGGCTTTCTATAGACTGTATCCTATGTTTTATTACTTGATTGTTACTGTTAATTCACGCCTTGTAACCTCAGATCAACTTGGGTCTCCTGATTGAATGCTTGTACTATGATGCCTTGCACATGTACCTGAACACAAAAGTGATCCGTCGTGGTGCACTCCTGACAAGTGAACATGACAGGACCTGATAGTGGCCCGTCGAGGCGCACTCCTGACAAGTACTCTTGACCTGATGACCTGACATGGTATATCTTGATAAGCTGTTGCGACGGCTACCTGACATGACATGACCTGTATAATGACCTGGACACCGTAGGCGATTGTGCTTGTACAAATAATCTAGTCCTGTCTTGCATCATGTCTAGGAGGGGACTCCTGAGTACCACGGTCAGGAGTACCTACTGAAATGGACTAAGGCTAATAAATAGATTAATACATTAGTCATAAAGAGATTTCCCAGCTACAGGCAATCCCGTTACCTGGGCGCTCCTGGGATCTGTAGCCTGCCGTCGAGTAGGGCACATTTCCAGCACACTGTCATGTGTTGCACCCTTCAAGCTACCTAAGGGTACATGCATTTTCTGGACGATGTACCCACCTGAATTCAACCATAATCTTTCGACCTGGATAACCTGGATGGTCTGCAGGACTTGTGGCTGTGGAATAATCTCACTGCATCTTGTTAGTAATTAGGCCTGTGATAACCCTAGTTAGTTAAAGTATCAAGCCATAATTCTTGCTTGGCCGTAAAATGATTA
>JANAVB010000197.1:4500167-4647667 GCA_029216955.1 Iris pallida | reverse complement strand
GCCAGCGACCAGTGCATATAGAGTTAAGTGGGCTTTGCTGGTGGCGATCCACGTGCAAGTCCTTGCATTGAAATCAAAGTAGTCTAAGTTAACAAAATGAAGTGCCTTATGAATATGCTTGAAATGTAACACACCAAATGATAATGAGAAATTCATACAAGTGAGTTAGATAACGTGCTTACGACGTGCTAGAACCCGAGGCAGGGACACGCCCTTGACATTGAAAGTTCACTTGAATTACGTTAAGTTATTTCATATGAATTGTTGGCTAACTTGGTTTACATTGAACAGGGAAGGCCGGACGGTAAGTATGGGTAAGTCGTGTATGTATTTCCATGCGACACTTGAATTTGACAACACGGGATAGGAAATGAAATATGCCATAAAAACGATCCTAAGGCAAGATTAGAAAGACAATGAATGATAGAGATGCACAAAAGTAAATGGAACGTGTTTGGTAATGATAGCATTGTGGGCGAGCTAGCCTTCCCACCAGTGCATAACAATGTACTGATAACCCCACAGTCTGCTTGCAGGATGCAGGAGACGTCGGCGGGTACGGAGCTTCCATCGAACGTGCTAAGGTGCGGAGCTATCTCTGGAGCCTTGGAGCGTTGCAAGGAGCTGAAGCACCCTATACAGGACATAATGTATCGAAACATCACCATGAATCATTCCATGTTGTAAGCCACTTGGCACGCCTTTTATGTTTCAGAGAGAGAGAGCTTGAGCGATTTGTAATATCGATCTAGCGCCGCTTGTAAACTTCTTGAATATCAATAAAGAGTTGAATTCGCTTTCAATTTGTGTTCATTTACTTTCCGCTGCAAATGGGGACACTCTGTGCGACTCTGTGGCCTAGCTCAAATCGGTCGTTTCTGGACTTGGCCTTGCACGGGCGCAACCTAGGCCCGTGCGGTATCACGCCTTAGCGAGGATGATCGCTCCTGCGGGAGCGGAGCGTGACAGATTGGTATCAGAGCACGGCTTCACGTCCTTGGACTTTATTTCGATTTTCTCAGTTTTGAAAGCTCGTTGGATACAAAAGAAGTATGCGCTCTCTCTCGTTGTGCCTTGGGAAGTTCCATACAATAAGTCTAATACTTTCAAAAGCTCGTACGAGTGCTCGGTTGAACGGAATCGATAGGCGACGGCCTTTGTGCCGAACGATGTTAAACTTGACTCGATAGAGAACACATGCTAAGTTAACATGTCGCGTGCGTGCCTGATTAGTCTTGCGTCGACCTAGCAAGTTAGCGTGCAAACGTGAATATAGTCCATACGGGATGGTTATGCGGCACAACTTAGTCCGCGTGTCGCGTACCTCGACTTTGGGTACAATCGAGTTGCGAGCGATATCAAGTACCGCTCGGTCGAGAACGAAGCTACACTTAGAGCGTATATCGATAGGAAAGCTATCGAGTTAACGCTTAGGCGTACCAAAAAGATTGGCTTGGATTTTGAGGATTAGTGCGAACGACTTGGTACGTCGAGGCGACGTGAACGATTATGCTAGAATTCGTCGAACGAACCTGAGGGATGTCTTAGCACATGACGCGAACGAGATGGAGGACTAGATCGTATGACTTGAATACGAGTGGTGTATGTGATAGGTTCGAGGAAGAATAAGAATGAGTGTCTACGATTAGTCGAGTGGCTCGAACCCTGAGTGGTGTATGGACGATATAGAAATTGTTCGAGCGAGACTAAAGGATTTACGGATAGAACGAGTATGTCGGCGAGGCGATGCGATCGCGCAAAGCCTTAGAACCCGTCACGCTTAGTTGGTCGTGACCTCGAATGTCCCGAACGAGATGTTGTTTGGACAACTTGTCAATGGGCAACGCGAGTTAGAAAGTGAATAGTCTTGATCGAGGAAACTTAGAGGATCGCGCGTACGATTTGGGATTGATTCAAATGAAATGTGACTTGAGTTTTGAACAACGATCTTGAAACGAGCTTGAGGAATAGCGATCGAACTTGATCTTGAATATCGAGGAAATTGTGGAATATCCAACTCGGACAATAGCATCAGTCGCACGACTCGAAATTGGTTGCAAAGAAAGATCGTCAGGTTACGCATATCGTCGATGGTATTGAGGCGTATCAAAGATCGATATGCGATAACTCGGGGGCACTCTGACTCGGCGAATGACGGTCGTGCAAATGTCATTGTTCCATTGGATGCTATACTTGGGATGTGAAAAATGTGTCGAGGAAAAGATAGACTTGGCTCGAGGATTTTCTAGTTGAACGCATGACGGTTAGACTATCAAATTGATTTGGCTTGGATGAAAATGTGAATGCTTGGATTTGCTTCATTGACAACCACAACGTTGACGTTCTTGTCTTATGCGAGCACAACTCCAGCCTCGCACATGCGTCGCGTCGGATTATGACGATCACTCCGCGTGAGCGCTGATATGGTGATTCATACAGCGGGAGTGATTGAACTTGGATGGTGTGGCAATCTGATTGCTTCGACTTGTGGTTTGATGCGAAGGTGGACTCGGGAATGAATTTATGTGCTTGAAAGATTGAACTTGAGGATTGAGTAGGTCCAATCCGCGTATCGAGAATGGGTTAGTCTAAAACTCAAACAAGAGTTACGCCCCGATGAGAATAATTATTCCGCGGGAGTGTTGCATGGTGATTCATGAACCGCCATGAATAATCGGGCTCGCGTGAGATTGGGGCGCAATGTATTGTCGAGCTGGATGACCTCGTGATCGAATACATGAATTGGTTAGAACTTGTGATTGAACGGAATTGAATATGTACAACGTAAGTCTCGATGCGAATTAGGTGATCATGCTCGATGTTTAGAAATTTGAGTGAAACGAACTTGGGTAGAAATTCCCGTACAAGCGAGCAAATGGTTTGACCATAGGATTTGGGGCGAGTGTCGTGCAACGACTTTACACGATGAGCCACAGACTTGTCTTGTAACTATGACCCTGTGAGCTGACCTAGCGGATAGGCGGACGACCCTATGCCGAGTGATTGAACCTATACGATGTCATTTACAATATCATCTGGACGGACGATAGTCTTGGGGCAACAAGACTTAGAGTAGGACAGGGAACTGGGAGTGTGCGTGAACGACGGCAAGATTGGCCCCAAAACGAAGTGAATGGTAGGATTGGATAATGCGCAAGTTGGGATAACGAATTGAATCACTGATCGGAAGACGTACTCGATGATGATGCATTGCTTGGTCTTGAATCGGACAGAAGTTACTCAGACTTGGTCGACCCCGCTAAAAAGAAATCAAAAAAACTGATTTATTGGACGATAACGCTTGAGAAGCGAAGCGAATCGAATCATCTTGAGGACCGAGATAAACGATATGTGATACACACATGAGTTCGGTTTTAAATCGAAGTTAGCAAAGTGATCGGCAAATCAAAACTATCACGAGTAGCTTGTCCGACTTCGCTAGTCGCTAAGCTTGGTTGAAATGTACGTATTCGAGGGACGTCTTGGATACGTGCACGATCTAAACTCAGCGATATGATAAACTCGAATGCAGCTGCAAGTGGGTGTTGCGATGCGCATAAACGAAAGTGAGTTTGCCTCAGCCTATGACACTCGCATTTGACGAATTACAACGCCCCTCGCACGACCGTTTCAGTCCCATGATACATCGAAATAGCAACCAAGTCGAAGAAATACGACAATTGAATAAATACCATCAACTCTAAAATAAATAAGAAGTCATTCAATGAAATCGACCAAACACATGCGACACGGAACTTGAACAGGTATCGAGTATGGTTCGATGCCATAGAACGATAGAGCCGTTCGATAGAATTGTCTAAGATACGCACACAACATGAGTTAGGGAACGGTAGGATGACCTGCACTCAGGAAGTCTCGAGGACGAGACTTGTTTTGAGTGGTGTATTATGTAATGCCCCGCTCCGCCTTAGCGGAACGCCGATTCAAACGGCAAGTACAACGACTCAAACGAGCCATCGACCCGAAGAGTTGGCATCGACCTGATGAAGAATCGATACAAGGCTTACATTGGCCCGTCAAGATGAATCCAGACTTAGACTTTCAAAGGCGCGCTCGGAGTATCGCTCGGCCGATGCGAACATCGCTAAGGTGGGTGGCTCCGATGAACCCATCTGTGCTTAGCCTAGACACATAATAATACGGACACTATCACTGAAATCGCTAGGCGATAACACTGCGCATGCTAATAAATGACCCAACGCACCTAGCAAAGGGATTAATCCCATCTTGTATGCTTGTATAGAATATGGAAAGAAACATGGAAAATACGAGAACTCTCGCACCGCGCTCCACGCTCATGCTAAGGCACAAGCTTACGTTCAAGTCCCTTATGCGTTCAACAATGAAACAATAAATGGTTTACAACAATGAAACGGGAAGACTATCAACATAGTCGCTCCAAGTAGAGTTTAGCAACATTGAAAGGCTATGGGACCGATGGGTCATCAAGGCGACTCCCGCACGGGAAGTTGCATAATGTATAAATGAAGAATGAACGAATAAACAAGTGAATGAATGAATCAACGAAAGGATGAATACGAAATTGAATCAATGAACGAATGGACAAGTGAAAGAAAGAAATGAAGAAATGAATAAAAGATAAGAAGGAAAGGAATGGTTAGCGACAGGTGTGACGGGCACGTGCAACGGGGCTCGCTACCCGCGCTGCACGGACGCCAACCTGGTCGATAACGCATTGTGGCTATGGGTTAGCCTATGACAAGTTAATACGAAATGGTCGTGGACAAACGGCACGAGCGAGGGGTGGCGAATGCTGTGACCGTAAAGAAAAAGGGATTCCGCGGCATGATCAAAGGGGGGATATGCCGGCCTAGGTGGAATAAAAAATATGGCTTACGGGCTGCCTGGGTGCGGACTCGGCCACCCGGGGGACGTAAGTGCAGGAGTATTTCAAGAGACTAACGGGGTGTGTGCCAGTCCTCACCCTACGCTAGTTGAGAAATACCACGACTTGGATGTCCAAAATGGCTTGTGGTGCCAGCGACCGGTGCATATAGAGTTAAGTGGGCTTTGCTGGTGGCGATCCACGTGCAAGTCCTTGCATTGAAATCAAAGTAGTCTAAGTTAACAAAATGAAGTGCCTTATGAATATGCTTGAAATGTAACACACCAAATGATAATGAGAAATTCATACAAGTGAGTTAGATAACGTGCTTACGACGTGCTAGAACCTGGGGCAGGGACACGCCCTTGACATTGAAAGTTCACTTGAATTACGTTAAGTTATTTCATATGAATTGTTGGCTAACTTGGTTTACATTGAACAGGGAAGGCCGGACGGTAAGTATGGGTAAGTCGTGCATGTATTTCCATACGACACTTGAATTTGGCAACACGGAATAGGAAATGAAATTTGCCATGAAAACGATCCTAAGACAAGATTAGAAAGACAATGAATGATAGAGATGCACAAAAGTAAATGGAACGTGTTTGGTAATAATAGCATTGTGGGCGGGCTAGCCTCCCCACCAGTGCATAAAATGTACTGATAACCCCACAGTCTGCTTGCAGGATGCAGGAGACGCCGGCGGGTACGGAGCTTCCATCGAACGTGCTAAGGTGCGGAGCTATCTCTAGAGCCTTGGAGCGTTGCAAGGAGCTGAAGCACCCTATACAGGACATAATGTATCGAAACATCACCATGAATCATTCCATGTTGTAAGCCACTTGGCACGCCTTTTATGTTTCAGAGAGAGAGAGCTTGAGCGATTTGTAATATCGGCCTAGCGCCGCTTGTAAACTCTTGAATATCAATAAAGAGTTGAATTCGCTTTCAATTTGTGTTCATTTACTTTTTGCTGCAAATGGGGACACTCTGTGCGACTCTGTGGCCTAGCTCAAATCGGTCGTTTCTGGACTTGGCCTTGCACGGGCGCAACCGTGCGGCATCACGCCTTAGCGAGGATGATCGCTCCTGCGGGAGCGGGGCGTGACATCGTGTCACACCCCAGAACCAGAATACTGGAGAGCGGGGACAGACATAGCCAGCTACGTATAACGGAATGGAATCCACACCGCTATACGGTCACAGCTGTCTAGATATGTGAGGGTTTCACTACAATCCATCAGTCTCTTAAGGTCATAAAATAGCCTATTGTCTCAATCTCAACCAACTAATAATAATCACAAGATATCAGATCTTCAAATATACAATTGTAAGGCGTCCCAAACATTACATATCCAGATGATCATGAAGCTAGTCGTTACAAAATGTGTGGACTAGCAAGAGTTCAGTCATACATGATCAACCCCCAGGGCTTGTCAATCATGTTACATCCCGTAGGCAGACAGTAAGTAAGTACAATCGAGCTAACACTTGCTCGTCGGCTAAACGCCTCAAAAGAATAATTTACAATATTACAGTGGGAGAACAAAAAAAACCCACTCGATGCCCTGGTTACGCCTGGTGACCACCATCGGGCTGGAAGACAGGTAGATCCTTTGCTGCTGCTCCGGTATCTGGCCATACAAAACCAGCTGGGTCAGACCCCAGGAAGAGCAAGTGCCACAAAGGAGGCCACAAAATAAGAACCAAAGCCAGCAAATTAGCACAATAATATAATTACATAATAAGAGACAGTAATTTAAGAAAAAGCATGTTGGGTAATTATAAAAGACAATCTTGCATAGAATCACTAAAAGACAGGACATATGAAAAAGCATGTCAGGATGATATACGATGAGATAACCATGGGACTATTCAGATAGCTAGGTTACAACCCATAAACCAAACAAGGACCGGGGTTGTAACCCTTCGTATGAACGGAACTTGGCTTCTCTCACCATTTATCGGCAAGATAAATATAAGAAATCAGGTCAAGTAACAATCTAGAGTGACAATCATTATAGTGACAATCTGGAGTGACAATCATTATAGTGACAATCTGGAGTGACAATCTTTCAATCATTCTGGTACAATCTTACAATCAATCAATTCTAGACAATACTATACTGTACTAGACTCCATCCAAGCAATCACGGCCAATCATTGCCTACGGTTTTCTACATTAACTAACTAGGGTTATCACAATCCTAGTTACTAGCAAGATACAATGAGATGCTCCAAATAGTCACTGGCCCTGCAGCTGTCCAGGTTATCCAGGCAATCATTATAGTGACAATCTGGAGAGTACAATGCATTATAGTGACAATAGAGTTCAATCATTTAAAGTGACAATCAAGAGTGCCCCACATGAGAGTGGACTAGAAATGTGCCCTACTCGTCGGCATGCTACAAGTCTAAACATTTGCGGCTGGGATAACGGGATCGCCTGTAACTGGGGAACATCTCTTCATGTCTAGTAAATTATACTAGTCATTAACCTTAGTCCATTTCAGTAGGTTCTCATGATCGTGGTACTCTGGAGTCCCCTCCTAGACATGATGCAAGACAGGACTGGATTATTTGTACAAGCACAATCGCCCACAAAGTCAGGATTAATTATACAGGTCATGTCATGTCAGGTAGCCGTCGCAATAGCTATTCAAGATGTATCAGGTCAGGCTATCGTATCAAGTGTTCTAGTTAGGAGTGCGCCACGACGGGCCACTTATCAGGTCATGCTCAATTATCAATTCCAAACATATCAAGTAAATTCGTGATTATCAAGTTCAGGATAATAGAAGAGCCAAGCTTAAAGAAATAAGACCAAACTCCAAGAGCCTGGGTTAAGCAAGGGGGGTCAGGGGAGCAGCGTACGAAAAGTCACGCACGCTCAAGGGAGCAGCTGCGTGAAAAGTCACGCACGCTCAAGGAAGCAGCATACGTGAAAAGTCACGCACGCTACAGGGTACAGCTGCGTAAAAAGTCACGCACGCTTCAGGGAGCAGCTGCGGGAAAGTCACGCACGCTCAAGGGAGCAACTGCGTGAAAAGTCACGCACGCTACAGGGAGCAGCTGCGGGAAAGTCACGCACGCTCAAGGGAGCAGCTGCGTGAAAAGTCACGCACGCTACAGGGAGCAGCTGCGTGAAAAGTCACGCACGCTACAGGGAGCAGCTGCGTAAAAAGTCACGCACGCTACAGGGAGCAGCGTAGGTGAAAAGTCACGCACGCTGAGAGAGCAACGTAGGTGAAAAGTCACGCACGCTCAAGGAAGCAGCATACGTGAAAAGTCACGCACGCACAAGTCTGCGTATGCACAAAAGCACGCACGCAGGAGACACGCTTCCAACATGAAGCATATCCAAGGCTCAGTGGCGTAAGCTAAGAAGCTCTGCACACTGCTCACTGTCTTCTCCAAACAGCAAGAACACTATGATGAACCCAAAGCTTCAAAGCATAACAACTTAGCCATCCGAACTCCAAATCCGGATTTCCAACGTTCCAACTGGAGTGAAACTGAATGCTCTTCCACATGGAAACATCAAAACCCAAAAACATCCAACTAAAATAGATCAAACCATGCAAAATCTGAAAATAGGAAAAACTTAGATCTAGAGCAATGGAGACACCAAATCACAAAAAGCCAAGAACTAATGTTGATCATCATGTCCTAATCTAGCTAATGGACCAAGAAAATAGGGTTCTCATGTAGTGGCAAGATGCACTTGCCTATGGGTGGAGAGTTGTGGAGGAAGGAGAAGAAGAAGAAAATAAATGGTGGTGGTAATGAAGAGAGAGAGGGGTAGGTGGGGATATAAAGAGGGGGATTTGTGGTGGGGATGAGGGGTAGCATAGGCTAAGGTGATCCAACTCACATAAAATCGAACCAATCCAAATAAAACTGAGCCATGCCAAAACCCAAAATACGGAAAATACCAAAATGCCACAAGCTGAGAAAAATAAAAATATATGCCAAAAATTCAGATACGAGTATAAATACGAAATACGGAAAATACGAGAAAATGAGGGTGACACATCGCCTATGTGTTTCTATGTGACTGAGCGAGTCTCGTGTCATTTTTGTGTCGCTTGGGACCCTTGGACACGGCCGCGCGCGCGTGTACAGGAATGCCCTGCTACTCGCGTACTCGTGCGAGCTATTCAGGACACGTGGACGCATGATTTTTGACACGGAGCTCGGGGCAGTGTCTGACACGATACTCCCCAAGTCTCGTGTCACTTAGTTGCGTGTCGGGTGCGTGCAGACACGCACACTGGTTACGCGAGCTCGTGCAGGCTCGTGCGTGTGTTTATATTGGACACTCGTGTGTCCTGTTTTAGGACACTGCTTTGTGCATGTGACACACCCTAATACCCCCATTAATTACCAACTATATGTTCTTCTTGAAATGCTAAATGGATTAGAAAATCGAATATGGATTAGGGAAATTCAGTTGACTGATACATAAGGTATCAGTGAGTACACTGTTTCCCCTTTTTGCTTCCTATTATCTAAGTGTGGTTTAATTCGTGATTTATTTGCTAAATTGCATCCTAACATGTCACTAACCTCTGTTAATTAATTTACATATCAGAATAGTCTTTGTTTTGAATGGAATAATCGATGTTATGTGTTGGGTTTCAAATGTTGGATTTGTATTGTATTAACTGTCAATCCCTGATTTTAAATTGCACACAGACACTGGTTTTTCCTTTACTAATATTTCCTGTTAATGCCATGTTTTAGTTGTAATTTAATGTGTTGAATACTAGACATCATGATTTGATTCAATTCTCAGTTTTAGATTGAATTTATAAATTGAAACTGCATGAATGGTTCCTGTTTTCTGATACATGGAGTATCATGCCTTCTCCCTAATTCGAATGGTTCAATTCCAGTTTCAATGATAGCCTACACATATTCATACTGGTTATATTAGAGTTCATGAGTTTGTTTCAATTCCTTTTTCAGTGATTGGCTTCCCTTCCCCATTCTTTAAACTGTTACACTGTTTTCAAACTGGAATCCTGAGACACTGAGTTCATCCTCAGTTTTCAGTTTGAATAGGATTCTAATATTGAATGTTTACTGTTGTTTAACCTGAGAATTTATTAGATGTTAACTGATTTGCTATGCTATATTAGATTCACTGATTAGAAGGAAACCTGAAATTGATTTCCTCCTTGCCTAACTGCCATTTGGTTACATAGAACTGAATAGGGTTGTGTTGAATTTCTGAGATTCAAAACTGTGAAACTGATATTGAATGATGATACACTGTTAATGGGTTGAACCTGAGTTGATCTTCAAATTCCTGAACACTGAAAACTACTGTCCCTTTTACTCCCTGTTGTGATTCACTCACATTCTGTTCCATGTCACTGAGACACTACACACACACATCCTGCACATATGTTCCTGACTTTAGGAATTTTTGTACACACACACCCACTGATTTCTAATTTCCCTCACATGAATCACAGTCACATACACACACACATATCTCATATGTTACCCCCTCTCTCTATGTATGTATAATACATATATATATATGTGTGTATGTATGTCTACAAGTGTAAACCTAAATGCCTAATCATATGTGATGTGTGAATGGTAGAGTGGCATTTATGGGTATTTCAATATGTGTAATGTAAAGCCATGTGGGATTTACATATTCTATATGTGTGATAGCTAGAGTACTAGGCATATCCTATTGTATATATATATATATATATATATATATATATATATATATATATATATATATATATATATATATATATATATATATATATATATATATATACTCATATATGTGAATATATTGATATATATATATATATATATATATAGGGTTTGGCCTATAGGTTATGTTGTATTAGCTCATGACCTACATGGTTATGACTCTATATAGGTATATGGCCTATGATGTGTCTGTTGCCTAATGAGAGTTTAGTTAGACTTGTTAGTCTTGATTAGGCCTAGAATAGACTAGTTAGACTAGTTTAGACTTGTTAGACCTAGTTTGACCATAGTCGACCTAGTTTGACTTCTAGGGTTGACCAAGGTTGACCAAGAGTTGACTTTGGTCTAGATTGACCTAGAATCATGTAGAATGCATAGTAGAACTTCATGTTACCATTTTAGACTTATTGGAACTTGTGCTGTTCTGATTAGGAGCCAGATACCACTCCTCGGATAGTACTTTTTATCCGAACACTCAGATACCAGGCGAGTACATTCTCTGATCATTTCATATCATGTTTAGGATTATATTTCCTACTTTAGACTATCTTACTTGATGCCGACACATTGGTAACACGGATTGGTACTATATGGATCCCTTCATGAGATGTTATCCCTCTCGGGAGCATCAGATACTTTTGTCTCGTGTGTTTCACTTACATCACGTATCTCATGCTTCTATTATCATGAATCTTCGGGAATTAGCTAGTGACTCATGTACCCTCATGATCATCGAGCCTTCACGAATCAATTCATGAATCACCCTTTATGGGCTACGTAGTATAATCATGAATCTTAACGTAACTTGAATGGATCCTTGTGTATTGATTGGGGATGGGGGAGTATAAATAAACATGTGAATAAATCCAAGTAGTGTAATCATGAATCAATTCCAAGTAGTGTAATCATGAATCAGTCCTTAGCCATTCACATGTTTATCCAGTACTCTGAATCACTAGCATTGTCTCTCTTTTACATATATCATAGATATTTACTTACAGACTCTCTCTTACATTATGCTATTCTTCAGTTTCTTGTATTTTATTCTCTAGCATGATTATATTTCCTTTTCTGCTATGACTTGTTGAGATATATTGTGCTTGCTCCTGTCCTGACTGGACCTGTTGAAATATTACAGAGGATGAGGACGAGGCTGGCTGCCCTACATATTATGGGGCTACCTTAGATGACAGCTGTGACTTGGACCAGCAGTCGGACCCTATAGCTGTGGACGACACTCCTCTAGACTAGGATGTTTTCATTTATATTACTCTATGGATGACTGTATATATTGATACTTGGGATTTGTGATGTATTAGACACTTAGACTCTCTGTTTGTATTTGTGGATTTCCTTTCATTTCAGCAGTATCTATCTATCTATCCTTTTATCCTATCTTCTGCCTTAGTTGTGATAGAGTTTACATTCTGCTATGTCACCCCCATTCGGGGAGTATAAACTGCTTAGTATTCTATTGATTAGATGTTGTGACCTAGGACAGCGTTCTACAGCCGACACTGCGGCGTAGGCTGAACGTACCCACGTCTCGTGTCCTCACTCTAGGGTACGGGTCATGACAAAAGGAAAGGGTGGTGCACTGCTTAGTAACTTAGAGCAGTAGCATTAGCAGTGCCTAGCATTGCAAGGCAACAATAAGAGCTACCTAGCTGCTGGCCTTGCCAATTACAAGGCTTAGCACTGCCTGCACTAGCCTACAACAACAATAGTAGCTATTGCCCTGATTTCCAGGTAGTTAGCGGCAATAACTGTACTTACTGCAGCAATGTGCAGTAGTGAATAGATAGGAGATTAGTAGCTGTAACTCCTCTTCCCGAATTTTTTGAAATATTTCTTATTTATTATTTAATTGATTTAAATGGTGATTTTTAGAATGTTATAAATAATTATTTAGTTAATTATTACGGTAGATGACTTTAGCCATGGTTGAGTTTTGAAGTATAAGACGATTACGAATCATGGCACGGATAGTCCCGTGGCATGCTCTGACTAGTGTTCAGCCATGGTAAGGGAATGCCGAGCTATAGGTGTGTTCTAACTAAGAAAACCAGACCAAGTTGCTAGTTAATCCTTATAAATGATTTAATTAGTTATTTATTAATATTTTGACTTTAAGGAAATTCGGTTACACCAACTAGTCTGGACTAGACCAAACCAAGTCCAAGCCCATGTAGTCGGGTAGTATGTTCAGTGACGACCATATAGATGTATATTGTATTAGCATTTTACTTTAGTTATTTAGAAAGCAATTTGGAAACGATTGTTATATATATAAACATATTATTGTGCTTACTATTAGAAATAATATTTTGTTTGATAATATTGTAAATAATTTTCTTTAACAAATATTTTGGACTTTATGGGATTTATCTTAGGTGGTATATATACTTGTGTATATATATAGAAGTATATTTGTAATATATGAAAATTAGGCTTATATATATAACAATATAATTTTATTTGCATAAATTTTTGTATATAAAACTAAGAATTCTATAATGTAAATTTTGATTCTACTTATGAAAATTAGGCTTATATATATAACAATATAATTTTATATATAAAGAGAGAATAAAGAAACCTAACAAGAAATTCCCAAGCCCAACCCAGCCATGCAAACCTTTCTCCCCCCCCCACGTGTAGAACCAGAGCAACGGGCCCAGCCCAGGCCACAGCCAAAGCCGCCCCAAGCTAAACCGACCCCCCTTCCCCCGAACCATTACTACACAACATATATAAAAGGATCGAACGAAATGAGAGGGGATCCCCGAAACCCTAGCCCCTCGGATAACCCCAGGACAGCGTCGTCTCACCCAGACGCCTCCGTACGACCTCCCCCAGTCACCTGCGTGCCACCACCGGAGCATCGTCGGTCGTCCACGGCGACAACAGCGCACGAACAGAGCAAAATAGAGCACAGCAACAGCTGCAATGGCAAGAGTCGCAGCAAGTTCGTGACGCCATATCTCCCTCGTTGCTCCACCAAATCACGAACGGATTTTTAGGTACGATCCCGACATGACCCCCTTCAACCCTGTTCTTTTATTTCGTACATAGATGCCTTCGATCGCTCGAAAAGTCGAATCGAAGTCGACGAAAAACCTGTTTGTAAACAGAGTAAACCCAGTCCCAACATCGATTTTGGAAGGCGATTCCTTGCCGGTCCACCGACAGTTTCAAAAATCTATCAGAACAGTAATAAAGACAACATATAGGAGATGAGAACCTAACTTGTAGATTCATAATTTATTAACCATGCACGGAGAAATCAGTTCTCTAAATTTAGAAAAAAAAAAACCCATCAAAAATAGTTTTAAAAAATTATAAAAACCTTCGATACGACGTGCGTCCCGCCAATCCGGACAACGTATTCGCGAATCGAAAGCATCAAAAGGTGCGTATCGGCTTCGTGGACATGTGAACTTTGACGGAATTCAAATTGGTTGCGTGTGCGCGACGAATTTGATGCGTATCCGTCAAAATTTACCATATCGGGCCCTTTGCAAATTTCTTAATTACTTTGTGCACGTTCGTTAGATCAAGACAAAACTTGTGCCAATAAGACCGTATCATTTTTCTGGTTCTGTATGTCAAGTTTGGTCCGATTCTGAGACAGTTGATCGGATCGCCATTTTACGGGCCCCACGATCCGATTCAACGGGTGATTTTGTGCACGGCCTGCCGAAATCCAACTTTGGACATACGGTTGGATTTGTATCATCAAAAGGAATCTGTAGACATGTAGTTTGATGACTTTAGAGACCATTAACCATGGTACGCTTTTCGGTGCAAAGCGGGTCCAACGACGAACACCGTTTTGGCCCGAAATGACTGTTTTGCCCCTGTGTTCAGAATTGGACTTAAGGACCGGCAATTCTAGCTAATTTGACTAATCTAAACACGTTGGTATAATCTCTTTCATCTTTTGGAGACAGATGTGAGATTGGACTTTATGGCTTACCAGTTGACGGTATATTGATGGTCCATCGTGCTACCACCAGGCAAGATACCTTGTCTCCCTCTACAGTTTATTTTTATGCTTATAGTTTTTTCTATTTTCAAATGTTATCATCTTATTTTCTAGTTGAGGTGAGTTATCTATATGTGTCCTGCATTCCATATTTTACTAGATTATCGTCTTGCTTGTATATCAGCTTCATGATTAGATAGTGTAGTTACACCAGGCTTGTTCACTTTATAGTTCATGCTTGATTTGTCCTTACCCGTGTCTTGACATGAGTTGTATATTGTCTCACCTGTGCCTCGACTGAGTCGTGTCTTGGAACAAGTATGTGTAACTGAACTACTATTCCTGATTTGTCTTCTTAACCCGTGAGTCCACACTCGGGACGAGGGTATTTGTCTTGATTAATTTCACCTGCAAGTCCACATTCGGAGCGAGGGTGATAGTCTTGAACTAACCTGCGAGTCCACGCTCGGGACGAGGGCTAGTAATTCCTTTGCACCTGTGAGTCCATACTCGGGGCGAGGGTGCCTTGTCTTGAACTAACCTGCGAGTTCACACTCGGGGCGAGGGTTAGTGATTAGTTCAAACCTACGAGTCCACTTGGGGCGAGGGTTTGGTATTCCATTGATCTCTTGTTTACTTGTCCTTCCAACAGTTTATTTATGCATAGTTGATCCCGTATCCGTGTTCATAGTTACCTGTCAGTAGCCATATGTCAGTCACATGTCTAGTTTTCGGTTTATATCCTGTTTATATTCTTATACATGATTAAACTGATAGATAGGCATATTTTTATATATCTTAATACATTCTCTGAGGACCTGATGATCTCTTCAGGTTAGTTATTGTGTGGAGTTAGTTAGCAGTTCTTGATGGCGGATGATTATAACACTTGTGAGTTTCAGATGATCACGATATTGCTTGCGAAATTCAGGTATTGATACCATATTTAATATCCAGCTCATCCAGCTCGTGCTTTCCTTTTATTATCATGAGATATCATATTTATTGATTCAGTTTGTAGACTTTTGTTATATTCTTTGGAGTCTTATCGGACATTATGCTAGTAGGCTGCAGACCACGACCCACAGTTGTTCATTCATGCTTATATTACTCTTGTGGATTTGAGATATAGATTGTATTGCCATGATTTGGCAGTATACCATAGCCTTGACAGCGTTTATGTATTCGAGTTGGGCTGGAGTCCGCTTGATGCGTAGCTGACTTCTCATGCTCTCGCGTCCCGAAAAGTGGGTGCGGGTCATGACATCAGCAATAACAGTGAAGCTACAACCAATAGCCATATGTAGCTGCTCTGCATTACTAGACAGCTTTAGCAACAATAATTATTACTTACAAGTGACAGCAGCATCATCAAGCTTTGATTACTTCACAGGAGGAGGAGAAGCTGCATTCCTGCTGCCTATAGACAGGTAGTAGCAAAGCAGTAATGCTTGTTTGCTGCACAATACAGCAACATAGTATGGAGAGCAGCTGCACCCTGTGCAAAGAGTAGTTAGGATAGCAGCGTTTGAACACTGCACTGAGGCATGTGTGTTGGTGTGTGGGGGTACACTAGCATCAAGTGGAGTTGAATTTGTGGGTACTTATGTACATGTGGTGTAGGTTTGTGATTGTGCAAGGATAAGTCAATACCACTATAGTGTGTAGGGTGTGGGTTTAGTAACAATGTTAGGTAATAAGATATGTGTATAGGTAGTGCATAGCATATGAGTAATGGTGCTAGGTACTTATGTTGGTTCAAAGTCAAATTATCTAGATAGGCCTAGGGTTGAGATTGGGTATTGGGCAAGGGATTGGTGTTAGGATACCAACCTATATGCTAGGTGTTTGACATTTCTTTGGGGGGTTAGAAGAAATACTTCAAAAATTTCAAACGAGAATGTAAGAAGGAACTCCTGGACAGGAATCATAATCACACTTTATTTTTTATCTGGGTTGTAATGTGGAGGGTTGATTCTTTACTCCGTTGATGATCCGACTGTGAGAGAGAACTGTCGGACTTAACTTTACTGGAAAAGGAGAGCAGCAAGAACTCTCTCTGAAATGATCGGGAACACTTGAGGAATGGGGGAACCAGCGTCTCTTGAATGAAGGAGAACTCCTCATAGTTATAGCATGGAGGAAATATCAATACACGCGCATGTAAGCAGCGGGCACATGGCTCTTTGACTGCCACGTGGCGCTCCTGAACGGGGTTCAGTTATGTCCGCACACACACTTCATTAATGTGGGGGTTATGGCTGATTGCCATGTGGCATGTTCCTGAGATTGACTGTTTGGAGAAGATCTTGGACTGTTAAAGTTCGTTCTTTGGCAAGACTGGGTTTTCGATATGTGGCACGTGCCAATAGTTCAAAAATCTCGTTCCGTTGCAACCAGCAAGATATCTGCGCCTAGGAATTACTGTCTTAGAAGGCGCGTGTTCGTGGTGGAAGGGAACTGGAATAGAAGATTTCAAAATATGGTATGGGGGAAGAGGCTCACGTGCCAAGGGAAGACTCGTGCCTCAAAATTATACGCGCCTTAGAAACTCGGGTGGCACGTTCTGAGCTACATGCCTATCCCACTTGAGTAAGTGTACTATTTTCGAGATAAGTGAACTTCGTCTTTTGTGCCAACTCCCACCTCTTGCACAAGGATCAAAGTGCTTAGCCAAAAAATGTCTCAAAAGAAGGATCTGCGATCTTGGGAACAAAATTTTAGGGGCTTGTAAACCGACGCCTAGGTGAGGCGCAGGCAGTAGGGTGCCTAGATGAGGCACAGCACCTAGGTGGGTGCGGGTAGCATGGCGCCTAGATGAGGCACGGTTAACATAGCGCCTAAGTGAGGCATGGGTACCATGGAGCCCAGATGAAGTGCAGGTAACTGACTTTGTGATGAAGGCTACGACTCTTCGTTGTGTGCTATTTGCTGCATTTGCATAGGAACCGAGGCATTCATCCCAAAGTCCGAAGTCATTAATTTTTTTGAAATGTGTGTATAAATATTCATGCTTCTACAGGACCCCCTTCAAAGTTTTCTAACTTTATGAAAAAAGTTAGATATACTTTGGACAGAAGCATGGCGCGTGTATCTTTCTAGATGATGTCAACAAAATCTCTTTTGGGGATAAGAATTCGTTGACTTGGTTCAATATTTGAAGAGTGTTAGGGTTATATACTAAAAGCATCACTTTTGTATTAACTTTATTTCCTTAAATTTTGAATAAGAATCATATGGACAAATGTTTGTATATTGTATTTGTTGTAAGTGTTAATACAAGTGTCTGATATTCTATATTGTAGATAATATGGTGTGTGGTGTCACACAGAAGATCATATTATCAGTTCCCTATGGAATATATAAATAGTTTACAACCTAGATGGACTTGGACAATCCATTGGAAAGGTTGTAGTGTAATCTGGTATTAGTCTATCTTGACTATAGGTTTACCCTAGTATACTTTGTGTGTATCGAACATGACCAGTTGAGGTTGCTCTCTTTGTACTGACTACATAAGAGAACAAACACCTCTGTTATTATAGATTCTTGTGCTCTTAATCATGATATAATAACAGACATGTATATGAAGTATGCGTTACTTTGACTCATAAAAGAGAGAGATTCACTATGGATCAACAACCTCTTTGAATTGGGTGATAACATTGTATGTATGATGGACTGTTGATTATAAAAAGAATCCATGTCCCGATACATCGGGTTGATGGTATCCCCTTAAGGAGCTTCAGGGGAGCTCATAAGGATTCTCATATAAATCCTACAGGTGGATTATATCCGACATGACAAATAAAGTTGAGTGGTACTACTTAAGGATAAAAGATGTCGATCAATATAGTTGTCAGTAACTTAATTTGATCGACGGACATTCAATATCTTAACATGGGGAGCCAAACGAGAATGTAATAAAAGGAGCCCATAATAATAATTTGGGATTAGGAAGGTAGTGCAACAATAGCTCTCTAATGGATCGAGCTATTGTTAATAGGCTTGGGTTGCGTGTTCGGGTTGAACACGGAATACACAGATCCGTTAGGAGACCTAACCCTAATTTCTCCTCATGGTCCCTGCCGTAGCCTTATATATATCCTCTATTCTCTGGCCGTCATAATCTAATCAGAAATAAGAAGCTTTCTCTAAATTCGTGATTCACGTAAAGAGAGAAAGAGAGGGCTACCAAGGAGAAGAAAAGGTTGGAAGATCGTCGTCCACACGACGTCCAACCCGAGGAAGGAATACGTGCAGAAGATCTTGGGATCATGACTGCTCGAGATTAATAGGAACTGTTGTCTTCTTCCCACCGCAGGTATAGTTCGTGAAACCTAGTTTCCGCCTATGAAGGGTTAGAATACGTTTATATCTGTTTAACTTTCTATCAATCAATACGCACACTAAACTAGGGTCTTGGAAATCTCCAGTTCCATCAAAGAGACGGTAGGCATTTTGTCTTCAACTTGAAATGCGCGTTAGAAATCTTATAAATAGGCACTATTCTATAGAGAGAGAGAGACCTTTCTCTTCTCGAATTTTCTTTTCTTCTTCAACCTTCGTCGATCTCTCATCTCCTCTACCTTTCACCGGCTACTCTTCACCATGGCCCGCAAAGGAAAGGGAAAAGTTAGTGCTCAGCCCTCTAAGGAAGCGACTACTGATCTCAATGACGAGCCATTTCATTCCTGACATGCGCCACAAAGTCGAGGGTACGGCTTCCTTGACTGAAAACGAAATTTTTGTGTGGACTATCGGTCGATGCGGCTCCGGCCGGTTATCTGAGTTGACACGTGGTCGGGTTTCTACCCACCAGTCGGCATGCTAAACTCACGTGACTGTGCTCTCGTTTTATGTGGCCACGCGCCTGCGTATATAGGCTCACATGCCTACGTAGTCCACGTGCCATTTATTTGCAGTCGCGTGTGAAAATGGTCTATGCGCCAGATAGACCACGCGTAGGGTCGTGTGAAATTGTCCACGTGCCATTTCTTTGTAGTCGCGTTTGAAACGGTCTACGCGCATGATAGACCACGTGCCATTTCTTTGTAGGCACGTGTGAACTTGTCCACTAGCCCAATATCCCAATAGCCCAATTGTCTACGTGCCATTTCTTTGCAGGCGCGTGTGAAATAGTACATGCACCATTTTTTTACAGTCGTGTGTGAAATGGTTCACACGCCTAATTGGTGCTCACGTCAAAAATATTTCTTTCTAACTTTATTACATTTTATTTTTTGCAGTGTCTATGGTGGTGCCTCCTTTGGGCGAAGTCCTCTTCGGTCCTTCATTTTGTCTACTAGGACTGAACTTTATTGAGGATGTAGTGGAACCCGCAAAGGCAACCATCAGGGCAGGACCGTCGGTTACGAGAATGGCCCTTATTGAAGGGCTGTCCGATCTCTTCTTAGGGCATATGCTAACTCTGGGACAAATCTCAAAGGGAGACGGAACACAACTCGTGTTTGAGGCCACAGTTCCTGTTTAGCGACCACGTGGCCTCTCATGTTGATAAGATCTTGAAATTAAGGGACGATTGGTTCTTTGTATCCAACGGATTGAAGATGTATCTCCCCCAAACGGATCGACACCTACCGCTTTCAGCTTTCACCTGTCTGGCCTCGAAAAGGAAGATGGACTGGAAGTTGACCCATACTCAAGCTGGGGCTCTGGTTGGCCATTTCAAGCTGAAGTCTCATTCCGCGGCTCGAAACATTTTGAGGCTGTAAGGGATGGTCCTTCCTATTCATCAAGGGTATTACATCCAGGAATATTAATAGGTGATGTGGAGCAGCAGTCCATGCCTTTCAGAGCTTCCACTTTTGCTAACCGAATGCTGGAGGCCGGTATTTCCTACCATTTGGACATTTATCGGGTTACAGGATGGGCTCATCACATGAAGGATTGAGAAACCATCATCGAGTGGGTCCTCACGGAATATGAGGATCAATTAAAGGAGATAGGTTAGTTTTATGCCATCAGGGCTACTCAATACGGGATAGAGGTGAAAAAAAATCCATGTTCTTAGAGCAGCTTGAAATGTACAACACTAATACGGGCACCTTCTTTACACCCGGCGGGAAGATGGGTCTTGCTCTACATAAAATGCACTTGGTCTCAAAGCTGTCCTGGGGTTGTGAACCATACGAAGAGTATACCCCTACCTTAGAGGAGATTGGGGGTTTGGAGGTTAAAAATGATGAGATGATCGATGTATACAAGGAGTTAATGTGCCATCATATGATAACTCAGCATCACGACCTCCACAGATCTACCCCTCACACCCATGCCTGGAAACAACATGTCTTTATGCAGGGAGAGGCACCACAGGGAAAGACTGCTTTCGGTATTCGCCCATCTTTATTGATTGAAACTACTTTTTATAAGGCCATAATGGTATTAGGAGAGAAGAATTCCCGCAAGAGTGAATCTATAGATCAGAGCGATACCATTTTTTACTACTTTTATCATGATGTACTTCCAATTTCGTCGAAGGCGCAGCTAGCAGAGTATCTTATGTTGTGGCTTCGAGACTGCGTAGTTCTCGGTTGCTCCGCTTCTCTCGAAAGACTGAGTCGAAACCTTGTCTTCCTTGTCGTGCATCTCATTTTTAGCGCGAAGCTGGCTTCCCTTCCTATGATGATTTGCGACCTCCAACGGGGTTTGAGGCAGGTTATAGACAAGGTTATTGTATATGAGGGAAATAAGAGGAATTTGCTTTACCCTATCATTATTTGATGGGTTGGCTATTTCTGCATTAATCGTCCTTAATTAATCTAGGCATGGCGTTCGCCGTTCAACTAGGGATGCATTTCTTCGTCGCTACCGACATCAGTCTTGGTTGCACAAGGAAGTCCCCCTTTGTAGAAGGGTTTTGGCATATTTAAAGGGGTGCGAGCCGTTTAAAGTCCCTTCAACTTATAAAGATTTCATCGTAGAAAGTGAGTTGGTTGATGCAGGGACATATTTCACTAGCCTTCCAGAAGAAGCATTTCATTGGTTGCAGTCTATCCGTCCTTCTTGAAATAACGTGTAGGCAACTCTAGAGGGGGGTGAATAGAGTTTGTGTCAATAATCACCAAATAAAAATTAACTCTATATTACCTCCACAAAACAACTATCAAGGTAGTAAATAAATCAAAGAGAAATGCATAAGTAAATAAAGATCAGAAGAGCATACGCAAACACAACTGTTTTAACTTAGTTTCTCTCGTGGAGGACTAGTCCAGGCCTGAGAACTCTAGCTCAGGATTAAAATCTACTATTTATGAAATAGTGTACAACCACGTGCCTTTACTCAGAAGAGCACGCCAACTTCTTACAGATTCGCAGGTGGCAAAACTTGAAATTGTTCAATTTACTTTTCTTTCACTCTTGCACACAACTTCTAGACGATATCGCACTGAGCACCTTGGGCTAAGGAGAGTTGTGGCTTAGGAGATATGAAAGAATAAGGCTTACAGTAGTAGAGCATAGAAGGCTTGAATATTTGAAGGTGAGAGATCGAAACTGATAATCCGACGAAAAATCCCCTTCAAACTGATAATCCGACGAAAAATCCTATAGATTTTCGTAAAAACCATCGGCTTTTTCCATTCCCTTTTCAGTAGGCTAACACCATTTTTTAAAACCATTTGTTCTTTATTTTTCAAACTATTCAAATTTTGGGTTGTCCGTCGGATCTCCATGGATTTTCGTCGGATGATCCGACTGACACAACATGTCGCAGATTGGAACAAATCTGACGTTTCCTCTTTCCCAAAATCCTTTCATCTTTCCTATACGTTGTTGCACTCTTCCCTAAAAACCCCAACCCCTCACATCCTCTCTCATTAAAATCTATCTACCTCCTTAATTACCTCCTCCTTCCTTCTTTAAAAACTTCCACCTTTCCTCCTCCTTCATCTCTCCACTCATTCCACACCCAAAACCGGACATCCGCCCACATCCGCTCTAGTCGGGCCGACAATTCGAACCATCACCATGTCTCACAAACACTCCCGCCATGGCGCCTCCTCTTTTTTGTCCCAAGATCCTCCTTCCACATCCATGTTCCTCCCTATCGCCACTGCCCACAGCCATAATCCGGCTATCTTCCATTCGGCCCAACAATCCTGCGATTGGTTCAATATCTTCAGCAAACTTTCGATTTGCATTGGCAAGCGAATCTCCTTCCTCTATTTCCCAAACCATTGGGAAATCTTTGAAAAATTTGGTTACACGGATCTGCTAGAGAGGCAGGTCAATATTTATCCCACCGTCATCTAGATGTTCTATTGCAACCTGGTTGCAAGTGGCGATGGTCCATAGTTCGAGACTAGAGTGGGCGGGGTCAAGTTTACCGTCATTGCTGCTTCCTTTGCCAACATTCTTGGCATCCCGGAGCGTCCCAACCTTCATCCCCTTCCCTGTACGATTGACTCCATTAAACTCTCCTCAAGCTATACCTTTGAGGAATTTATTTTTGCATCTACGATCATCTCTCCTCTCTAAAGCCTGATGATAAGGACTTGACTTCTTTCTACCATTATCTCCACCGCATCCTCTGCTACTCCATCACCCTTAAGTCTGGCAATATGGACAACCTCACCACTGAGGAACTCATTGACGTACTATCTCTTTGCCCGCCAACTTTTCTATCTCGCGAATACGATTGTGTACTCAATGATTCAGATCCAAGAGGCCAACCATCGGCCTCTCCTCTTCAGTGTGAACATCACCATGATTCGGGAAGCAAACAGGATCGATCTAACCAACTGTCCAAAGGATAAGCTGTCACGCCCCGCTCCCGTAGGAGCGATCGTCCTCGCTAAGACGTGATGCCGCACGAGCCAAGATTGCGCTCGTGCAAGGCGGGTTCCATAACGGTCGATTTTAACGGCTGCGACGGGGTCGTCGCACAGAAGTCCCAAGCAGAGACATTGAACATACAGCAGAAATTGAGAACAAAACACAAGTCATTCAAAAGAAGCTCTTTATTGATATCGAAACAACGGTTACATTGGGGGCACATGGCCGAGATTACAATCACTCAAATTTACTCGTCTCATATTACAAATCACTCTGCTCTCTCTCATCTCTCGATTACAATGATTGAGCCAGCGGATGCTTCGGATAGGCGATGTCCAAACATTATGTCCCGTATAAGTCTTTGATCCATGCGACCGCACGCTTCGAATCACCAAGGAACTCCGTGCCTCGACGCATCCAAGCGAGCTTCGTGCCACGAGCTTCTACCTGTACCTGCACATGGAAACTGTGTGGGTGTCAGTACTCAACTGTACTGGTGGAGTGAGCTCCTCGCCCACCCATACAAAACCGACACATTTTATTTTACTTTGTACAATACAAGCCCCTTTACGATTGTCTTTCTAGTCTTTCCTTAGGATCGATTTTAGGACCGACGCCTTGGTCTATTTTGTGTCTCTAGACCGTCACCGTGCCTTGCACTAATAATGTACTCATACTTTATCGCTAGACCTTCTCGTTACAATAATGTCAACTTATCATTTCGTGCTTGCCTTTCGTGCCATACTCAGGGACGTAACGACTCGGTCGTGCCTCACATCTCGAGGTCGTGCCCAGAAATTCAACATTTCTTAACCAAACTTGCCCTATGGCCCTTCTCGACTTAACTCGCAACGACTAACCCGACTTGTGGAACCGGTGTTGAGAACTCAAACACGACGCCATATCTCGTGCCGAAGCACGTGTCTTTACATATAGCCGAATCGTAGGCTTTATAATATTTTGGGTGCAACCGAGCACATATTTCACCATTTAACGCATACCGTGCTTACACTTCCTTTGTTATGACCGATACCGTGCATGCGGATTCGCCGCTTAGCACGCCAATTATCTATATGAAAGGCCACTGGCATGACAAGCCATCGCGGACATAGCTTGGGTATGCGACGGGTCCTTCAGCGCAGGTAGCGAGTCCCGTTGAAAGCCCCCGACTACCAATGCAATAAAAGCATGCGCTGCTATAACGTCTACGGCCTAGGATGACTGGGCCCGGTGCCCCGGCGTATAACCAGTCTAGGCAGAAATCCTTGTCGACAAGGTATCCAATGACCACGTACCTACGAGACATCTAGACTCACGTAAATACATGGCCTAATTTGTTGGTACGATTGGAACTACACTTAGCAACTCATGCTCTGAACCACCCTTGGCATAACGTGCCTCGGGACCGAGAGACTCCCAACCGAGGGACCGCCTCGTACATTTTGACGTGGATAGGAACGCGAGACTCCCAACCGAGGGACCGCCTCGAAAATATCTTAATGTGGATAAGAACGCGAGACTCCCAACCGAGGGACCGTCTCGAACATCTTAACGTGGATAGGAACGCGAGCCTCCCAACCGAGGGACCGCCTCGTACATTTTGACGTGGATAGGAATGCGAGACTCCCAACCGAGGGACCGCCTCAAAAATATCTTAACGTGGATAGGAACACGAGACTCCCAACCGAGGGACCGCCTCGAACATCTTAACGTGCATAGGAACGCGAGACTCCCAACCGAGGGACCGCCTCGAACTTCTTTGAACTCGAGGGAACGACTACTACATAGCCTTCTAACTTAACTTGAACAAAACGTGTTCCTTAAGTGCCGTAGACCGTGGCTAACTTTACATCGTGCCAACCGTGGCTCTTGCCTTTAACCGACTTACGTCCTACGCGACGCTATCACCCAAGTCATATGTTACATGACGGCCCATGAGATCGTGGGACTATTTGACTTGACAACCGCAGAAAAAACGAGACGGCACTTGGAATGACTTAGGTCGATCGGCATAACTTTGCCAAACTTACTCAAGCCTACAACTTAACCCGAGGGACGAGCCAAAGCGATGCCAAGCCTTGCGCAGTAGAAACGTGCATGCTTTATCGAGCATTTACGCGGGCGACGCCTATGACTTAGGCTAACTCCTCGTTTGTGTCGAATACCAACTTTTTCTTCTCCCAAGCCGTGGGACGAAGGATCGTGTGTCATTTTCAAAGCACGCTGAGCACCAACTCTAATCAGACCGTGGGACATTTTTTATGTTCTAAACTCGATTTCGATCCGTCAGGATAATTCCCTTTAGCTATGTGGATTCGTCTCTTTTATTATTAAGCCTACTTGTGCAAGTTGAAAACACACGAATTATTAAGTGAAGGATGAGATGAGGCAAGTTCACCGAAACTACCCCACTTGAGCGATGTCTTCGAGTCGCCGTTGTAAGGCCAAGTCCGAACGCCGTCGGCGTTTCGATTCCTCCGATTGACTTTGCGGGACGGGGCACTACAACATACACCACTCAGAACAAGTCTCGTCCTCGAGACTTTCCTGAAGGCAAACCATCCTACCATTTCTATGGCCAAGACTTAATCGTACCCACTCTGCCTACGCATTTCTTCGATTCCGAGCCACGCCCGTGCTTATCGCTAACTTAGTCGTAAGGTACACCAACCGATCAACCAACATTCGAACTCGTCTTCAATTCAATGATCGCGTTACCGTCAACATTTCTTCAAAACTTACGATTTCAAAATCCACAACACTTTTCCGTTCCTCAACTCTCACTTGATTCAACGTATCACTTAGTTGGATCGTGCACATATTCCAGGCATCCCCAAAATACATGCATTTCAGCCAAGCCTCGTGATAGAGAATCCCCCATCACCACTCGAGTCGGATCGTGCACATATTCGGGCGTCCTTGATATACGTGTATGTCAGCCGAGACTCGCGAGTGGTGCCTCCGTAACTCCTATCGCTTCGCGCTCGAACGTCTGCCTAACCGCTAGGCTATGTTTTTTCGTCAGTACTGGAATCATAGTTCCCAAACAACGATATCAACACTGACCCCATCCTAAGGTTAAACCAAATCGATGGTACAGGGTTTTCTACCCAAGCTCGCATCACTCCAATTTCTAACATCGAGCATCAATTTCCTACGCACATCCCAATATTCGTTGCATGGGGTACGAGTCGTTCGGTAAAGCCATTCTACGATAACTCACGTTTCGATCAATTTCACGTCATATCAAGATCGTTCGTTCAATAAACCGTTTCGTATAGTCTATCTCTTCGAACACGTTCAATATTAGTTCGTCTATCATTCATTCTCAAATCAAGCACGCTATGACATAATTCATCTCTAAACCGTAATTCACATTTCACGTTTCCGAAATCATCTATTCCAATTCACGTAATCGATCACAAGGTCATCTGACTTAATAGTATGCCACGCTCCGATCTCACGCGAGTCCGATTATCCACGGTGGGCACGAATCACCATGCACGCTCCCGCGAGATAATCATTCTCATCGGGACGTAAAACTTGTTTTGGGTCTAGACTAAATCATTCTCGATGCGCAGATTGGACGTACACAATCCTCAAGTTTTATTCGAATATAATCACAAGTCCTAACATCCTCGAATTTGCCTTCGCATCAAACCGACAAGTCGAGACAATCAAAGTTGTCGCGTCCTGATTTTCTGAGTTCGATCATTCCCGCGACATGAATCACCATGTCAGCGCTCACGCGAAACGATTGCCCCAAATCTGACGCAACGCATGTGCGAGGCTAGAGTAGCGCTCGCACAAGACAAGACCGTCGACGTTGTGGTTATCAACGCAACCATCAAAACACGATCACTTTTATCCAACATTCATCTCAATCAAAATCCTAAGTATTGCATCCATTTGGAACGATAACACTTGCACGATCGTCATTCACCGTGTCAGATTACCCCCGAGTTATCGCATATCGTCTTTGATACGCCTCAATATCATCGACGATATACGTAACCTGACGATCTTCGTTTGCAACGAATTCTGAGTCGTGCGAATGATGCTATCGTCCGACTGGATAATCTCCTCGACATTCAAATTCAATTTCGATTATTACCCCTCGAATCGTTCACAACATCAATTTCGACAAACCCAAATTCACGTATCGTTCATCCGTCTATCTTAAGTCATCGACCAATGTATTTCCTCAATTCGTAATATTCCTTGCTAACTCAATCATCGAACGATATCCATTCCAATCCTCGGAGTCATTCGCGTAACTTTAAAATCGAATATTTCATGCACGCTACCTACCCGTCGTGTTTTTTTTTCGTATATGATCCGTATCAATTTTCTCGATTCGATTTCACCTACTCGATCATTTTCGCGTTTCATACTCGTGCAATACTCAATCTTTCGTTCGAACGATTTCCAAGACGGACCATACACCACCCGGGATTCGAGTCATCCAATTTAGTCCAAATCACGTTCGCGTTATTCGCTAAGACATCCTTCAGATTCGTTCGACGAATCTCTAGCGTAATCGCTCACGTCGCCTCGACGTACTAAGTCGTTCGCACTAATCCTCAAAATCTAAGCCAATCTTTTGGGTACGCCTAAGCGTTAACTCGATAGCGTTCCTATCGATAGACACTCAAAGTGTATTTCCGTTCTCGATCGGGCGATACTTGATATCGCTCGCAACCCGATTGCACCCAAAAGTCGAGGTGCGCGATACGCGGCACAACTTAGCCAGAAGGCCGTGTGCATAATCATCCTTTTCGAACTATACTCCGGTCTCGTGTACTTCGTTTGCTACTGTCAGCGTAAGCTTATTCAAGCACGCACTGCATTTGCTAACTCTTAGCATCGGTTCCTTCCAACTCAAGTTCGTCATGGTGGCACAAAGGCCTTCGTTTATCTATCCCGTCCAACCGAGTACCCGTACGAGCTTTTGAAAATATTTAGACTTATTGTATGGAACATCCCAAGGCACAATGAGAGAGAGCGTACCCTTCTTTTGTTTCCAACCGAGCTTTCAAAACTGAAAAAATCGAAATGAAGTCCAAGGACGTAAAGCCGTGCTCTGATACCATTATGTCACGCCCCGCTCCCGTAGGAGCGATCGTCCTCGCTAAGGCGTGATGCCGCACGAGCCTAGATTGCGCTCGTACAAGGCGGGTTCCATAACGGCCGATTTCAACGGCTGCGACGGGGTCATCGCACAGAAGTCCCAAGCAGAGACATTGAACATACAGCAGAAATTGAGAACAAAACACAAGTCATTCAAAAGAATCTCTTTATTGATATCAAAACAACGGTTACATTGGGGGCACAAGGTCGAGATTACAATCACTCAAATTCACTCGTCTCACATTACAAATCACTCTGCTCTCTCATCTCTCGATTACAATGCTTGAGCCAGCGGATGCTTCGGATAGGCGATGTCCAAACATTATGTCCCGTATAAGTCTTTGATCCATGCAGCTGCACGCTTCGAATCGCCAAGGAACTCCGTGCCTCGACGCATCCAAGCGAGCTCCGCGCCACGAGCTTCTACCTGCACATGGAAACTGTGTGGGTGTCAGTACTCAACTGTACTAGTGGAGTGAGCTCCTCGCTCACCCATACAAAACCGACACGTTTTATTTTACTTTGTGCAATACAAGCCCCTTTACGATTGTCTTTCTAGTCTTTCCTTAGGATCGATTTTAGGACCGACGTCTTGGTCTATTTTGTGTCTCTAGACCGTCACCGTACCTTGCACTAATAATTTACTCATACTTTATCGCTAGACCTTCTCGTTACAATAACGTCAACTTATCATTTCGTGCTTGCCTTTCGTGCCATACTCAGGGACGTAAAGACTCGGTCGTGCCTCACATCTCGAGGTCGTGCAGAGAAATTCAACATGTCTTAACCAAACTTGTCCTATGGCCCTTCTCGACTTAACTCGCAACGACTAACCCGACTTGTGGAATCGGTGTTGAGAACTCAAGCACGACGCCATATCTCGTGCCGAAGCACGTGTCTTTACGTATAGCCGAATCGTAGGCTTTATAATACTTTGGGTGCAACCGAGCACACATTTCACCATTTAACGCATACCGTGCTTACACTTCCTTTGTTATGACCGACACCGTGCATGCGGATTCGCCGCTTAGCACGCCAATTATCTATATGAAAGGCCACTGGCATGACAAGCCATCGCGGACATAGCTTGGGTATGCGACGGGTCCTTCAGCGCAGGTAGCGAGCCCCGTTGAAATCCTCCGACTACCCACGCAATAAAAGCATGCGCTGCTATAACGTCTACCCCCTAGGATGACTGGGCCCGATGCCCCGACGTATAACCAGTCTAGGCAGAAATCCTTGTCGACAAGGTGTCCAATGACCACGCACCTACGAGACATCTAGACTCACGTAAATGCATAGCCTAATTTGTTGGTACGATTGGAACTACACTTAGCAACTCGTGCTCTGAACCACCCTTGGCATAACGTGACTCGGGACCGAGAGACTCCCAACCGAGGACCGCCTCGTACATTTTGACGTGGATAGGAACGCGAGACTCCCAACCGAGGGACCGCCTCGAAAATATCTTAACGTGGATAGGAACGTGAGACTCCCAGCCGAGGGACCGCCTCGAACATCTTAACGTGGATATGAACGCGAGACTCCCAACCGAGGGACCGCCTCGTACATTTTGACGTGGATAGGAACGCGAGACTCCCAATCGAGGGACCGCCTCGAAAATATCTTAACGTGGATAGGAACGCGAGACTCCCAACCGAGGGACCGCCTCGAACATCTTAACGTGCATAGGAACGTGAGACTCCCAACCGAGGGACCGTTTCGAACTTCTTTGAACTCGAGGGAACGACTACTACATAGCCTTCCAACTTAACTTGAACAAAACGTGTTCCTTAAGTGCCGTAGACCGTGGCTAACTTTACATCGTGCCAACCGTGGCTCGTGCCTTTAATCGACTTACGTCCTTCACGACGCTATCACCCAAGTCATATGTTACATGACGGCCTTTGAGATCGTGGGACTATTTGACTTGACAACCGCAGAAAGAACGGAACGGCACTTGGAATGACTTAGGTCGATCGGCATAACTTTGCCTAACTTACTCAAGCCTACAACTTAACCCGAGGGACGAGCCAAAGCTATGCCAAGCCTTGCGCAGCGGAAACGTGCATGCTTTATCGAGCATTTACGCGGGCGACGCCTATGACTTAGGCTAACTCCTCGTTTGTGTCGAATACCAACTTTTCCTTCTCCCAAGCCGTGGGACGAAGGATCGAGTGTCATTTTCAAAGCACGCTGAGCACCAACTCTAATCAGACCGTGGGACGTTTTCCATGTTCTAAACTCGATTTCGATCCGTCGGGTTAATTCCCTTTAGCTATGTGGATTCGTCTCTTTTATTATTAAGCCTACTTGTGCAAGTTGAAAACACACGAATTATTAAGTGAAGGCTGAGATGAGGCAAGTTCACCGAAACTACCCCACCTGAGCGATGTCTTCGAGTCGCCGTTGTAAGGCCAAGTCCGAACGCCGTCGGCGTTTCGATTCCTCCGATTGACTTTGCGGGATGGGGCACTACATAAGCAGCCAAATATTCTTGCCAAATCGAAGCCATGACCCCTCCACTCCTCATTTTTGTAAACCCCCAATATTTTCTAAATATTTTAGTGTTTTAAAAATAAATTTTTTTTGATATTATTCAGAATTAATGTGGTAATTGGTATATTCGTGATTATAGATATATATTATAGGTATAAGTGTGCTTGATATATTTTTATTGTTAATAAATATAGCCTTAAATTATTAAAAATATTTTGTTACGTATTATAAATTTATAGGATTCTTTTTAATAATTTTATTCATATATATATATATATATATATATATATATATATAATATAGGATAAAAAAAATATAGGATATATATAATAGTTTATTAGTTTATAAAAAAAAATGTCACAGGTGGTCGGCCCCAAGGGACCGACCACAACAGCAGCTAGTGAAGAAAAGAAAAGGAAAAGGAAAAAAAAAAGTATTAACCCACCCACTTTAGTGGGCGGGCCCCACCCCCATGCAAGTTGTTGCTGTACGCAGCAACTAAACCACACCAACCCGAGGGAAGGAAGTAATGGGCTTTAAATGATAATCCTAGTAGTACTAGGTTTTACCCGAACTTAGTATATATGTAACTTTTTCCACAAGCCTCAAAACCCTAATCTTCCAAAACGAAAGTTGAGGCTGATTATACCCTCTTCGTCCACGACTTCGTTTCACCAGCAACGGAGCTTTGTGCGCGACGAACGGAGCATCAGAAGTCAGCCCCGCGTCACCCACGGAGCAGTTTTCCCACTCAAGGTACCCTACTTCTTTACGATGTAACTTTTTACTCGTAGTACCGATTTTCTATCCGTAAGATTTTCTGGAAAGTAGACTTGACCCTCTTCAATATCCTCTAGATAGATTTCGAAACAACCCATCAACTTGCTCGAAAAATTGAGACGAAGTTGAACAAAAACCTGTTTTCTGTAATACTAAAAACTGTTTTAAAACGACAACTTGTCGGCCAATTTACTTGCTGTACAGTAAAGTACTATAGGAAATAATCCAAAATAGTAAAAGACAACACAACCGAGATCACAACGCATCTTTTGGAACGTCGTTTTGATTAGCGTGTAAAAAGTAGATGGATGTGGAAGTTGAGGAAAAACCTGTTTTTAATTATATTAATTTTTAGAATTTTGTCCGATACGACGTACGCACCGACAAATCGGGCGACATGGTCGTGCGCTATACGCATCGAAAGGCGCGTATGGACGTTGCGGACGTGTGAGAACTGACGGAATTCATTTTCGTTGCATATGCGCGACGAAATCAACGTATATCCGTCGAGATACCACCGTATCGACGTTTTGCAAACTTGCCCATAACTTCGTGTACAGTCGTCGGATCGAGACGAAACTTGCGCCAACAGGTCCGGATCGAAATTCTGGTCCTGCATTCCAAGTTTGGTTCGATTCTGAGAAGGTCGAATCGGAATCCAATTTTGGCGGGCCCACGACCCACTCAAACGGGCGATTTTGTACACGACTCCTCGGAATCCAAAACTGGACATACCGTTGAGTTCCTCTCCTTAAACTGAAACTGTGGACATGTAGTTTGACGACTTTAGAAACTATAGACTTTGGCACGCGTTTCGGTGCAAAGCGGGTCCAACGACGAACATCATTTTAACCCGAAATTACGGTTTTGTCCCTGTTCCTGAATTTGAATTTTGGATAGGTGTTTCCTAGGTATATCTTCTTCACCGAGAACATTTTTGATGTTTGTTTCAGCATTTGGAGTCATCTGTGACTTGTGAGTTTTGGTGCTGACACTTGCTACTCTTGGATTTGCCCTTCTCGTACTGCAGGCAAGATACCTTGCCACCTTACTCTGTGATTATTAAATTCTAATTTAATTTTGTTATTTTCATCATTTTGTTTCGTGATATTTAAACTGTGCGTCCAAGTCACACTTGGGTGCAAGCGACTCTATCGGTCGTTTTTCTTGCTTTATTTATTCTCTTGCATTGACTTAGCTTATTGACCACCCATTGATGTTGAGGTATTGGTATATCTCATATGGCCTTGACACTTGTTGTATCACGTGATGTGAGTCACATGTAGGACACGTTTCCGCGTAGTTGGCTGGCCACCGATACGTATGGAGCGTGCGACGGATAGGAGTAACTGCCAATAGTATTGCTTGTTAGAAGACTTGGCAGTTACTAGAGGTTCATATCAGTCATGGAGATGATGATACTAGGCATTGGGTGGAGAGAACAATACCTGAATTATGGGCTTCTTTTCACTTCCCTGATTACCTGTGCGCTCCTCCGGAGACGCAGGCTCCAGGTGCCCTCTGACGTTTTCCAGAGCGTTATGGACGTAGCCCCTTGCACATGGTGCCCTCTGATGCTTCCCGAGCGTTATGGACATAGGCCCCTGGTACCCTTTATGGGAACTATGCCGATCCTATTTACAGCCAGGGCTCATGCGTCGAAGGATTGTATCTCAACTGTATATTCACAGTAGAATGGTCAGGAACCCAATTGCATGCATACCTTTTCGCTTATTATATTATCACAGTTTATATGGCATTGTATTTTCTTGTATCTTTCTATGTCCCCTGAGGACCTGGTTATCTCTCCAGGTTTAGACGATTTTCCACAGGATTACGGAGCGACATTAGAGCTATCTTACATTGATGACGAGGCAGTCACTACTGATTTCTAGTTTATTCTATATTTGAGACAGTTGTAGACATTTTTTTACATCTCTTTTCTTTCTATTTTGCGGAGGTCGGACTCCGATCTTGTAAGACTATTTTTCATAGCTGTTTGGAGTGAGTATGTTCACCCGGCTATCTTTTGATACTCTGCTTTATTCATTTGGACTTTATTATCTTCTGTGTCGAGCTGTGATGAGATTAGATATGTTATTCTGGCATGTGATTATTTATTTACAGCTTATGTGTATATATGAGGATTCCATATATTGGAATATTCATCGTATATGTGCAGCTGGCATGTTCACGTACTCGGTCCTACGTATTTTGGGACTGGGGCATTACATGTTTTTGTGGTGGCCCATGCAGGTCAGATTTAATATTGTTGGGTTACATGACTGTGCCCAACAAGCCTGTATATAAGAATAGGAATATCTCATCCAGAACTACTACTATCCCTTGGCTTCCAACTTTTCGAAACTTTCTTGATTATTCGATTTACTTCATATCTAATCTTTCCTAATATCAACTTATCTTCCTCGTGCCAACAGTATGAATCTACGTAGCGGACGCACTTCTGCCTTGGCCCTCACATCTAGCGAGGAGACTACTCCGGAGGGACAGAATCCTCCAATGACTCCAGTGACACCTTACCAGCCAGGACTGTCGCAGCCTACTACGACACCGACGATGGAGTACCCAAATATTGCAGTACCCCCAGGCAGCCAAGCTGGACAGACTACTACCATGCCACCGGGAGGGAATGTACCACTGCCTCCTCCACCACCATTCCTTCAGCAGTTTCCCCAACAGTCGGGACCTCAGATGCCTCCACCACTGACTGATGGGAGCCCTACTACTCAGTTTATGTATACCATGATGCATGCTCAGTGGCAACAGACTGAGCCGATGAGACAGACGATGATGGCAGCTATGGCTAGACCCCCACTACCACCTCCAGTACCAGTACCAGTACCGGCTCTGCATCCCTATGAAGGCTCTATCAAGAATTTCACAGATATGAACCCCAAGGCCTTTAGAGGGACGGAGAAGCCATTAGAGGTGTCACAGTGGCTTATTAGTATCGAGAAGCTACTGAAGGCATCCCAATTGCCAGCTCGAGATTGGATGACAGCAGTGGACCTACTGTTAGAAGATAATGCTCACCACTGGTGGAAGGCGGAAGAGAGACGATTAGGCACTGGGATTGTGAATTTAGGGCTTATTATTTTTTATTTTTATTTTTATTTTTATAAATCAATTATTTTGAATAAATATTATTATTTGATTATTATTTAATTTAATGCTCTTTACCGTGACTTGGAATTCTAGAGCATCAGGGATGCCAGTCTCTGGAAACTTCCTTATTGGAGTTTGTAGTAGACGAGATTATCTTCATTTTGATATATCATGTCCCACTCGAACTTGTTCCCTTGTACTCTTTTTTTTTGCTTCGCGCAAGTTCGGATCAATTTAGACCATTTTAATTATTAATTGAATTCCCACTCTTTTCCTGGATCTTCATATACACGTTACCGTGACTTTTAATTTAGGAGCACCAGACCAATCGTTTTCTCAGAACCAACTTATCATGCATGATCTACTCGAGACGTTATTTATCCATGACCTTCGTGTCCCACTCAGACACACCATCTTGTGCTTCATTTTCTTCGCACAAATTTCGGTTCAATTTAGGCCAATTAATTATCTACCGTGAAACCTGATTTAATTTCCAATTTAATTTCGGGACCCGACATCGATCCAACCTAGTCGGCTCCAAATATGGACATGGCCCACATTGAGCCTACTACCCGCCTGACACTTGTGTCCCATTTATTTGAGCCCCCACATGCTACTTATTTATCCATGATCATAAATACCTATTTTTTTATTCAAATATTGCACCATGTCCGATTTTGGCCCGACCCGGCTCTACCGAACCCGAACCCGAGCTCTATGTTGCCCTATCATGACTGCCCATATACCCCATTGATATTTTTCCTCTACTCTAAATATCTCTTTCAATGGAAATATCTATTTCTCTATCTATTATATATATACATATATATAATATACCTCTCTCTCTCTTCATTTAAATAATCCTCTCTCTATCCTCACATCACTCCCCTCTCCCATCAGGAACACACCCCCCCTCCATGTGTGCCGACACCCCCTTTCTTTCTCTCTATTTTCTCTCTCTTTCTCACTCTCCCCCTCTCATTATTTACTTACACACACACACACACACACATTTAAATCTCTCTCTCCCTCCTTGTTACACACCAACACACACACCACCCTTCCCTCTCAGTAGCAGCCCCATGGCCGACTCCCAACCCGAGCTCTTCCTTCCTCCTCCCGAGCCCACCCTCGTCTATTTCGGCGCCGCCATCACCATTTTCGGCGCCACCATCACCATCATCTACTCACAACCACCATCACCACCCTCACCATCATCAAACCGCCGCCTCCACCACTACCCGAGTGCCGCCACCGCTGGCTCGCCGCCCCGCCGTGCACCACCGCGAGCAACAGCGGCAGCAGCCACAGCTGCGGCAAACAGTAGAGCAAGGCGCAGCAGTGGCCGCGGCCGACCGGTGCCGTACCGCCGCCGTGCGCCGACGTGGCCGACCGTCGCACGGTCCCCCGTGGCCCCCTCGGTCGGGCGCACCCTCCGGTGACCACCCCTTGACGTTCATCGTCCTCCCCGACGCGTTTAATAGCCGATTCGTGCGTTTTGCACGGAATCACGTCGACGCGCGCGCGGACGAGTTTCAGAATTCGCATTTCGTCGTAGCGACTTCGCGCGCATTTTTCGAGAAATTCGACCGTTGGATCGACGATTTCTTCGCTCCGTCGTAATCTCGGTATATACCTCTTCGCCTCTGTCAAATTTTGCCCGTTAATTTTGTCGTTTGATACATCATAACCGGCCACCAAGTTGACGTTTTAATTGTACTATTTTTGGACAGTTTTACGACGCCAACTTCGCGGGTTCGTATCTTCGTCGTCGGAGCTCCTTTTTGTGCGCCACCAGTTCCGGTGCACAGCTGGTATAACCCTCTTCCTACCCCCTTTAGATTCTATTTTAGTTTGAGCTTGTTAGGTCGATCGAATTCGACGCCAAAGTTGGCCGCTCAAATTTTTAGTATTGCACTTGTTAAATTCTGATTTTTAACCCGGGACTCCGGATTCAATTTCTGACACCACCAGTAGACTCGTGGCATCGTTCTGGCATATTTTCATATAAAGTTTGCTTGATTTGGAGAATGTGGGCCCTGGCACGCATTTCGGTGCAAAGCAGGTCCCACTTTCTGGGTCAACGGCTCATTTTGAGATCGGCTCATCGGAATCCAATTCCGGATATACCGTTGAGTTTGTATCGTCATTCTGCACTCGTTGACATATAATTTGCTGAATTTTGAGGACATTGGCTCCGACACGCTTTTTCGTGCAAATCGGAATTTCAATGTCCTGGTTAACGGGTCATTTTGAGATCGGCTCATCGGAATCCAATTTCGGATATACCGTTGAGTTCGTATCGTCATTCTGGATTCGTGGACATATAATTTGTTAGGTTTTGTGCCCTTTTATTTTGGCACATTTTTTGGTGCAAAGTGTGTCCAACGACGGACATCATTTTGGCCCGAAATTACCTTTTTGCCCCTGTATCCAAATTGGACTTTTGGACAGGCTATTCTAGCTGATTTGACCATTCTGGACACGTTGGTGATGTTAGTTTCATCATCCGACAACATCTTTATATTTTTTCCCTTTTTGTGTCACCCTATTATTATAATATTTTCTCCTTTTGGTTGTTTTAGAGACCCGTCGATTTCAGTGATTTCTAAATCACCGAAATGCATAAGTTGACCTTGTAGATGTTTATAGAGACTAGCTTTAACCCAGTTTGACCATGGTTGACTACTTTGACTGAACGTCGAAGTAGAGTCAACATTTGACCTAGGTTGGACTAGTTTTGACCTTGGTTGACCACAGTTGACTATTTTGACCAAAAGTCAACCGAAAGTCAATCGTAGCCTAAAATTGACTAGAACTGGACCAGAGTTGACCAGTTGACCCAGAGTCAACTGTACGTCAACCTTGACCCAGTTTGTCTTAGTTTGACTTAGTTTGACCTAGATGTTAGTATGTCTTTTGACCCTGATCAGCTCTTGTATTATTTCATCTTTAGGTCTGTGGCTTTACTCTGAACCCTGATTCATATTGACAGCAGGACCCCAGGCGAGTACATTCTCTGATAATATTTCTATTTTATGATATCGTCTATGTTTCTTGTATTTAGTGTAGATACCCTTGTTCTCTTGACACATTGTTCACACGGATTGGTATTTCCCTGGATCCCGTCATGAGATGTTATTCCTCGCTCTCCTTGGTATATCTTGTGCAAGTCTTTCTTGTTCCTTGTGCATTGTATAGACACGATTCCTGCTAAGGCTAGCTACCCTCTCGGAGAATCGCGTGTCATGATGTGTCATGGTTGGATCCACTATACTAGTCGGGGATGGGGAGTATTAGTGTAGATGTGTGGTCATTATCCACCTTGTTGTTCTTGTAGATCTTGTGAGTGTTAATCATACACCCCACGTATGATTAACCAGGCCAGTAGACCTTGTACAAGACCCAAGCCGGCCACATATTGAAACTAGGTATTCATGGAAAACCTTGTTCATAAGGTTCATGAATACAGCAGGAACATTTGTCAGTCCAAACGGCATGACCAAGAATTCAAACTGCCCATACTTGGTGTTGAACGCCGTCTTGGGAATGTCCTCCTTCCTGACCTTGATCTGATGATAGCCAGATCTGAGATCAATCTTCGAGAACACCTTGGCTCCACTGAGTTGGTCAAACAGGTCATCGATCCGGGACAAAGGGTACTTGTTCTTGATTGTAATATTGTTCAGCATCCGGTAGTCGATGCACATCCGTACCGTTCCATCCTTCTTAGGCACAAACAAGACAGGTGCTCCCCAGGGTGAAGCTCCGTCTCGTATAAATCCCAAAGCCTTCAATTCATTGATCTGATCTTTCATCTCCTTGGCCTCCTTCGGGTTGACTCTGTAACATTCCTTAGAAATAGGGAAAGAGCCGGGGACTAGGTCAATGGTGAACTCTATGTCTCGGTCTGGGGGTAACCCGGGAAGACTATCAGGGAAAACATCCATAAATTCTGCTATGATAGGGTACGGAGGTCTGGACTCTTCAGTGATAGAGGTATAGGTAACACATTCCATCTCCTCCGGAGTTCGAGAGATTTTAAACTCCGGTTCTCCAGGTGGACTGAAGACTACACATCCTCGATGACAGTCTATCAGCGCATGCTGCTTACTTAACCAGTCCATCCCAAGGACTACATCATAGTTAGGTAAGGGCATGACAAGCAAAGGTGCTATAAAGTTATGGCCAGCTATGGTGATAGGGCATTCACAGATCTCAGTAATAGGTAGGGGTCCTCCTCCAGTCGTAACTCTACAGATCTTCTTGCTAAAGCCAGTAACTATATGGTGTGCAGATATGAATTTGGTGGCTATGAAACTATGTGATGCTCCTGAATCAAATAAAGCTAAGGCAGGGTAGGAATGCACGTAGATAGAACCTGATATGACATCCGCTACAGGTTCCTGAGCTGGCTCTGATTCCTCTGCTGTCAGGGCAAAAGCTCGCCCCGTCTTCTGTTGATGTTGCCCAAACTGTTGTTGCTGAGTGGGCAGAGGTCCTTTCTACGAAGTTGCTCCAGTCCGGTTAGTCGACAAAGGGCAGTCCCTCACTTGATGGGTGGAAGACCCACAGACTAGGCAGTGCCCTAGCCTCTTCCTGCAGATGTTTGCCAGATGTCCCGGCCTCTTGCAAAAGTCGCAGACGGGGATCTGCCTCTGAGGCGCCTTGTCATTCTTCCTCGCCTGCTGGTAGGGAGGATGGTTGTTGTTGTTGCTGTTGTTATTGTTGTTGTTAGGCTTCTTCTGATTATCCTGGAAGTTGTTAGTTCCAGGATAATCTCTCTTCGAGCGGGCAGGTTGGCTCTTCTCTATGTCTTGAGCTCGTTCCAGGATCTTTTCATAAGTCTTAGCACCGCCTGAGATCACATGGGTGCGGATCTCTTCTCTTAGTCCATATCTGAACCTTTCAGCACGATCGTCAGGATCAGCCACCAGGTTCTTGGCAAATCGGCTGAGCTGGCCGAATTCAGCAGCATACTCTCCCACAGTCATGTTGCCCTACTTCAGGTTCTGGAATTATCGCTCCATCTCCCGCAACTCTGAAGTTGGGAAGAACTTCCTCTGGAATAACCTCTTGAAGGTGTCCCAGTCTATCTGCCTATCCTGGAGTCGGGGTTCATTCCGATACCAGGTGCTTGCTACATTTTGCAGTTGAAGTCCCACTGCTTCAGCCTTGAGGTCTTCTGGAAGTCGAGCAATGCTTAGAAGACGCTCCATACTATCGAGCCATTCATCAGCATAGACGATTCCCTCGGTTCCCTTGAAGGATCGAGGGTTCTGCTTCTTGAAACTCTCAATATCGCCCACCTTGGCAATATGATTCCCATTAATTAAATGGCCTTAATATTACATAAATTAATCCTTAAATTTATGTTTACCTTGGCAGGCCTTGGTTCCTGATGAGCTGCTTCTCCTCTTTCCAGTGCAGCCATTGCCACGCTATGGGCATTCTCCATGCCTTCTCTCATAATGGCCGTATGCTCGCGATGAGCTTCAGCTTGAGCTCTCTGGGCTTCTAGCACTCCTCTTAGCAGACCAATGAGGTCAGTGGGGTCCACAGGCACCGGTGGGGCAGCTGGAGTGGGCGAAACCACAGGGGGTTGCATCTCCGTCTGGGAAGATGATGGATCCACCGTTGAAGCAGCAAACAACCCACGAGGTACATTCAATGGATGGGGTGTAAAACCCGGACTTGGTTGAGGCGGTGGGGTTTGATCAGGTGTTGACATCCCATCGCCAGCAGGATTGGTTTTGTCAGTGGCCATTTTCTGGAAGGTTTAGGATATAAACATAAGCAAGGTAGCCTACCCGTCTATAATCAAGCAAAAATATTTAACATATATATATCGGTCCTATGTTGTGGCAATTTGATGTTCTAGTGTTCTAACTGTTTCCTAGGTTTTCCTAAGTTGTTGATTAATCGACCTGCATGGGCCACCACTAAAAACATGTCACGACCCGGTCCCCAAATACTTGGGTCGAATCGGATCATGTCCAGCCTGCACCGTTGATGAGACGGCGGCAGTAAGCTGTAATCCATATACAGGTGATCAACAACATTTGAAACTAAATTTGCCACAACATTTATTTAAACGATAATTTAAAACTTGTTCTGTTACAAGGATTCATAAACTTGAAATAACACAGAAATAACTAAACTCTCAAACTAAAGTAGCATCTATGGAGACGCCACAACATCCTCCTCAGGTGGAAGTACAGCCGGGTACAAATCAGGATCATAGTAGCTATTGATCAGCATCTCCAGGTCATCAGCAGAACCTACGGTTATCCAGTCAGGAAAGGAGCAAAGTACAATTCATGCAAATTTTAACAATTAAAATGACAATTAATATCATGCACTTTTAAACAGTTTGAAGATGAAACAGTTTTGAAATACAGTACAGTGATATGAATAGGTAATGAATATGACCGGATTGGGTTACAGTAGTATCCTAGCGATACGGTATGACTTGTCCCCGTGTGAATAGGGGAAAGCTAATACAGTCAGTTATCCTAATTTTGGATTTGGTCATATCCACTACTCTACTCCCCCAGTCCACAACAGTACGGTCAGTACTCTCGAAAGAGTTCGTGTATAACAGTGGTTTAAACTTGCAATGAAATGATTGTTAAAATAATCGTAAATCTACATAAATGTACTTGCCTTAAACTTCTCTGGTTGGACGAGATTGGTACTTCGGGATTTGAACAGTCACACTCTTCCTTGAAATCCTACATTCCGGGAATTTGTCTCAGAAACCACAACTCTAGAATTATCTAGTTACAATCTCTAAATTTTGTCTCCTAGTAAATTTTTAATCTTGTATTAATCAACACAATCAAAAACACGCTTTTCTAGTGCGTTACAATTAAGGAAATCCAAATTTATATTTTATTTCGGAAAACTTATTTTTATCAATTTATTGGGAAAAATTAGTATTTTATAATTATATATATAAATATATTTTTTTCTTTAAATGAGAAAATTGTGAATTTCTAACTAATAATTAATATTAATATTAATTTATCCTACGCGTTCACAAACCCATAAAATCCACAGCTGATTCCTACTTATTACAAATTTACAAAAATAGATAAATGGGCTTAAGCCCTTACATTTTCATAAATTAAAATAAGAGAAAGAAAATGTTAGTCTTGTAAATTTACCTACAAAATTACATAATAATAATAACATAATTTCTAATTTAAAAATAAAATAGTATGAGTCTCAGAACTGGTCCAATCTTCACTTACAGCTACTCTGCCTCAACGTCCGGACAGACCGGTGCGTTTGCATTTCACTGGGGCCCATTGACCGATACGGTCGTCGCCCAAATAAATCCAAAAATAGTATTCTTTTCCGAAATTCATTTTAAAATTATATAATCAAATTTTATAGAAATTTCGACAGCATTCCCTCTATTTTCGGGATAACCCAAAACTGGAAAACGCACCGATTTTTCCTGCAAATAATCCCAAACCAGGGAAACCCAAATATAATCACAAAACTATTATATAAAACCCAAATCAGAAATTCGTTTCCGAAAATTTCGGAAACCCAACTAAACTCGGGAATTCCGAAAATCATCAGAACTCTTCCCAAAGTGTTCTCGTAAAATCCGAAAATCATCAATCCATCCACAGAACCCAAAAGTTAGAGAACAACTATCCAAATTTTTCCGAAACCAAAAACGTAGCCGAAACCGAATTTTTCGAAGAAAATCTATGGACCAAAACTCATCATCAACCAAGACAGGGGACGAACTACTGTGTTTACCAGAGATTACCCAATTATGACAGAATCTGAAGTGTAGCCTCAGACTCGGAACACGCCTCGCCGAAATACGGCTGCGCAAACTCCGCGAATCCAAAGAAACGGAACCGGAAATGAAACGTCATGCTCGGAAACGGAACACTGACAGAGTGCACGGGCCACGCCTAGAAGCGGATCCGACGGGAACAGCACCAGAGAACGGGGAAGCATCCCGAAGAGGAGCCAAAGACTCGCGGGTGGCGCCGGAGCTCGGGGGTTCGACAGAAAGCCGCTGGTCGGCCAGGCGCGGAGGCTGGAGGAGATCGGGTCGCCGGGGACCTGGGGCACGGGCGAAGGAGGCCGGCGGGTGGTCGACCGGACACCGGGGACAGCGGCGAACGGCTGGAAGAGCCGGTGGGGAGCTCGGCCGCGCGGGGAGGGTGCCGTGCTGGGAGGCCGGGGGTCGCACGGGTTGGGGCTGTCGGGATCGGACGCGGGCAACCGTGAGCGCCGGAGAGAGCTCAGAGTTCGCCGGAAAGAAAATTGGGGGTTAGGGCACAGGGGTTTGGGAGTTGGGAAAGGAATTGGTGGTGTGGGAAAGGAGGAGGAAGAAGAGGGTTTATATAGAGTGGGTGGAGAGCTGTTACCGGAAGGGGAGAGGAGGGGGCGCGGCCGGTCGGGACGGTTACGGGAGGTAGGGGGTCGGCCAACCGAGAGTCTTCGGTTCTCCTCAGTTGAGAACCCAACAGGAAATAATAAAAATGAGAGTTATAAACTCTCTCTCTCTCTCAATTCTAATCTATAAAGAAGGGTTTTTAGCTTAATGGGTTAAAGAGCTAATGGGCTAATGGGTTTCCAAGTTAAAATGGGTTAATAACCAAAGCTTAATGGGTTTGGGCTTTGGCCAAACAATTTGGGATTTAAACAAATGACTAAAAATGACAACTAAATAATCATTTTACAACTCTAAAAATATTTTATTGGTTCCAATTTAGTTCGGTCTGGTTGACAAACAAAAGTCCAAAATTTTATTTTTTAAAAAAATAATTTTAATCATAATATTAGAAAATTACATGTTTTTGATAAAATTTCCAATTTTAATTATTTTCTAAAAATGCAAATTCCTAAATTAAGAATTAATTATATTAGCTAATTAAATTATAAAAAATTACGGGTTTCACAACCTTCCCTCCTTAAGAAAGTTCGTCTTCGAAATTAAAGGATAGGGTTAGGAATTACCTCAGGTCTCAAACAAGTACGGGTATTTCTCCCGCATCTCATCTTCTCGCTCCCAGGTAGACTCGCCTGGGGAATCATGCCTCCACATAACTCTGACTATGGAAGTCACTGAAGTCCTGGTCCTCTTCTCACCTTGGTCTAAAATCGCCACCGGCTTCTCAGGCATAGTGAGGCTTGGTCCAATCTCCAGCTCTGAGTGGTCTAAGATGTGATTCTTATCAGGGACGTAGCCTCTGAGCTGTGAGACGTGAAAAACATTGTGCACTCCCTCTAGATTAGCTGGTAGAGCTAACCTATACGCCACTTCTCCAATCCGGCTCAGAACTTCAAATGGTCCAATGTACCTGGGACTCAGCTTCCCAGCTCTGCCAAATCTGATTGTACCTCTGGTAGGAGAAATCTTCACAAAGACTTTATCTCCTTCTTCAAACTCCAGTGGCCTAGACTGCTGTCTGCCCAATGCTTCTGTCTGTCCTGGGCAATTCTGAGCTTGTCTCTGATCATCTTCACCTTCTCTGCTGCGTCGGTCACCATCTCTGGGCCCTGCAGTACTCTTTCTCCTACGTCGTCCCATGCCAAAGGTGTACGGCAACGACGTCCATACAGAGCCTCAAATGGGGTCATACTAATGCTGGCTTGGCAGCTGTTATTATAAGAAAACTCTACCAAGTGCAAATGGTCTTCCCACGATCCTCCGAACTCCAAGACACACGATCTCAGTATATCCTCCAGTATCTGAATCGTCCTCTCTGATTGACCATCTGTTTGGGGGTGATAGGCAGTGCTGAACTTCAACTGTGTCTCCAGGCTGTCATGCAAACTTTTCCAAAAGTGAGAGGTAAAACGAGTGTCTCGGTCAGATACAATGCTTACCGGTACTCCATGAATCCGGTAGATGTGTCGCATGTATAGTGCCGCCAACTTCTCGGTGGATAAACCAACCTTGAAGGGAATAAAGTAAGCTGACTTGGTTAGTCGGTCCACTATAACCCAGATGGCATCCTTCCCTCCTTGGGAACGAGGCAAACCTGACACGAAGTCCATTGTGATGTGCTCCCACTTCCACTCCGGAATGTCCAGCGGTTGTAGAAGTCCTGCGGGTCTCTGTCTACTGGCCTTCACTTGCTGACAGATCAAACATCTTACCACGAATCTGGACACATCTTTCTTCATTCCATACCACCAAACAATAGTGTGCATATCCCGATACATCTTATTAGCTCCAGGATGTATAGAATACTGCGACTGGTTCGCTTCCTTCATCAGCTCGTTCTTCAGTTCGCCAGATGGTACACAAAGCCTCGTACCATTCTTCAAAGCTCCATCGCTGGCGATTGAGAAACCCTCAAGTGTTCCCGCCAACACTTGGTCTCTCAGTTTGTAAAGTGCCTCGTCTTCAAACTGAGTCTCCTTAAATCTTGTCCATCAGATACGAGCTCACTTGCAACTTCATCAGTACTGAATCAGCATCCAGCTCCATCTTTCTATCTCCAGGCAATATGATCTCTAATCCAAGCTTCTTAATATCCTCTAGCAGATGCCGCTCCTTGGTCAAGAACATCGCCACTGGGTATCGACTAAGTGCATCAGCGACGACATTAGCCTTACCCGGGTGGTATTGCAGGTCGATGTCAAAGTCCTTCATTAACTCCAACCATCTTCTTTGCCTCATGTTCAACTCTTTCTGAGCGAAAACATACTTCAGACTTTTGTGATCTGTGTATATCTCCACTCTCTCTCCATACAGATAGTGCTTCCATAGCTTCAATGCAAAGATAACTGCCGCCAGCTCCAGGTCATGTGTGGGATAATTCTTCTCATGGTTCCGTAATTGTCTAGATGCGTAAGCAATCACTTTTCCATTCTGTTGAAGAACACATCCCAGTCCTTTTCCAGAGGCATCACTGTAGATTGTGAAACCACCGGATCCTGCGGGTAGCGCAAGGATTGGTGCAGTGGTAAGCCTCTTCTTCAGCTCCTCGAATGCAGCCTGGCAATCTTCCGTCCAGATGAACTCTTTATTCTTCCGAGTCAGCTTCGTCATCGGTTCAGCAATTCTAGCAAAGTTCTTCACGAACTTCCGGTAGTATCCCGCCAAACCCAAGAAACACCTGATTTTAGCAACTGAGCTTGGGGTAGACCACTTCTCCACAGCAGCTATCTTCTTAGGATCCACCTAAATTCCTTCTCCTGTGACAACATGGCCAAGAAAATCCACCTTGTCTAGAAAGAATTCACATTTGGATAGCTTACCATATAACTTCTCTTTCCTCAAAGTTCCCAAAACTTTCCTGAGATGCTCCTCATGCTCCTCTTCAGTCTTCGAATAGATCAAAATGTCATCAATGAAGACAACAACAAATTGATCTAAGTATTCATGGAAAACCTTGTTCATAAGGTTCATGAATACAGCAGGAGCATTTGTCAGTCCAAACGGCATGACCAAGAATTCAAACTGCCCATACTTGGTGTTAAACGCCGTCTTGGGAATGTCCTCCTTCCTGACCTTGATCTGATGATAGCCAGATCTGAGATCAATCTTCGAGAACACCTTGGCTCCACTGAGTTGGTCAAACAGGTCATCGATCTGGGGTAAAGGGTACTTGTTCTTGATTGTGATATTGTTCAGCGTCCGGTAGTCGATGCACATCCGTACCGTTCCATCCTTCTTGGGCACAAACAAGACAGGTGCTCCCCAGGGTGAAGCTTCGTCTCGTATAAATCCCAAAGCCTTCAATTCATTGATCTGATCTTTCATCTCCTTGGCCTCCTTCGGGTTGACTCTGTAACATTCCTTAGAAATAGGAAAAGAGCCGGGGACTAGGTCAATGGTGAACTCTATGTCTCGGTCTGGGGGTAACCCGGGAAGACTATTAGGGAAAACATCCATAAATTCTGCTATGATAGGGTGCGGAGGTCTGGACTCTTCAGTGATAGAGGTATAGGTAACACATTCCATCTCCTCCGGAGTTCGAGAGATTTCAAACTCCGGTTCTCCAGGTGGACTGAAGACTACACATCCTCGATGACAGTCTATCAGCGCATGCTGCTTACTTAACCAGTCCATCCCTAGGACTACATCATAGTTAGGTAAGGGCATGACAAGCAAAGGTGCTATAAAGTTATGGCCAGCTATGGTGATAGGGCATTCACAGATCTCAGTAATAGGTAGCTCCAGTCATAACTCTACAGATCTTCTTGCTAAAGCCAGTAACTATATGGTGTGCAGATATAAATTTGGTGGCTATGAAACTATGTGATGCTCCTGAATCAAATAAAGCTAAGGCAGGGTAGGAATGCACATAGATAGAACCTGATATGACATCCGCTACAGGTTCCTGAGCTGGCTCTGATTCCTCTGCTGTCAGGGCAAAAGCTCGCCCCGTCTTCTATTGATGTTGCCCAAACTGTTGTTGCTGAGTGGGCAGAGGTCCTTTCTGCGGAGTTGCTCCAGTCCGGTTAATCGACAAAGGGCAGTCCCTCACTTGATGGGTGGAAGACCCACAGACTAGGCAGTGCCCTAGCCTCTTCCTGCAGATGTTTGCCAGATGTCCCGGCCTCTTGCAAAAGTTGCAGACGGGGATCTGCCTCTGAGGCGCCTTGTCATTGTTCCTCGCCTGCTGGTAGGGAGGACGGTTGTTGTTGTTGCTGTTGTTATTGTTGTTGTTAGGCTTCTTCTGATTATCCTGGAAGTTGTTAGTTCCAGGATAATCTCTCTTCGAGCGGGCAGGTTGGCTCTTCTCTATGTCTTGAGCTCGTTCCAGGATCTTTTCATAAGTCTTAGCACCGCCTGAGATCACATGGGTGCGGATCTCTTCTCTTAGTCCATATCTGAACCTTTCAGCACGATCGTCAGGATCAGCCACCAGGTTCTTGGCAAATCGGCTGAGCTGGCCGAATTCAGCAGCATACTCTCCCACAGTCATGTTGCCCTACTTCATGTTCTGGAATTGTCGCTCCATCTCCCGCAACTCTGAAGTTGGGAAGAACTTCCTCTGGAATAACCTCTTGAAGGTGTCCCAGTCTATCTGCCTATCCTGGAGTCGGGGTTCATTCCGATACCAGGTGCTTGCTACATTTTGCAGTTGAAGTCCCACTGCTTCAGCCTTGAGGTCTTCTGGAAGTCGAGCAACGCTTAGAAGACGCTCCATACTATCGAGCCATTCATCAGCATAGACGATTCCCTCGGTTCCCTTGAAGGGTCGAGGGTTCTGCTTCTTGAAACTCTCAATATCGCCCACCTTGGCAATATGATTCCCATTAATTAAATGGCCTTAATATTACATAAATTAATCCTTAAATTTATGTTTACCTTGGCAGGCCTTGGTTCCTGATGAGCTGCTTCTCCTCTTTCCAGTGCAGCCATTGCCACGCTATGGGCATTCTCCATGCCTTCTCTCATAATGGCCGTCTGCTCGCGATGAGCTTCAGCTTGAGCTCTCTGGGCTTCTAGCACTCCTCTTAGCAGACCTATGAGGTCAGTGGGGTCCACAGGCACCGGTGGGGCAGCTGGAGTGGGCGAAACCACAGGGGGTTGCATCTCCGTCTGGAAAGATGATGGATCCACCGTTGAAGCAGCAAACAACCCACGAGGTGCATTCAATGGATGGGGTGTAAAACCCGGACTTGGTTGAGGCGGTGGGGTTTGATCAGGTGTTGACATCCCATCGCCAGCAGGGTTGGTTTTGTCAGTGGCCATTTTCTGGAAGGTTTAGGATATAAACATAAGCAAGGTAGCCTACCCGTCTATAATCAAGCAAAAATATTTAACATATATATATCGGTCCTATGTTGTGGCAATTTGATGTTCTAGTGTTCTAACTGTTTCCTAGGTTTTCATAAGTTGTTGATTAATCGACCTGCATGGGCCACCACTAAAAACATGTCACGACCCGGTCCCCAAATACTTGGGTCGAATCGGATCATGTCCAGCCTGCACCGTTGATGAGACGGCGGCAGTAAGCTGTAATCCATATGCAGGTGATCAACAACATTTGAAACTAAATTTGCCACAACATTTATTTAAACGATAATTTAAAACTTGTTCTGTTACAAGGATTCATAAACTTGAAATAACACAGAAATAACTAAACTCTCAAACTAAAGTAGCATCTATGGAGACGCCACAACATCCTCCTCAGGTAGAAGTACCGCCGGGTACAAATCAGGATCATAGTAGCTATTGATCAGCATCTCCAGGTCATCAGCAGAACCTACGGTTATCCAGTCAGGAAAGGAGCAAAGTACAATTCATGCAAATTTTAACAATTAAAATGACAATTAATATCATGCACTTTTAAACAGTTTGAAGATGAAACAGTTTTGAAATACAGTACAGTGATATGAATAGGTAATGAATATGACCGGATTGGATTACAGTAGTATCCTAGCGATACGGTATGGCTTGTCCCCGTGTGAAGAGGGGAAAGCTAATACAGTCAGTTATCCTAATTTTGGATTTGGTCATATCCACTACTCTACTCCCCCAGTCCCCAACAGTACGGTCAGTACTCTCGAAAGAGTTCGTGTATAACAGTGGTTTAAACTTGCAATGAAATGATTGTTAAAATAATCGTAAATCTACATAAATGTACTTGCCTTAAACTTCTCTAGTTGGACGAGATTGGTATTTCGGGATTTGAACAGTCACACTCTTCCTTGAAATCCTACATTCCGAGAATTTGTCTCAGAAACCACAACTCTAGAATTATCTAGTTACAATCTCTAAATTTTGTCTCCTAGTAAATTTTTAATCTTGTATTAATCAACACAATCAAAAACACGCTTTTCTAGTGCGTTACAATTAAGGAAATCCAAATTTATATTTTATTTCGGAAAACTTGTTTTTATCAATTTATTGGAAAAAATTAGTATTTTATAATTATATATATAAATATTTTTCTTTTCTTTAAATGAGAAAATCGTGAATTTCTAACTAATAATTAATATTAATATTAATTTATCCTACGCGTTCACAAACCCATAAAATCCACAGCTGATTCCTACTTATTACAAATTTACAAAAATAGATAAATGGGCTTATGCCCTTACATTTCCATGAATTAAAATAAGAGAAAGAAAATGTTAGTCTTGTAAATTTACCTACAAAATTACATAATAATAATAACTAATAATTTCTAATTTAAAAATAAAATAGTATGAGTCTCAGAACTGGTCCAATCTTCACTTACAGCTACTCTGTCTCAACGTCCGGACAGACCGGTGCGTTTGCATTTCACTGGGGCCCATTGACCGATACGGTCGTCGCCCAAATAAATCCAAAAATAGTATTCTTTTCCGAAATTCATTTTAAAATTATATAATCAAATTTTATAGAAATTTCGGCAGCATTCCCTCTATTTTTGGGATAACCCAAAACTGGGAAACGTGCCGACTTTTCCTGCAAATAATCCCAAACCAGGGAAACCCAAATATAATCACAAAACTATTATATAAAACCCGAATCAGAAATTCGTTTCCGAAAATTTCGGAAACCCAACTAAACTCGAAAATTTCGAAAATCATCAGAACTCTTCCCAAAGTGTTCTCGTAAAATCCGAAAATCATCAATCCACACAGAACCCAAAAGTCAGAGAACAACTATCCAAAATTTTTCGAAACCAGAAACGTAGCCGAAACCGAATTTTCCGAAGAAAATCTATGGACCAAAACTCATCATCGACCAAGACAGGGGACGAACTACTGTGTTTACCAGAGATTACCCAATTATGACGGAATCTGAAGTGTAGCCTCAGACTCGGAACACGCCTCGCCGGAATACGACTGCGTAAACTCCGCAAATCCAAAGAAACGGAACCGGAAACGAAACGTCACTGCTCGAAAACGGAACACTGACAGAGTGCACGGGCCACGCCTAAAAGCGGATCCGACGAGAACAGCACCAGAGAACGGGGAAGCGTCCCGAAGAGGAGCCAGAGACTCGCGGGTGGCGCCGGAGCTCGGGGGTTCGGCAGAAAGCCGCTGGTCGGCCAGGCGCGGAGGCTAGAGGAGATCGGGTCGCCGGGGACCTAGGGCACGGGCGAAGGAGGCCGGCGGGCGGTCGACCGGACACCGGGGACAGCGGCGAACGGCTGGAAGAGCCGGCGGGGATCTCGGCCGCGCGGGGAGGGTGCCGCGCTGGGAGGCCGGGGGTCGCGCGGGTTGGGGCTGCCGGGATCGGACGCGGGCAACCGTGAGCGCCGGAGAGAGCTCAGAGTTCGCCGGAAAGAAAATTGGGGGTTAGGGCACAGGGGTTTGGGAGTTGGGAAAGGAATTGGTGGTGTGGGAAAGGAACAGGAAGAAGAGGGTTTATATAGAGTGGGTGGAGAGCTGTTACCGGAAGGAGAGAAGAGGGGGCGCGGCCGGTCGGGACGGTTACGGGAGGTAGGGGTCGGCCAACCGAGAGTCTTCGGTTCTCCTCAGTTGAGAACCCAACAGGAAATAATAAAAATGAGAGTTATAAACTCTCTCTCTCTCTCTCAATTCTAATGTATAAAGAAGGGTTTTTAGCTTAATGGGTTAAAGAGCTAATGGGCTAATGGGTTTCCAAGTTAAAATGGGTTAATAACCAAAGCTTAATTGGTTTGGGCTTTGGCCAAACAATTTGGGATTTAAACAAATGACTAAAAATGACAACTAAATAATCATTTTACAACTCTAAAAATATTTTATTGGTTCCAATTTAGTTCGGTCTGGTTGACAAACAAAAGTCCAAAAATTTATTTTTAAAAAAAATAATTTTAATCATAATATTAGAAAATTACATGTTTTTGATAAAATTTCCAATTTTAATTATTTTCTAAAAATGCAAATTCCTAAATTAAGAATTAATTATATTAGCTAATTAAATTATAAAAAATTACGACAGTTGATGATGCATTTTATGAGAGATTCTTCCCTATTCATGTTCGAGATGGTCTCTATGACCAGTTCCTTCATCTGAAACAAGGGAATATGACAGTTGATGAGTATGACTCGAAGTTCAATCGCCTAAGTCGATTTGGTGCGGGATTGATTCCGACAGAGTTAGAGAAGGCAAGGAGATTTCACCAGGGGCTTGCACCAGAGCTCAAGTCTTATACGACTACCCAGTCTCGAGTCTCCCATTCAGCTGTCTTGGAAGAAGCTCGTGCTCAGGAGATTCTTCACAAGGAACAACAGCAGACATCGAGGCTCCATACCACAGCAGTTACACCAGCCCGAGCCACTCAGAGTGGACCTATCAGGAGGACCACAGGACAGTTCCAGCAGAGGCCCTCACCTTATCAGAAGTCGTTTACCATTAATGCAGAAAACAAGAACATATCCAGAACGACTACAGGACTCGCCTTGGATTATGCTTGAGATGTGGATCCAATCAGCACATGCTCAAGGATTGTCCGGAGCAACATGCAATAGTACAAGCTCGGCAAAATCCGAGGCCCACAGCCCCAGCTCTTCCAGCACCACGGCCTATAGCAGGAGCACCTCGTCCACCATTGCCTCCCCAAGGCACACAGTACAACAAGGCCAGAGCTCAGGACCCGGGACAAAATTATGGGCAGGCATTCTCGCTTGCTGTTGATACAACAATGGCACCCCATCGCATTCGAGAACCGCAAGCTGAATGATACTAAGCGGCACTATACGGTGCAAGAAAAGGAGATGACCACGGTCGTGCACTGATTGAGGATATTACGGTACTACCTTCTCAGCACCAAGTTCATGGTCATGGCGGATAATGTTGCCATGAGCTACTTCCAGTCCCAGAAGAAACTGTCCCCGAAGCAGGCGAGATGGCAGGACTTCTTAGCCGAGTTCGATATAGAGATATGGTATAAGCCTGACAAGAAAAATCAGGTGGCCGATGCACTCAGCAGGAAGGCCAAGCCCACAATGGTGTGCTTGTTCAAGGGGGATATTCTGGATCGTGTCGGAGTGGGTATTGCCGAAGATCCGCTGACAAAGGTCATAGTGAAGCTCATTCAGGAGGGAAAAACGAGAAGATTCTGGCTGAAAGACGAACTTCTCTATACCAAGGGCGACATGGTGGTCATGCCTAAATGGAGTATCTTGCAGAGACAGCTGCTCAAGGAATACCACGACACCAAGTAGGCTGGACACCGGGATAAAAGCAGATCTTGGCGTTGCTGGAGGTCGCCTACTACTGGCCTCGCATGCGCGAGGATGTGGAGGATTATGTGCACACCTATCTTGTGTGCTAACAAGACATGATGGACCACCAGAGACCCGGGGGCCTGCTGGAGCCTTTCCCCGAGTCGATCCGACCGTGGGAGAGCATATCGATGGACTTAAAATTCGCCCTACCGAAAGTGGGGGAACTTGGGTCCATTATCGTAGTGGTAGACCGATTCTCTTAGTATGCGACCTTCATTGCTGCTTCAACGGACTGTACAGCAGAGGAGGCTGCACGACTGTTCATCAGCCACGTGGAGAAGTTTTGGGACATCCCTGAGAACATAGTCATCGACCGAGATCCCCGTTTCACAGGGAAGTTATGGAAGGAAGTGTACAAAATTTTTGGCACAGACTTACGCTTCTCGACCAGCTTCCACCCGCAGACGGAGCGGGTCAATTCTCTACTCGAGGAATACCTGCGACACTTTGTGAGTGTAAACCAACGGGATTGGGTGCACCACCTGAACGTCGCTCAATTCTGCTACAATCTTTAACATAGTGAGTCATCATATAGTAACCCATTCGAGTTGGTGATGGGTCGACAGTCGCTTGCTCTGTACACAAGTGCGGGGTCCTCGAATAGAAGTCCAACGGCCAACCAGTTTACTTCAGAAAGGCAAATACGGACATTGCCAAAGCATTTCTGGAGAAGGCCGTAAGGAAGATGAAGAAATGGGCCGACGCAAGGCGAAGGCCGATAGAGTACAATAAGGAGGATATGGTGATGGTAAGCTACAACCGCAACAGTTCAAAGTGTTCTAAAAAGTGCACAAATGACTGATTCGGAAGTACGAAGGTCCCTTCCCCTTGCTTAAGAAAGTAGGAAAGGTGGCCTACAAGCTCGAGCTCCCCGCCAAGCTGAAGATTCATCCAATCTTTCATGCAAGTTCTCTGAAGCCAGACCATAAAGACTTGGAGGATCCCCAGCGAGGAGCTTCGAAAAGACCCACGACGACCATGACTATGTCATTCAGCAAGGAAGTGGAAGTCATGCTCGACAAGAGGACCATTGTCGGCGACGCGTGTCCTCGTATGTGGAGTACCTCGTCTAATGGAAATGCATGCTGTACGGCAAGCCTAGCTGTGAGCGTGCTGATACGTTGCATCAGTTCGAAGCCGAGGTCCAGGCATTTCTCAGCGAGCATGGTTGACGAGGACGTCAACGCCTTAGGTGGAGGAGAATGTAACGCCCGAAGGCAAAGTTGCATAGCCTTCAACGGACCAGGGTTATGCGAAAAGATTTCAGAATGTTTTAGAAGATTGTGAAATCTTCCAAAAGGCCCCAGAATATTCCAAATGATCTGAGAATCTTTCAAAAGACTCAAGACCTTTCTAGATGTCTCATGATCTTTCTGGATGTACTAGAAGCTTCCTTATTCTTATCTAGTCCCTAGAATAATCCATGAAATATGCTGCTTTTAGAAGTTTCCATGTAACCCCTATGGGCACTATAAATAAGGGGGATGCCTCATTTGTTCCTCACCACTAAAAGCTTGTAAGCATTCTCCAAGTAATAGAAGAATCGTCTACGTGTCTGATTTGCTCCACTCTTCTCTTATTTACTTTACATTCTAACTAAGCGGGTTCGGGAAGGCTTGCACGAGTCTTCGAGAAGGAGGATAATGCGTCGTACGCGACGAAGTGTAGCCTAAAACACTAAGTCCATAGCATGATGCTATACATGTTTTTTTTATTGATGTCCCTCCCCATACCCCTAGACAGACCAGTCCGGGGGTTGGGTTGTCCTAGCTGGAGCTAAATTTAGTTAGCCTTTGCCCTTGACTTCCAAAGAAGATATCAAAAAAAAAATGATAGCAAATGGGGTTGGGAGCGGCGTCGAAGTCTCCGGTTCTGACGGTATCGTGGGGCTCAGATTCCGAGTTCCTTTGTTTGAGCTACTTGAGACATTTTCAGTGGAAACTCAAAATATGGGCCTGATGGATTGCTAGTTCAACGGATAGAAAGGAGTTGGGGTGGACCACATAGGCGCTGTGGACGGAGAGGTGGAGACTTAGAGGTCTAGAAGATTGTTCTAACTGGAGAGGGTGTCCAAGTATGATGGCTTGTCCGACTTAACAATGATGAAAACAAATTGAAGTATACAATACTTCATTCATATATTACTTGCCCTTCTTGTGTTATGTGGGTTAATATTTTACTTTTTCTCTACCTTGTGCTATATATTTTTGTGACGTCGGAAAATAATAGATACTACATCTGATTCAAAGTTAATATGATTCAAAGAACATATGCAAGAACGTGCGGGTTTTATGATGGAATTTTATTATTTGTCTGAGCTTAACACTTTGGGATAAATATGGACATGGATTTATTTATCAAATAATTTGATAAATAATATTTTTGTGATTTATCTTATAAATAAGTATCAAATAGAGTATTAATAAGTATCAAATTGCATGGCTCATATAGAGTATCATATTCATGTCATAATGTTTTCATATCAATGATTGATTGTTTTCTTATGTAAACCAAATTCTCGAAAATAAACTTGCCAGTTGCAAGTCTACCAATTGAATTAGGGTACTGCTATTAGCACTCCTATAATGTCATTCGGCATTTTTATTTAATTTTTTTAACATTCAAATTACAAACCTATCCACGTATTAAATATAGCATTAATTTGTACATGCATGGAGGAAGGAGTGTAGGATGACATTTTAGGAGTACCAATAATATTAATATAGGGGTAGATTTGGAATTTGAATGTTAGAAAATTAAAGAGGAGTGTCAAATGACATTTTAGGAGTGCTAATAGCAGCACACTTGAATTAACGCATTTGCTGAAAAATTGCAGAAAGTCTGTGTGGTTTATTTTTATTTTTTTTCTAAAATATGAAGCAGGCGGTATACTTATGAAATTATAATATTTGCTGAAAACTCCAGCAAGTTTGTGCCGATTAAATTACCGCCCGTAAAATTTCTCTCCTTATATATACTAGTATAAATGCACGTGCAACATGCGTTATGCTACTTGGAAGAAGCAAATAATAGTAGTATATTATTATCAGGAAGACTAAAAGTCACATCCACATTAATTATTCTAAACTTATTATTATTATATTACTATTATTATATTATTTTATATATGTATGTAAAACTATTTAAAAAGACCAAAAGTCACCTCTCATAATTACCTACTTACCCCTATTAACTTAAGTAATCTTTTTAATTAGTAAATATAAGAAAAGAGTATTTTTGGAAAGAAAACTTTCACGGTGAAGTCTAATTTTTGACATTATATAGTAGTATATATATTATTTGGATTTAAATTTTTTGTTAAATTTTTGACAAATTATGTGAATTTTTTTTAATACATACGTAACAAAAATAAATGAAGTCACTTGAAGTTGGGGGTAATCTTATCAAATTTGAAAAGTGGTCATCCTATCATTTTTCTATTTCACTTCAATACAACATCCAAACAAAGTAATTACAAAAAATTACGTTTTTTTTATTTTCTTCAACAACCGTCCAAACACTAAACTTTAGACATTTTCATTACTAAAATCAACTTCAAAGCATCCTAACGAAGTATTTTTTTACTTCGCTCCACACAAAATATCAATTTTCAAACTTTTTTTCAAGAATAATTTAGTATATGTCCCAATTTAAAATATAAAAATTAGCATATGTCCTTATTATTTTCAAAAACTAGCAAATGTTCTAATTTTTTTGTAAATCAGTCTAAATTTTAGTTAAATAGCGGGAGTATATCTTAAAATTTTATTGGTCTCATACAAAAAAAATAGAGACATATGCTAAATTTTAAAAATAAAATATATGTTAATTTTTATATTTTGAATAAAAATATTGTTAAAATATTATTCTTCTTTTTTTCTACTTCATTGTACTTCACCGAACAAATATCTATTTTCGATTTTTTTTAATCATGTAATAGGAAGGGTGTTTTTGGACATTGGACGTGGGGTTGCTCACACTGACTCACACCAACGGCTACTTTTGGGGGGGAGTGCATGGGTGCATGTGAAGGGGTGGGGGTGGGTCCCACGCGGAATTTTGTCTTTATTCCATACCACCTCACATGTGGGTTATGTTTCCCACTTGTAATAATGTTCTTTGTTCGTTTCCTCCTCCTCTGTGTAGTCACAGGCATGGAAACAGTGAGGGTTCGGATGGATAGGGTTGGAATTGATTGGCGGTCAATTCTTGTTGGTTCGACCCACTCCAGTCCGTACGGTCCGACCGATTTCCAACCCAAAGGATAATAGACCTCTTTTGATAGCTACAGCTGGCTAGGGGTGAGTATTATTCGGTTTTGAATCGAACCGAACCGAACCGAACCGAACCGAATAAGAAATTCGGTTCGGTTTTGAAAAAAAATCGGTTTGGTTTCGGTTTTAAAAATACTAAATTTTCTTATTCGGTTTCGGTTTCGGTTCAAAACCGAAAACCGAATAAGAAATTTTAGTTTATATATATATATATATATATATATATATATATATATATATATATATATAGGTATATACTATATGTATATAATAAATATATCTAGATATATTTAGTTATTATATATATTAACAAAAAAACACAAAAAACCAAAAAAAACCGAATAAACCGAAAACCGAATCGATTTAATTCGGTTCGGTTCGGTTCGGTTATTGACCAATTCGGTTCGGTTTCGGTTTTGCTTATTCGGTTTCGGTCGAATTCGGTTTTTCTTATTCGGTTCGGTTTTAAACCGAATAAACCGAATGCTCACCCCTACAGCTGGCGGCAATCGGATAGGATCAGGTCGGCTCAGGTCAAGTCTGATTTCTAATTGTAATTAAAAAAAAGAGTCACATCTCACTTGTTTATTTTTTTCCCACAATTTAAAATATATTCAAAAATTAAATTAAATTTTGAATTATCGGCTCAGGCGAAAGAACTCTGTCGCATACTCGTCCACCGACGAGTTCCACTGGACCACCCTGCAAACTGGCCCTCCAACGTGCTGAGAGCTACATCAGGATATAACTTCTCCTTGAATAGCCTCCGGAAGTTCTCCCAAGTCAACCCCCTAACAGATGCACTTGGGTCTGTGCGGTACCAGGTCAACGTAATGTCTAAGAACTGGCTCGCCGCTGCTGATACCCACAGCCTCTTCGGGATCTCTGCCAGCTCTAGGCTCCTCTCCACGTCCTATAGCCAATCATCGGCGTAAAGGATGTCATCGGTTCCCTTGAACTATCGAGAAACCATCTTCTTGAAGTCCAGCACTGTACCAGACCTCGACTGCTGCTGATGCGGCTCCTGGACCGGAGCGCCCTGAACCAGAGCCGCAGCCACATTCTCGACTGCTGCTAGTGCCAACTGATGGGCATTATCCATGCTCTGCCTCAAAGCCTCTGTCCGACGTTGCGATGCCTTAGCCTGTGCTCGTTGTGCCTCCATCATCTGCTAGAGAAGCGCAAATATCTGTGTAGCGTCTATCGGCAGTGCAGGTGGAGGCGAAAGAGTCTCTGGCACAACGACACTAGGCCCATGAACCTGCCGCGAAGGACCTCCAGGTGCTGCTGCCTCTGCCACCTGGATGGTAGAAACAGTGGGGGCAGCCTCCTTGACTGCCACACTCGAATCCGGAAGAATAGGTCGCGACGGATCGAACCTCTCCGGCACTGTACCGGATCCAGCGGCCTAAGCTCGAGTCATGTCATCCTGGAGACAAATTCGAGCAAAAGATCAATATGGCACAAGATAAGATATTATCAAAGAAGAACAATTAAATTGAAATGCAAGAAGAGTTATCATGATAATCAAAAGATCAAATTTTTTTCTAAAATGTGACTGAGTAACTCCTATCATAACCTAGAACCTATATCCTAACTGCAGGCTCGTAATTAGTACTCTAAGTCGAGTACCATTACGAGATCGTACTAGTTACGACATGGACCTACATGGGCCACCACAAAAATGTGTCACGGCCCGTACACTATTTAGGGGAACGAGTGTCACGCCCCGCTCCCGTAGGAGCGATCGTCCTCGCTAAGGCGTGATGCCGTACGAGCCTAGATTGTGCTCATGCAAGACGGGTTCCATAACGGCCGATTTTAGCGGCTGCGACGGGGTCGTCGCACAGAAGTCCCGTGCAGAGACATTAAATAATTGCAGCAGAAATTAGAACAAACATAAGTCATTCAGAAGAAACTCTTTTATTGATATTGAAACAAAGGTTAAAGTGGGACGCAAGGCCAAAATTACAATCACTCAAGCTCACTCATCTCACATTTACAAGTCACTCGGCTCTCTCTCATCTCTCAGTTACAAATCTTGAGCCAGCGGATGCTTCGAAAGGCGACGTCCATACATTATGTCCTGTATAAGTCTTCACTTCATGCGGTCGCGCGCTTCAAATCGCCAAGAAACTCCGGGCCTCGACGCATCCAAGCGAGCTCCACGCCACGAGCTCTACCTGTGCCTGCACATGAAAACTATGTAGGTGTCAGTACTCAACTGTACTGGTGGAATGAGATCCTCGCCCATCCATACAAATCCAACACGTTTGATTTACTTTGTGCAACATAGTCACTTCTTATCGATTGTCTTTCTAGTCTTGCCTTAGGATCAGTTTTATGACCGACGCCTTGCTTATTTTGTGTCTTTAGACCATCCCGTGTTCGCAACATCAATGTTAACTCAACAACGTTAACCTATCAATTCGTGTTTTCCTTACGGCCAAAATCAGAGACGCAACTACGCGATGGAGCTCCATTTCCGTGTGACCGTGCTTACAAATCCATCATACCGTGCCTCGCAACTCAATATGCCTTCACCATATCGCCGCCTCACGGCTATTGCTACTTCGATCACCAACAGACCCAATCAAGACTTCTGGACTAAGTATCACTTGACCGACTTCGCCTTGCGGCATTTTCTGACTTAAACTCAAGACAACTCAAAACCAAAACTTATGCAACTTATATGCCAACAACTTAAGACCGACGCCGCATCTCGTGCCGTAGCACGTCGCCTATGTTGATGCCAAATCTTAGGACCAAACCTTGTGTTCTAACTGTACACACATCCAACTGACTCAATCCAAAGGCACACACGCGAATTGCCGCCCGTGCCAACCCATCTATATGAATTGGTCACTAACATCACAAGCTATCTTGGACTATAGCCTTGTCATTCGGCGACCCTTTCAGCGCAGGTAGCTAGCCCCGCTGAAAGTTCCCGAATGATCCAAGCGGTTCGTCCAGCTACGGCTATACCGTGTTTTCCTCCGGAACGCCGCGGTCCCATGGCGCCCAGGGTTGTCGCACGTGGAAACTCCTCCTTGTCGACAAGTTGTCCAATGACCATGCAAGACTCGACACAAACTGACATCTCACACAGTCATTCCTCTTCCAATGTTACCATCTCTTTCAAAACCAATATCAAACCATCTATCATTTGAGACCCCTCGATGACCCACGGTCGCGAGCTTTCTTTCTAACATTTGAGACCCCTCGACGACCCACGGTCGCGAGCATTCTTTCCATGTTACCATATCATTTCATTCAACTCAATGCCTATTCGATAGTCCTTCCTCCAAAACTCATTCAATCAACCGTGGTTCCTGTCTTAACACTAGGTCCGTACATCGTGCCTCAAACCGACTTCTATTCTACGCGATGCTATCGTCCAAGTCATAATTTATATGACGGGCCTTGGGATCGTGGGACTATTTAACCTGACAACCACAGAATGAGCGAGACAACACTTCGAATGACTTAGGTCGACCGACATAACTTTGCCTAACTTACTCGAGTCTACAACTTAACGAGCAAAGGCCGCGTCAAGCCTTGCCTCGATGGAACGTGCCGTGCACGCGTTCAACTTTGAACGACCAAGTCATTTGGGTGCCTAAACTTATGGCACAAGCTGTGCAACGCAACTTAACTCATGGGGCAAGCCAAGCCTTGGACGACAGGACCGTGCATGCTTTATGAAGCATTTATGCGGGCGACGCCTATGACTTAGGCTATGTTCATAACTTCGCCGACTCAACCAACTTTCCTTCTTCCAAGCCACGGGACGAAGGATCGAGTGTCATTTTCAAAGCACGCCGTGCACCGACTCTAAGCCGACCGTTGGACCTTTCCATATTCTAACTCAATTCGACCCGTCGGGATTATTCCCTTTAGCTATGTGGATTCGTCTCTTTTATTATCAAGCCTACTTGTGCAAGTTGAAAATATGTGATTTATTATGTGAAGGCTAAGATGAGGCAAGTTCACTGAAACTACCCCACCTGAGCGAGCGGTCGCTTCGATCGATCGATGTCTTCGAGTAGCCGTTGCAAGGCTAAGTCCGAACGTCGTTGGTGTCACGACCCGCACCCGATTTTCGGACGCGAGCTCGTGAGCAAGCCAGCTACGTAATCGAACGGACTCCAGCTCGACTCGAATACGTATAAGCTGTCAAGGTCATGGTATACTGCCAAATCATGGCAAACAAATCTATATCTCAATCCACAATAAATATACGAAACACGAATGAACAATTATGGGTCATGGTCTGCAATCCATTAGCATATTATCCGATTAGACTCTAAGAATGATATGAGTCCATAAAGTAAGCAGAATATATCATGGTACTGAATGTAAAGCACGAGAGGATAATAAAGAAATAACACCAACAATACCTGTATCATATATCGTAATCCTCTACCATCTCGCCCTGCTAACTAACCCCATGCAGTCGCTAAACCTGAAGAGGTCATCAGGTCCTCAGAGGACTAGCAAGATACATAATATACAAGCCAACATGTAACAATAAAAAGAAGCAAGAAACAATCAAGGGTATCCAACGAGACAAAAATGAACCAAGACACAAGATCTAAACACGAGGATCCTAAGACACTGGCATGCCATACTAGAAATGGCTGGCTATAAACTGCAGTCAAGGCAAGTACTCACAATCTATAATATCTCAATCGCAGTCAAGGCAAGTACTCACAACTAAGACAGTAGCCAATCCTAGTATAAAATCCTATAGACCATAGTCAAGGTAAGTACTCATAATCTATAGAATGTCAAAGTCAAATCCCACTCAAGTCATGTCAAGTCAAGTTAAGTCAAGTTATAATCAAGTCGAGAAAATTGTGGCATGGGACTAGACGACTCTATCAAGCAATACATATGAAACTAACACAGTGTAACAGATAGAACTATCATAACAAGAAGGAACAAGAATGTGCAGGCGACTAGAAACATGTCAAGTAAAACTATAACATGATGAGTGTACTAGACATGGAATAAAGCAATCACGCATGTAAGGAAAAGAACTGCAGCGAGATGATAAACATGCATATAAATTATACTGTACAAGTTGGCAAGGTATACTTGCCTGGAGGTTGCACGGAGAACCAACAACGTATCGCCAATCACAAGTCAGAAAATTCAAGTCATCACAACTGTCTCTGAAAGCTAAAATAAACGTTACCAACATTCTTAGAATAGTCAAATTAGCTAGGATTGCCTGTCCTTAAGTCCAATTCTGGACACAGGGGCAAAACGGTAATTTCGGACAAAAATGATATCCGTCGTTAGACCCGCTTTGCACCGAAAAGTGTGCCAGAGTCAATAGTCTCTAAAGTCATCGAACTACATGTCTACAGATCCAATTTTCCGATACGAACCCAACCGTATATCCAGAGTTGGATTCCGACGGACCGTGCACAAAATTGTCCGTTGAGTGAAACCGTAGGGCCCACAAAACGGTAATTTTATCAACGGTCTCAGAATCGAACAAAACTTGGCATACAGGACCAGAAAAACAATACGGTCCCGTTGGCATAAGTTTCGTCTCGATCTGACGAGCGTGCACAAAGTAATTGGAGAATTTGTAAAGGGTACGATACGGTGAATTTTGACGGATACGCATCAAATTCGTCGCGTACATGCGACCAATTTAAATTCCGCCAAAGTCCACACGACCACGAAGCCGTTACGCAACTTTCGATGCCTTCGGTTCGCGACCACGTCGCCCGGAATGGCGGGATGCACGTCGTGTGGAACAATTTTCTAGTTTTTAAAACAGGTTTTTGGGAAACTTCAGATTCCGATTTCTCGGCACGTAGTCGATGAAATCAAATTCCGTAAAAAGGGATTCGAAGCCCTACATGTTGTAAATAAATGCCTTCCAATAGTTTTTCTAACATGATACTAGATCGATCAGAATCGATCGTCAAACTTGGGTGATTGGACTGTTATTGGTCCTATTTTCGAACAGGTTTTCGGGTTTTTTGCGACGATCTCATGATCGGTATAGCCTACTAGAATTAATTCTACTTGAACAGAATTGAAAAGGGTCATATCGTGATCATACCTGAAGAATCGATTCGTCACGAGGATGAGCGTGCACGACGAAACGTCGTCACAAAGCTGTCTCCTCCGCGGCTGAAACTGTTGTTGCTCTCCGTGCTGGTGCGCACGCGTGGAGCTCTCCGACGACTCCGTCGCCGGCCGACGGCCACGCGTGGCGACGCGTATACCCCGAGGGGGTCGTCAGGGGGTGCATGGCGTTGGGTTTGCGTTAGGGTTTGGTTTGATGTCGAGGAACCCCTGTTCTATCCATCGGTTTCTATATATATATATGAATATATGATGTTTATGTTGTTCTGTTTGGCAGCTCTTTGAGTCGGGCTCGGCCCTAGGGGTCTATTGGTCCTAAGCCGGGTTGGGATTTGCTAAAGGGTTAGGGGATGTGCGGGCCGGGCTGGGGCCTTGCTAGGCCGGGCTATCACTGTTTCTCTTTTATTCTTTTTTTTTTCTATTTCTTTTCTCATTCTTTTTCTATATCTTTTAATTAGCATATATATTTATATATACATCCATATATACACTATTATATATATATATTATAGACACATATATTTACAGATATATGTACATATACATATATACACTTATTATATTATATATTGGTATACATATATATATATATATATATCTATATTATATACACATATATGTATATTCGTATACACACACACACACACACACATATATATATATATATATATATATATATATATATATATATATATATATATATATATATATATATATATATATATATATATATATATATATATATATATATATATATATATGCACATACATGCACATATAATTATTAATTCACTCTATATATCTAAAACTATATATATATATATATATATATATATATATATATATATATATATATATATATATATATATATATATATATATATATATATATATATATATATATATATATATATATATATATATATATACATACCCGTATACGTTCAAATATAAGGAATAACATATTCTAAATATAATTTATAATAGAAATACAATATACTAAAATTCATAAATCAAATACAATGATATTTTATATATACAAAATCCTAATTTTCCTATATTATAAATACTCTTCTACCTATACATATATTCAAGTACATATATACAACCTAGTTAATTCCCATAACATCCAAAATATTCATTAAAGAACTTATTTACTATATTACCAACTAAAATACTATCTTAATAGCAAGCACAATAATATATATATATATATATATATATATATATATATATATTAAAATATATATATATATATATATATATATATATATATATATATATATATATATATATATATATATATATATATATATATATATATATATATATATACCGATTCCAAATTGCTTCCTAAATCACTAAAGTGAAATGCCACTACAACGTGCCTCTATATGGTCGTCTCTACTCGTACTACCCGACTACTAGGGCTTGGACTTGACTTGGGCTTATTCTTGACAGGTTCGACACAACCAGATTCTCGAAAACTCAATAATATAATTAAATATTAAATAAAACTTCGGTACGGGTTAAGTCGCATCTTGGCTTAGTTTTCCTAGTTAGGACACTCCTATGGCTTGGTATTCTCCTACCAAGGCTAAACACAAGTCAAAGCACGCTACTGCACTATTCGTGCCATGATTCCTAATCGTCTTGTACTTCAAAACTCTACAATGGCTAAAGTCATCTACCGTAATAATTAACTTAAATAATTATTTATAAAAATCTAAAAATTCACCATTTAAATAAAATAAATAAATAAAAAATATTTTAAAAAAATTTGGGAAGGGAAGCTACAGTTGGCGCTTTGATTCTGCCGATTGACTGAGCGGGACGGGGCACTACATCATACACCACTCAGAAAAAGTTTCGTCTTCGAAACTAACTGAGTACACTTATCGACTTATCACTTTTACTCAACATTCAAGACTCTCGCACACACTATGCCTATGTGTTTTCTCAATCCGAGCCACGCTCGTGCTACCCTCAATCTTTCCTTCAATACAATTTCAAAATCTTCGACACTTTTCTATTCCTCAAGTCTCACTTGATTCAGCGTATCACTTAGTTTGGATCGTGCACATATTCTAGGCGTCCCCAAAATACATGCATTTCAACCAAGCCTTGTGATAGTGAACCCAATTCCATCTATCGATCCATCCACTCAATCCTTTAAAATCAATCCTACCGATGCTAACTCTCGCAACATAGACATCTCGCCTAGCCGCTAGGCATTCTCCTTAGGCTAAAGTCAATTGTCAGTACTGGAATCATAGTTCTCAAACAACGATATCAACACTGACCCCATCCTAAGGTCAAACCAAGTTGATAGTACGGGGGTTTGCTACCCAAGCTCGTATCACTCCGATTTCTAGACATCGAGCATCGATTTTCTATGCACATCCCAATATTCGTCGCACGGGGTCCGAGTCGTTCAGCAAAGCCATCCTACGATAACTCACGTTCAACCAATCCTCGACATGAACATATCGCTCGTTTATCAAACCGTTTCACATAGTCTATCTCTTCGCACACGTTCGACATAATCCACCTATCAATCCTTCTCAAGTTAAGCATGCTACCACACGATTCATCGCTAAACCATAATTTCATATTCTATACTTCTGAAGTCATCTATTCCAATTCGTATAATCGATCACTAGGTCGTCTGACTTAACAATATGTTGTGCCCCAATCTCACGCGATTCAGATTACCATGGTGGGCATGAATCACCATGCACGCTCCCATGGGATAATCATCCTCATTGGGACGTAACTCTTGTTTCGTGTCTAGACTAGTTCATTTTTGATGCACGGATTGGACCTACTCAATCCTCAAGTTTTATTCATTCATTAATCGTAAGTACTCGCATCCTCGAATTTTCCTTCGTATCAAGCCAACAAGTCAAGACAATCAAAGTTATCGCGTCCTGATTTTCCGAGTTCGATTATTCCCGCGACATGAATCACCATGTCAGCGCTCACGCGGAACGATCGCCTCAATTCCGACGCAACGCATGTGCGAGGCTAGAGTTGCGCTCGTGCAAGACAAGAATGTCGACGTTGTGGTTATCCGCGTAACATCAAGACCACGATCACTTTCATCCAACATTCATCTCAATCAAAATCCTAAGTATAGCATCCAACCGAACAATAACACTTGCACGATCGTCATTTGCCGAGTCAGAGTACCCTCAAGTTATCGTATATCATCTTTGATACGCCTCAATACCATCGACGATATACGTAACTTGACGATCTTCGTTTGCAACGAATTCTGAGTCGTGCGAATGATGCTATCGTCCGACTGGATAATCTCTTCGACATTCAATTCAAGTTCGATCATTATCCCTCGAATCATTCGCAACATCAATTTCCTTAATCAATCGATCGACATCCCTGAGGCTATCGCATACACCACTCAGGGATGAAGTCATTCAACAAATCCTCAACTTATCATTCGAATCAAAATCCACTTCTTCAAATCCCGTTCGAACCATTCCTCGAATTCCAAGCACGCTCATCTATATCGCATCGACGTTATCATCGCTCGCCAGTACCCCAATCGATAGTCATCTCACTTTACTCAATCGAGTTCAACTCATTCTCGTCCGACACAATTCAATTCTCATACTCGACTTTTCTAAGGTCGACGCAACTTTGGTGTATATGCCCAGCCCGACTTAGCCAACCGTGCTTATGCGAACCATCTTTTTGTTTTGTTGTCAAAAACTGTTCTCCTATATTTTGCAAAATAGATAGACTTATTGTATGGACATCCCGTGGGACAATTGAGAGAGAGCGCACCAACGATATCAATATGCGGAAGCGACATTCAGAGTTCGCAGAACAGCGGAGTTAAAGAATTCAATCGATATTCCAAGGACGTAAAGCCGTGCTCTGATACCATTATGTCACTTCCCGCTCCCGTAGGAGCGATCATCTTCGCTAAGGCGTGATGTCGCACGAGCCTAGATTGCGCTCGTGCAAGACGGGTTCCATAACGGTCGATTTCAGCGGCTACGACGGGGTCGTCGCATAGTAGTCCCGTACAGAGACATTGAATAATTGCAGCAGAAATTAGAACAAACATAAGTCATTCAGAAGAAACTCTTTTATTGATATTGAAACAAAGGTTATAGTGGGGCGCAAGGCCAATATTACAATCACTCAAGCTCACTCATCTCACATTTACACGTCACTCAGCTCTCTTTCATCTCTCAGTTACAAGTCTTGAGCCAGCGGATGCTTCGGAAGACGACGTCCATACATTATGTCCTGTATAAGTCTTCACTTCATGCGGCCGCGCGCTTCGAATCGCCAAAGAACTCCGGGCCTCGACGCATCCAAGCGAGCTCCATGCCACGAGCTCCTACCTGTGCCTGCACATGAAAACTATGTGGGTGTCAGTACTCAACTGTACTGGTGGAATGAGCTCCTCGTCCACCCATACAAACCTAACACGTTTGATTTACTTTATACAACATAGTCACTTCTTACCGATTGTCTTTCTAGTCTTACCTTAGGATCAGTTTTATGACCGACGCCTTGCTTATTTTGTGTCTTTAGACCATCCCGTGCTCGCAACATCAGTGTTAACTCAACAACGTTAACCTATCAAGTCGTGTTTGCCTTACGGCCAAAATCAGAGACGCAACTACGCAATGAAGCTCCATTTCCGTGTGACCGTGCTTACAAATCCATCATACCGTACCTCGCAACTCAATATGCCTTCACCATATCGCCGCCTCGTAGCTATTGCTACTTCGATCACCAACAGACCCAATCAAGACTTCTGGCCTAAGTATCACTTGACCGACTTCGCCTTGCGGTATTTTCTGACTTAAACTCAAGACAACTCAAAACCATAACTTATGCAACTTGTATGCCAACAACTTAAGACTGACGCCGTATCTCGTGCCGTAGCACATCGCCTATGTTGATGCCAAATCTTAGGACCAAACCTTGTGTTCTAACTGTACACACATCCAACTGACTCAATCCAAAGGCACACACGCGGATTGTCGCCCGTGCCGACCCATCTATATCACAAGCTATCCTGGACTATAGCCTTGCCATTCGGCGACCTTTTCAGCGCAGATAGCTAGCCCCGCTGAAAGTTCCTGAATGACCCGAGCGGTTCGTCCAGCTACGGCTATACCGTGTTTCCCTCCGGAACGTCGCGGTCCCATGGCGCCCAGGGTTGTCGCGCATGGAAACTCCTCCTTGTCGACAAGTTGTCCAATGACCATGCAAGACTCGACACAAACTGACGTCTCACACAGTCATTCCTCTTCCAATGTTACCATCTCTTTCAAAACCAATATCAAACTATCTATCATTTGAGACCCCTCGACGACCCACGGTCGCGAGCTTTCTTTCTAACATTTGAGACCCCTCGACGACCCACGATCGCGAGCATTCTTTTCATGTTACCATATCATTTCATTCAACTCAATGCCTATTCGATAGTCCTTCCTCCAAAACTCATTCAATCAACCGTGGTTCCTGCCTTAACACTAGGTCCGTGCATTGTACCTCAAATTGACTTCCATTCTACGCGACGCTATCGCCCAAGTCATAATTTATATGACGGGCCTTGGGATCGTGGGACTATTTAACCTGACAACCGCAGAATGAGCGGGACAGCACTTCGAATGACTTAGGTCGACTGACATAACTTTGCCTAACTTACTCGAGCCTACAACTTAACGAGCAAAGACCGCGTCAAGCCTTGCCTCGATGGAACGTGCCGTGCACGCGTTCAACTTTGAACGACCAAGTCATTTGGGTGCCTAGACTTATGGCACAAGCTGTGCAACGCAACTTAACTCATGGGGCAAGCCAAGGCTATGCCAAGCCTTGAACGACAGGACCGTGCATGCTTTATGAAGCATTTATGCGGGCGACGCCTATGACTTAGGCTATGTTCATAACTTCGCCGACTCAACCAACTTCCCTTCTCCCAAGCCACGGGACGAAGGATCGAGTGTCATTTTCAAAGCACGCCGTGCACCGACTCTAAGTCGACCGTTGGACCTTTCCATATTCTAACTCAATTCGACCCGTCGGGATTATTCCCTTTAGCTATGTGGATTCATCTATTTTATTATCAAGCCTACATGTGCAAGTTGAAAACATATGATTTATTATGTGAAGGCTAAGATGAGACAAGTTCACCGAAACTACTCCACCTGAGCGAGCGGTCGCTTCGACCGATCGATGTCTTTGAGTAGCCGTTGCAAGGCTAAGTCCGAACGGCGTTGGCGCTTTGATTCTGTCGATTGACTGAGCGGGATGGGGCACTACAACGAGCACGTGGGTACGTTTAGCCTACGTCGCAGTGTTGGCGGTAGAACGCTGTATAGGTCGTCTATAAAATCTAACATCAACAATATATATATAAACCTGTCATCTCCGTACGGAGAAATATATATAACTCAATCACATGACATCTAGGGAAGATAAGCACGATGTGATAAAGATATGATGGAAATAGGAAAACTGAAAATAGATGCAAGTCGCAGAGTCACAACCAGAAGTTCAGAGTTTAAAACATTATACAGTCCCAAAATATAAACTACAACCCAAAATAATAAGTTGGAACGCAGTCCAGTCAAACCTACTAGTCTAAGATCCCTACCAGTGGTGCGTCCTCTAAAGGAACTGGCTCCACTGAATCCTAGTGGTAAACTACGTCTACGCCAAACCCGTAGAAGGTCGAACAGTCTGTATCTGAATAGACACAACGAAGTTATCCTGTCAGGATATGAGCAAGTACAAACGCTAGCAGTAGTTCTATGTGAATTGATAAATTCTATAAGAGACAGTTATAATGAAATACAAGATAAAATATCAAGACTGGAATATAAACAGAATATATAAATCTGGATATTATGTCAAGTTATGAAATACTGGAATGTAGAGCAGTACAATAATAACTGATGTATAATGTAAACATAAACGGTGCCTTAAGATATTAGAGCGTTATGTGATCGGCTTGGGACACATGATCAGGCTCTTCCATTTGATCTGCTATGAGTCAGAAAATATAAGAAAACAAGATCAGGCTGACCACAATGGAAAGCCATGAGGCAAGTAGTAACACATGTCAGGCTTTACCCAACGTGAGGTGAGGATAAAGCTATGATACAAGTAGTAACATGAATACAGGTGAGGTATTAATCACATAACCTCTAATAACTCTCCATCTCCGAGTAGTATAATGGATCCAACCATGACACGTTATGACACAGGATTTAAAGAGCAGGGGCCAGTCCACTCCCAAATCGGTGTCTATACAAGTACAGAAAACAAGATCGAACAATGTAGTCATATACCAGGTAAACCAGGAATAACCTCTCATGATGAGATCCAACGTATACTAGTCCGTGTACTATCGTGTCGGGAATAAAGTAAAATACTACAACTGAATCAGATATAGCAGATATCAAGAAATAAAAACTATCAGAGAATGTACTCGCATGCGGTCCTGATCAGTCAATAGGAATCGAGGCTTAGAGGATAGTTACAGACCTAAATATGAGATATACAAGAGTTAATTAGGGTTTAATAGTATTTGGCATGATTTCTAGTGTATGATATGCAAATCTAGGTCAAGCTCAGTCAAACTAAGTCAAACTATGTCACATTAGGTCACACTAAGTCAAACTAGGTCATACAAAGTCAAACTAGGTCAAAGGTTGACTTATAGTTGACTTTTGGTCAACTGGTCAACTCCTAGTCCAATCTAGGTTAAACTAGGCTAATGGTTGACTCACAGTTGACTTTTGGTCAACAGGTAAACTCTGGTCAAGTTCTAGTCAATTATAGGTCCAATGTTGACTTTTAGTTGACTATGAGTCAAAACTGTCAACTATGGTCAAACGGGGTCAACTCTAGCCTAGGTATCTTATTCCTAGCATTATCTACCAAGATACCCTATATCTTTGCCCTATTGGTATCCCGATACCTTACCCCATTACAAGGTAATCCTTATTACCTTGCCCTATAAACTAGAATCTTGATACCCTCAAGATACAACTTGGTATCTCAATACCAATATCTTAGATCCTAAAATATCTAATATCTTAGATACCTAGATATCTAATTAACTAACATATCTAGATATCTAACATATCCTAGGATACTTATATATCCTAAGATATCTACTCTAGTTGTAATGCCCAGATTTCGTATTACGTATTTGGAATACGTGTACGTATTTTGACCCGTGTTGCATGTCTCCCCGCTTAATTTATTTTGGCATTTTATTGATGGGTTTATCTTGGTTCGGTTTGTTGGCTTGGTTCGGTTTTGCTTGATTTTATGTGAACCAAACCACTCCCACCTACCACCACCTTCATTAAATATCACACCACACATTTCTCTCTCCACATTAACTCTTTCTTCTTCCCCAACATTACTCCTCACCAACCTGAGAGAGTGGAGAGCTTAGACAAGTGCATTTTGCTTCATGGAGGAACCCTATTTTTATTGTTCCATTGTCTTCCTCATGTGTTTCTAACCCACTTTAGTACTTAGCATTTTTTTATTTCTGTGGTTAATTTCTTGTAGATCTAGTTTTGTGGTATTTTCGATTCCCATGAATTTTGATCTATCAAGCTTGCTTATTTTCGCTATTTGATGGTTTCATGTTGTAGAGAATTTTATTTTACTCAAGTTTGACCTATGGGAGTCTGGATTTGGATTTCTATGTTGTTTGGAGGAGCATGGAAGCTAAGGTATTTTTCATGGACATGTTCTCTGTGGGAGCCATTAATTGCATTATTGGCCGCATATGCACTGTGCTTGTATTAAGTTGCTTGCAAGCTTGCATGCATTTGCATGCAATTTGCTTGAGCCGTATGGCCATTTGTTATTCTTGGCCGCATGGCCTTGCAAGCATTAATTGCTTGCATTAAATAATTGCCATTAGTATTAAATATTACTTGGCCTTAGCATTAATTGCATGCATGCATTAGATATCTGCTTGCATTAAATAAATACTTGGCCGCATGAGAATTTAGTTGGAACATGGGAACAAAGTTGCATGCTTGGCCGCATAAGAATGCATGGCCAACACCTTGCTTGCATTATATTAATGCAAGAATGCATGCTTGAGGTAGCCGCATGTACGTACAGGAAATTAATGCATGCATGCATTCCATTAATGCATATTAATGCATGCATCATATTTAATGTATTTGTAATGCATTTCTACTAGCACTAGCCACATAAGGCATTAAGGAAACCCCTTAATCCTTTTCTTTAAAAGCAATTCTAAATGCATTTCCTTGAAGCTAGCCGCATAAGGCATCATATTTAGTGCATTGGTTACTACAACCACTAACACAAGCCGCATAGCATTCTTAAAGCATTAAATTCAATGCATTCTTCAGAATGCATTTGATGCATTATTAAAGCATTAGATTCAATGCATTGTTCCAGAATGCATTAATGCATTATTAAAGCATTAAATTCAAAGCATTAAACAGAATACATTTAATGCATTATTAGTGCATTAAATTCAATGAATTGTTGCATTTCCTTAATGCATGGTTAATGCATTCCTTTGAAAGCCAGCCGCATATGGCTTAGGAATATTTAGTTAGTGCATTTCTTTAAAATATATTAATGCATGCTTTGTTGCATGCTTTGTGGCATTGTTCGCATGCACTTGCTAAAGTGAGCAGTATATAGGAGCATAGGAACAATCAGCCGCATGGCCCTTAGCTTTTGTTGTTTTCAGCAACTTAGATTGACCGCATGGCCTTACTTTAATTATTTGCATATAGCCATTTTAATTTTAGGCCACATGGCCCCAGTACTTGAGTGACCACGTGTCCTTTTCTTTTGCTTAGGTGGAAGTTTACATTTATTGCGGGTTCCTCTCTCCTTGTCTTTTTGGTTGCATGAATATTTCTTGCTGGCCGCATGGCCCCCCTTCAGTTATTTTCTGGCCGCATAAGCTTTAGCTGGCCGCATGGGTGGCCTCCCACTCTCTTTGGTCGCATGTATGTTCTCCCACTTTTGGGCCGTATGGGGTCCACTTTGATTGTTTAAATATTTTATTTGCTTGAATTGTGGTCAGAATTTCTTCCCACTCCCAACATGAAAGTTGTAGAGTTTCTCCTCGGCTTCGAGAATATATATATATATTATATATATATTATTATTTATTTGCGCAAGTTTCTTCCCTCCTTGATAAATGACATGTCTTGATAGTGACCCGCCGTGGTGCACTCCTGACAAGATAACTTGACCTAATAATTTGACATGATAACCTAACGTGATATATCTTGATAAGCTGTTGCGACGGCTACTTGACACGACAAGAATGAATGACCTAGACACCGTAGACGATTGTGCTTGTACAAATAAACCAGTCTTGTCTTGCATCATGTCTAGGACTGGGACCCCTGAGTACCACGGTCATGGGTACCCACTGTAAATGGCTAAGGCTAATAACTAGAATAATTCAGTAGTCATGAGAGATTTCTCCAGTTACAGGCGATCCAGTTATCCCGGCCATAATTGTTGGACTTGTAGCCTGCCGTCGAGTAGGACACATTTCCAGCCCACTGTCATGTGGGGCACTTCATGAAATAATTTCTACGCACACTGTCATGTGTTGCACACCAAGCTACCTAATAATTATTGATAACTGCTTAATGAATCCAAGTCGCCTGGATAACCTGGATTAGCTGCAGGGCTTGTGGCTGGAGGAACATCTCATTGCATATTGCTAGTAACTAAGGCTTGTGATAACCCTAGTTAGTTAAAGTATCAAGCCGTACTTATTTCTTGGCCGTGAATAATTGGATGGAGTCTAGTCTTGTCTTGATCATGTACAAGATTGTTACATATCCTGATTTCTTATATTATCTTGCCGATAAATGGTGGGAGAAACCAAGTTCTGTTCAGACGAAGGGTTACAACCCCGGTCCTTATTTGGTTTACGGGTTGTAACCTGGTTATCTGAATAGTCCTATGGTTATCTCATCGTATATCACCTGTCATGCTTGATATGTTTTACCTTACCAACAAGATTTGGGAGACGGAGTTCTATTCAGGCAAAGGGTTACAACCCCGGTCCTTGTTTGGTTTAAGGATTATGACCTGGCTACTTGATGCTTTCTTCGTACTCAGTTTGCTGTTGTTATTCTCTTTAATATCAAGCCTTTTCATTACTGTCTTTCATGTAATTATATTCTCGTACTAATTGCTGGTTTTAGTTCCTAAGTGAAGCCTCATTTGTGGCACTTGCTCTTTCTGGGTTCTGACCCAGCTGGTTTTGTATGGCCAGATACCGGAGCAGCACCAGAGGATCTACCGACTTTCCAGCCACATGGTGACCACTAGAGGGAATCCTGGCAACGAGTGAATTTATTTTGGCTCTCCCACTCTATTGTAAAATTATTCTGTTGAGGCGTTTAGCCGCCGAGCAAGTGTTAGCTCGTGTATATTTTTACTTACTGTCTGCCTACGGGCTGTAACATGATTGGCAACCTAGGGTTGATCATGTATGACTAAACTCTTGCTAGTCCTCACATTTTGTAACGACTAGCTTCATGATCAGCTGAATATGTAATGTTTGGGACGCCTTACTATTCTATATTTAGTGATCTTACATCTTGTAACGTTTACTTACTTGCTTGTGATTGAGACACTAGGCTTATTTTTGACCATAGGAGACTGATGGCTTGTAGATAAACCCTCATATATCTAGACAGTTGTGACCGTATAGTAGAGTGGATCCCATTTCATTATACGTAGCTGACTATGTCTGCCCCCGCTTGCCAGTGTTCTGTTCTGGGGCGTGACACTAGTATCCTAAGATACTAAGATCTTGATATCTTAGATATCTAATATCTAAGATATCTAGCTACCTATCTATCTAATATACCTTAACTTATATATATACTAACTTACTAATATAACTTAGATATCTTACCTATCTACTTAACTGACCACCTCACTAACTCATCTCTAACTTCCTCCCAAACAAGTTGACACACACACACACACATACATATTGGCAATGCAATGGGGGCAAATGGGGTGCCCCCATTGCTGCCTAATGCTGCTACTGCAGCTGCCACTGCTGCTGCTATTGCTGCAACTTCTGCTGCTACTGATGCTACCTGCTGCTGCTGCAGTGGCTACTGCTACTGTTACTTGCTGCTGCTGCCGCCTTTGGCAGCATCCCCTTCCCCCTCTCTTCACTACACACACATTCTTCTCCCCCTTTCCTCCTCACTCTCTAACAATAACACACACACACACATACTAATAAACGAAACTCCTCTCCTAACACTAACACTAACACTAATATATAAATATATATATACACACTTATATATATATATATATATATATATATATATATATATATATATATATATATATATATATATATATATATATATACACTAACACAACTAATAACATTCCGAAACCTATCCGAATACCCAAATCCTTGCAATTCTACCCTCTAGGGCTTAGACACGTACCCCACACAAGCAATCTAACTCGCGCATGCGAGCAAAAACGAGAAACGAGGCCCGAATGGCCAAATGGCCATTTTGGCGACTCAGGGGTGTTCGATTCGCGATACCGCAGACGGTGCGGTCCTCCTGAGATTCAAAATCTTGAACCTACCCACCTTCGTGTCTGAACTTGAAGCTACCCCATACACATGCGTTCTCGAGCAGAACATCATGCACTGTGCATGCCGTCGATGATCCACAGCTCTTCCTGAACTGTATGAATGATGATGCTCCCGTCTCAGATTGAGTTTGCTACAAACCTTGATCTCCTTCCTGGCTTCGAACTGCTGAAACCGATGTCGCTTCATGAAGCTTTGGCAAACCACCCGTCGCCAAAACCGGATCCGTAGAGCAACCCCCACCCGGAAACCGATCAGCTGTCATGGGACCGACAGACTGACCCTCAATCTTTGATACACCACCATCCGTCACTTTGCCTCGACGAACCAAATCCTCTGTATCCCTCAAAGCACTTAGAAGCCCCTCCTCAGCAAGTTCTCGATGATCCACCTCCTGTCGAGCACCCATCGAGCCTCCATCCGGTGTCTGTAGCCTACCTGTACAGCTCAGCGGCTTAAGCCTGTACATGCCACAACACAAATCTCTTCGAGCCAGCTGTTGGAAGCCCTTCACAAGCATCCAATCTTTGTCCCAAAATAGACTGCGACAACCATCATCTACCAGCCTCCCTACCGAAACTAACTTGTAGTGCAAACTCGGTACATGTCGCACACCCTATAAAATGAGGGTAATTTTGAAAATATGTGTTTTTAATTATTTAATTATGATATTTAAATAATAATATAATTTTTGGTAATTTTTAATCATTTAAAACTATTTAAAAATCATGACTTATGATTTTGATGTGCAGCTAGTGAAATCGTAGAGACTGTCTGACCTAGAGCCTAACCCGGTGATTTAGAATATCTATTTATCATTTTTAGCCTAGGGATAACTTGGTCATTTTGACTTATTAGAATAATTTGATTAATTATTGGATTGATGGTTGTTATTTTGACTTTGACTAGTTGAGACCGTGTAGACTAGCCTAGAAGCTAACCCTAGCTATGGTGACCCTAGTCTAACTTAAGTTAACCTACTTTTAGTCATTAGAAATTAGTTTTAAAGTAGGAAGGTTAAGTTTAAGTGAAATGGTTCCATGACTTATGACTTAACTCAATGACTTGTGATTTACCAATTTCATGACTTGTAATTAAGCCATAGGCCCATGACTTAAGCCCAAAACCCAATCAAACCCACCCATAGCAGCCACACTTAGGGTTTCCCCTTGCCTATAAGTATTCTCTTAATGTGTTCTTGCCTCTTTTGTTCTTGACCTAGATTTTGAAGGAAAGGTAAATTTCTATTCTCCTAAAATCCTATTTAATTCATTTCGACTCCTTTTTAACCCTAGTCTTTTGCATTAGGATCTAATTGTTGTGTGTTTACTGATTCTAGAGGTTCACCTCAGTTTTTGTGCCATTTGGAGCTTGGGAGTTGCTATTTGGAATCCTTCCATTTGAAGCTTTCTTGAGTATTGACACTCAATAGGTAAACCACTCAAACCCATTGTTTTTCCTGTTTTCTTTGCATATAGGACTAGGTCTAAGAGTCCCCTAGCTGTCCCCAAAATATGGGCATAATTCGTGTCCATTTGGTGTCCGTATCGGACACGTATCATAGTGGGTACATATGTGTTTGTTAAAATGCCCCTTAGGGATTTATTTTCATATTTGAAAATCTAATTTCATAGATCTGTAGATCTACATGTGTGTATGAACTTTTGTGAAGGATGTTATGCATTTCGTGTTGGTTTGTGTCGCATTTTTGGCCTTGGACACGCTGCACGAGCCCCACGCATGTGTCCTGCCAATCGGGGTCCACAACTCGCGACACAGGACACTTCGGGACACAAAATTTTGTGGAGAGTGGGGGCAATGACTGTCATCATGCTCCCAAAATTTGGGAGCAGATGGTTGACTACACGCGGAGCAATCGCGCCCGCACTGGCCGTGCGCTGTCGCGCACTGGAGGCTAAAACACGCACAGACACGCGCACAACACGTCTCGTGTCCACTGTGGACACGTTGTGGACACGTGCCAGGCTGTCCCACGTGTAGGCCTATCCTAGGCGACCACGTGGGTGTGTGCACGTGACACGAAGTGTCGTGTGCCGTGTCCTACACGCGCGTGCACTCGTACACGACGCTGTGCTACATTGGGTGCACCCCACGTGTTTGAGTCGATGTGGACACGTCTGTGTCGTGTTGTTGGGACACTAAATGACTCACAGGACACATGCACCTACTCTAGTAACATTACCAACCTATTAATTGTGATTTAGATGTTTAAATTGATTTCAAATTCATGATTCCCCTAAAAGCCTGATACGCACTGATACCCCTTTTACTGAATTTAGTTTCTGATTTTAGTTTGCATTTTTAACTGTTTTAAATGATGTTAAATGTTAGAATTAGTTCACCTACATGTGTAAGGGTTGATGTTCATGATTAGTTTGTGATTTGTGTAAACATTGGGGTTCGAAATTCGAATTTGGATTGCTAGTTGCTATTGGACTGTTATTGTGAGGATTCCTGTCATGTTACCAACTGTTTTCCTATTTAACACACTCCACACACTGGAAAACACACACAGGCCTCTTATTCACACACTCACACACCTATTCCCTGTCACTGATTATACCACTGGTTCACTGTTGGCTTCATTGAACTGTCATTAGTTCAGAAACCTGAGAACTGAGCCATCACATTTGACACACACCCTATCCTATTAAATCCCTGTCACATGCATCATATTGACACACACATATCCACACATACAGCCACACACCACTGTTTTCTTGATTAACCCTCACACACATGTTAGACATGCCTACACTCCGACACTACACACATGGACACACTTTACTATATTTCCTGCCACTGATTACACACACACACGTTTCCTGTTACACTAACACACACATTCACACAGATTTTCCTACACTAACCCACATTCCTGTCACTCCACATTCCTTACATATAGCCTTCACCACACACACACCCTCTATGACACCTAAACACACACACATATACATCCCTGTCACACAAGTACACTGTTTTCTTACTTGACCCCACACACTCACACACACATGCCTACACTCACATATACACACACACACACATTGTCTTGAATTACCTATCCCTATATATATATATATATATATATATATATATATATATATATATATATATATATATATATATATATAATATCTAACCTATGTGAATGTGTAATGTGAATGTATAATGTGAGTAAATAGATATTGCTAGTGGTATACATAATAATGTGTATTAGATATATGGTATATGGGTATATTGGCCTGTATGTGATTTGGCGGATTGCCTATGTAGATAGCCTATGGCATGTGGTGTGGATACACTTGAGTTAGTGCATCACTAGACTAGTGTGTGCTTGCTAGGCTAGTTGGTTAGAGACCTAGTTTAACCTTGTTTGACCTTGTTTGACCAACCTAGACTCGTTTGACCAAGTTTAACCTTGTTTGACCTTGTTTGACCAACCTAGACTCGTTTGACCTAGTTTAACCTTGTATGATCTTGTTTGACTTAGTTTAACCTTGTTGAACCATGTTTGACCTAACTAGACTAAAGTTGACCTAGTTTGACTGTTAGGGTTGACTAGAGTTGACCAAAGGTTGACTTTAGCCTAGATTGACCCCAAACATCATGTAGATGCATTGTAGCAGTCTATTTCATTATTTTAGACATGTAGTGACTTGTACTGTTCTATAGGAGATAGACACCACTCCTCGGACAGTATATTTTCTTCAGATATTTAGGATACTAGGTGAGTACATTCTCTGATCATTTCATATCTTGTTTAGGATTATATTTCCTGCTTTAGATTACCTTACTTGATGCTGACATGTTGGTAACACGGATTGGTACTATATGGATCCCTTCGTGAGATGTTATCCCCCTCGGGAGCATCAGATACTCTTGTCTCATGTGTTTCACTTACATCATGTATCTCATGCTTCTATTATTATGAATCTTCATATATCAGCTTGTGATTCCTGTACTCTCATGAATCACAGAGCCTTCACGAATCTTCATGAATCACTCTTGAATCACCCTTTATGGGTAATGTAGTATAGTCATAAATCTTAACGTAACTTGACTGGATCCTTGTGTATTGATTGGGGATGGGGGAGTAGACATGAGCATATGAATAATTTCAAAGTAGTATAGTCATGAATCACTTCTTTAGTATAGTCATGAATCACCCTCCAGCTGTTCACATGTTTATCTTGTACTCTGAATCACTAGTCGCTGATTAGTTCTCTATTATATTATAGATATTTACTTACAGTCTCTCTATCTCTCTTTTATATCATGTTATTCTTCAGTTTCATGTATCTTACTCTCTAGCATGATTATATTTTCTATCCTGTTATGATTTGTTGAGATGTATTGTGCTCGCTCCTGTCCTGACTGGACCTGTTGAAAATTTTACAGAGAATGATAAGGCTCTGGTGTTTACCCATTATGGTGCAGCTTTAGACAACATTTGTGACTTGGACCCACTTACAGTAGAGGATCTACCACCAGTGATTTAGACTGCTAGCTTAGACTCTTACCTTGTCCTTTTCATTGATACATTATTGTATATACTGGGAGTTTGTTTTATCTGATGTTTATGGAGATGTTATCTTAGACTTCTATCTGATTGTATCTTTGTGGATTCATTTCGTTTCATATCTATCTATCTTTTATCATATTCTACTTAGATGTGATTGAGACTGTATTATGCTATGTCACCTTCATTCAGAGTGTATATACTGTACATGTACCAATATACTTTTAGATGATTGACCTATGAAAGCGTTCTACCGCCGACACTGCGACGTAGGTTGGACGTAACCACTTCTCGCCCTTACTCTAGGGTGTGGGTCGTGACACACCCTTGAGAACGAGCTCCTTACCGAGCTCCGTTGTCAAGTGCACATTATCGATGCCTACAACTATAGCTGTCCCCTTGTCGCCCATCTTCACTCGGCCAAACCTGCCGTCGTAGTATGACGTGAAGATCCTCCTATGTGGAGTGGCGTGATACGACGCCCACGTATCCATGACCCAGTCGCCGTCATTACACATGCCACAAGGTTCCTCTGCGTCGGTTGCTGCGACGATGATATCTCCCATTGCTGTGAGATCCTCCTGATCGTCCTTAATTTTTGCCTTCTTAGCTTTGAGCTTCATGCAGTTCCTCTTGATATGACCCCTTTCGCCACAGTGATAGTAGCCCTCATTGCGGTCCACAATCGCAATATTCCGAGAACTCCCCCATGTTCTCGTTTGTGAATTGGGTATTCCCTTCCCGTGGGAAGCCACCAGAGCGCACTCCTGTGACGATTCCACTTGCTTGTGTCGGACCTCCTCATTCAACAAGCTACTTTTGACTGCCTCCATCATGACAACTCCATCAGGCACGGAGTTGCTCACCGACACCACCAACGTCTTCTAACTTTTCGGCAAAGAACTCAAGAGCAGTAGGGCCTGAAGCTCATCATCAATCACCATCTTCATCGCATACAGCTGATTGATGATACCCTGAACCTCGTTCAGGTGTTGTGCCACTGGGGCACCCTCCGTGTACTTCGAGTTGACGAGTTGGCGAATAAGAAACGCCTTGTTGCCAGCCGTCTTCCTTTCGTACAGCGAATGCAGCTTCTCCCATAATGCTTTTGCTGAACTCTCCATGGACACGTGGTGAAACACCAAATCATCCAACCATTGGCGGATGAATCCAACGGCCTTTCGATCCAGTCGTTTCCAGTCTTCAGCAGCTTTGTCCATTGGCTTTGCGTTGTCGCCCTCCAACGGACCATGCAAGTCCTTGCACCAGAGTAGATCCTCCATCCTTGGTTTCTAAATTGTCCAATTTCCCCTGTGAGGGTGATCATACGAGTGTTCATCTGCTCCATAGACATAGTTGTCAGAACCTCCAAAGCTCTGATACCAGATGTTGGGAATCGATACGCCCTCTCACGCTCCAATACCGTGTCTGAGACGTTGTCGCAGCAAAAACTTAGGCTAACCCACCTGAAATAATCAACCCCCGTCTAATGGACACCAAGCACAGATAAAGACAAGTATATGGCGGTGACTACGTCACCTGGAAAAATCCCAATCTCTATAACTCAGATGAAATAAGATTGACAAAAACTAATGTTGAACCCTTTGCCCTAATAGGTCCAACCTCCTCACCACACTCAAGAAGAAAAGAAATATTACAATTGAAATCACTCACCAACTCGTAGCAATCCCCCTAACCGAAGTTGACGACCCCCCCGATTAGATCTATTCTTCCTTCTGTTTTGGATGACGAAGTCCTAAGAGCAAAGTGCAGAACTTTCTCTTAGATTTCTTGTGGACGAGCACCTCGAATCTCCACTTTTGTGTTGTGCTTTGTGCCTCCACCCTCACCCCATATACATAGGATGAGAAAAATCTACTTTAGGTCATAATAGGATTTCTTAAATAGGAAGCCCTCAAATAAGAATGCTACTACACCTAAAATAGTCCATCAACATCCTATTTTAGATTATAATAGGATCTCTTAAATAGGAAACCTTCAAATAAGAATCCTATTACATCTAAAATAGCCCAGCACTAATTATGGACTTCCAAATCAAATTAAATCAAATATTTAATCAGATTTGGACTCCAACAGCATGCCACCAAGTGGACTTGGTTCTTCACTTGAGGCCAGAGGAAAAAATAATACAACCTAGGCTACAATGCACGTAGGGCTGTAAAACGATTCAAATCGTTCATATTCGGCTCGTGTTCGGCTCAGTCCAAATTTGATTTAAGCTCGTTCGTGGACTAATCGATACCAAGTTCGACCATAGGTTGTTCGACTGGATCTTGTTCGCAAACAGGCTCGAGCTCGGCTCGGTTTCTCATATTAGGATTTTTTTTTTTTTTACTATATGTTATGCCTTCTTAATAAAAGAAATACATTTTGTCCTAAAAATTTTACTCATTTTTTTGTTCTTTATATGATAGTAAATTTATGATGTAAAGAGCATAAGTAATTCAATAAAAAAGTCTCTAAAACTTGGGAAAAATAGTGTGATAGTACAATATGTCATATAAATACTCACTACTAGGGCTGTAAAACGATTCAAACAGTTCGTATTCAGCTCGGTTCAAATCAAACTCGTTCGATAGTTAAGTCAAATCAAGCTTGAACATTCTTTGTTCGAGCTCGTTTGTTCGATTTTCAGCCCTAAACGCAAGGATATGATGCTTAATTTCCTAGTGCTTATATTCCTACGGAACCATTATATTCCAAGTAAAAAAAGGGACTTGGAACATATTCTAATGCCAACACTGAAATATGTTGTTACAGGAAAAACACAATTTGCTTCTCTGCTTTGAGTATTTTATGAAGAGTGGAATGTCACGGGTATCTAAGTTTTATATTTTGGTTTAAAGAGTAAGTTGAATTAGATTTTATTGGTATTTTGGATATAAATTATTAAAAGCGGATATGTGATGGTCACGTGTCTTTATTTTTATGATTAATTTTATTATGTCCAGTCGATACGTCTGCTATAATTGGTTGTAGAGCCATCATTTTGTACTCAACAAAAGCTACTTGTTTATGTAGAATCAAGTCCGGTCCTATAGTTTATGGAACCGAGGACAGAAATCTATAAATGAGACCCTTTTTTCACCTAAATAGTTTTTTTTTCTTTTTTTTCCTGAACGTTGAAGTCTTTCACTAAGATGCTTCCACTCTCTAAATCTTTCATTAGTATGGTTCAACTCATTTACTCACTTATTAATTGAGTATCTCTATTATTGTCAACAAAATGCTAAAAAATTGGTACGCCAATTAAAAATTAGTAGTTGATATATTAATAGTAAATAAATTGGAGAGACGCAATACTCATTTATTAATTGAGTATTTAAAAAAAAAATCCAAAGATGAAGAGATGCAATATTTATGACTTTTTTTTTCTTTCCAGAATGTTTTTAGATCTGGTTTTATTTAATTTGCTACCATTTTTGGGCCTTTCTTTCCAAGAAAAAAAAATTAATTGATGATGGTCTATTTATATTTATATCAAAATCAGGGGCTTCGAAAAATGGGAGCCCGGGGCGGTCGCCCGCCTCGCTCCTGCCCACGGCCGGCCCTGTGTAGAATTTTTCGAACACCAATATTCTTAGTCGAAAAACAAAAACATGACAAAATAACTATGAATAACAAGACACGTGACCATCACATGTCCATTTTTATCGATTTTCATCTAAAAGTACTAGCATAATCTACTTCAGGCACTCTTTAAACCAAAATGCAAAGCTTAGGTACCAAATTATCCAAAATAAGTTCGACCACTACAATGGGAACAACTACATTCTTCAGGCATCATTTGGATAATTAACTCTTTCATTAAAGACCGAATTCGAGTGACTCTTGTGGTTACTGAGGAGAGGTATAAGGCCATGGCTGGATGGCGGAAGATCAGTGGATCGAGCCGACATGGCATGACATGGCAAGGAGAATGTGAAGTTGGTTGTCTAGATCTAGATAATGCACTTCACAATGACTTTGTCTCCACATCATCAATTATGAATAGAAATATTTATAAAAAAGTTGAAGAAGTGGAGGAGTTGCCTTGGAAGTTGGAAAAAATACTTTTTATTGTCTCTTCAATACTTTTGTATTGGAGAGAGCTTTTCTATCTCATTGTCTTTTGAGATAGGGTTGGAGATGCTCTTATAATAATGGTGGGAGTTAGAAACTTTGGACCCAAAGGACATGCAATATAGTGTGCTCAAATTTCCGTACATATGGTCGGACATCTCAAAAAAATAATAATAACTTTCATGAAAGAGTAATATGTGACACTAAATAGGCAGGAGTCCATGGGCTTATGTGTGTCGTCCCAGGAGTAAGGCCTAAAAGTCAGTATGGGCCACTCACACAACACAATTGATGTCTTTTATGTTGGATTTTATTATAACTTTTTGCATACCCCGGTTAAGGCTACGATTCACTTGGACTAGTATTTCGAAAATATCCATTTGAGGTTCTAAATAAATGACATGTTTGAATTTTATCCAATTATAGTTAAATATGCTTCTAACTCATTTGGTTAAGGTGCAAGGTATTTGTCTTGTTTGGTTGAGTTCGATTCTTCATTTTGACAAAATTTTACTTTTTTTCAACAATTTTTGACATAATTAATTTTTTTTTAAATAAAATGGACTGTGATATAATGACGGCTTAGACGGCTCACTTTTGAGCCGTTTTGAAACCTCATTATATAGTGGAAGACAAGTAGTCTATGTTTCGCACCAAATTCTTTGACGAAATATAGCAGGTACATTGTAAACAATGAGATTTTTCATGCGGTGACGACAAAATGAGGTATTCGGGTGATCAAAATTGCAGATGAGTATTAGGGCAGCGTGTAGCACGAATGTGTTAGAAGCTGCTTGGGTGACACTAAATCTTTCGATATATTCTATGTTGTTAATGTTAATATTAATGTTAATATTAATTTTTTTTAATTTTTTTATATTAATTTTAATGTTAATTTTAATATTAATGTTAATGTTAATATTAATTTTAATATTAAGTTTAATGTTAATTTTAGTATTTAATGTTAATATTAACATTAATATTAATATTAACATTAACATTAATATTAACATTAATATTAACATTAAATTACGGATTAGAGTGAGGGAGGTTTTTAGGGGGTTTTTTAAGGGGAGCTTTTGATCCGCTTCATATATATATATATATGAATCCGGATCAAAAGCCCCCCAGTAGGAGCCCCCCAAAAGTCCCCTTCCCTAGTGCACCGTTGGATCAAGCGGGCTGCGTGGGGCCCGCGGGCGCATCTCCTCGATCCAATGGTGCAGTAAGAGGAGAGCTTTTGGGGGGCTCCCGCTGGGGGGCTCTCGATCCGGACTATATATATATATATATATATATATATATATATATCGGATTTCGGATTATTCGTGTAACCCGACACGTGAATCCGAGCCAAAGTATCATCAATCCTAACCCAACCCACTGACGGATTTATCCGATCGGGCTCCGGTTTAGCCCACCCGAGTTGCACCCCTATCCTTCGTGACTCATCATATGTAGTCTCTAGGGGTCTATTATTGTGCTGGAATGGCACAAAAAGAGACTTGTTGTGGGGTTGTTAGTTGGGGTATGGCCTATGGGCCTACTCTGTTACATATCCATCCCAAATGCATGCATACAAATGCGAAGCAAAAGCAAAACAAGCATGAACACACGTCTTTCTTCTTGGTAGCATCACATAGGGATTTGAATTTTTGGCAGCTACCAACCGTCTAATGCAAATGAGTGCAAGAAATGGATTCTGGTTTGGGGGATGGTTGTCCCGTCTAGTTGCTTGGTAGGGATCCAATCCATGATTGTGCTTATGTACGCTACATGATGTGCTTATGTAGCTACACCAACCCACTTTTCTTTATTTGGAAGGAATTTTGTATTTTAGAATTTAGACTTACTATTATTTTTCTAGATTGATTATGTTTACTTTCTTAGGGTTTAAATTATGTTCTTTCTTCTTACAAATTTTGTAGAAGAGAACAATTATGTTATGATGAATTTGATTTGATTAATGAGTTACTTCATGGAAGTTCTATCTATTTAATTCTTGTGTTTCAGAATGAGCTACAAGTCCTCGTATCTTTGGTCGATGGTTCAGTGATCGACGTTTTTGTTCTATGTCAAGTAGTGTTAGAGTCTCAATGTGTCGCGAGGCATGTCTGAAACCAACGACAATAACAATGGCCAACTTCTCCTAACAAAGTGTAGAGGATTGAATCTCTCCTAAATCATAATGTGAGATAATTCAAATTACTAGAGAGATTTGTTTCTATGGAGTTCTTTCCTAAAGAGACGTTGGGAATGAAGCACAAAAACCATTCTCCTAAATCAAAGAGCTACGAGAAAATCGAGCAAAAATAAAAACCCAAATTTCAAAATCATAAAGAAAGCCAAAAAACATATACAAGCAATTTTTACGTGAAAAGTTCAGATGAAAAAACTACGAGATGATCGGAGTCCAATCCTGAAAAGCCTCCAGTACTGGAATGAGAAATATACCAGATCCTTACAAGCTTCTCATCTATCCAAAAATGATCATCATAACTCCTTGAAATAGAGAATAGATTACAGACTCATGAAAAACGAAGATGACGAGAAAAAATTCCTGAAAATGATCTCATATTCGAAGTAGCCATCAAACCCTCTCTCTCTCTAATAATTGTAAACTTTTCTTGCATGATAATTAAGGTTAGAAAACACCTAATATATACCCCCTAAAAATTGTACTAATCTAGACCACTGGATGTGATCCAATGGTGTATAAAATATCCCAAATCCTGCACATATCGCTAAAAGTCGAGTTCTGGCATAACTCAGCTATTTCGAGCCATCAAGTCGAGCAACCTGCTATCCTCCAGTGACCGAACTCGAGCCGAACTTGGTGGGAGACCAAGGTTAGGACGAACTCAGTTGACTTCGGACAAAATCTTCACTGCTCCAGTACACGAGTTTCTCTGATACCGTCAATGGCACTCCTAGCACTCTCCGAGTGTAAAACCCGCAAATTCGAAATTATATTTGGATTGATGGATTTTAGTTGTTGGCGTAGTCATAGGTTTATTATTATTATTATTATTATTATTATTATTATTATTATTATTATTATTATTATTATTATTATTATTATTTTATTATAGTCGCTTGAGAAAAAAATTATTATTTTCAAAATAATTAATTAGAAATTGATTGATATTAGTATTATTGTTGTTTTTGACTTTGGGCTTGTGTTAATTAAATAAAATGATTTAATGACTATTTAATTCCTAGCCCATAATTTTGGCCCAATAGCTTAAGCCCACTAGCCATTAGACTAAACTAGACTTGACACAAACCAATCCCCTCTCCCACTCTCAGCCACACAACCCATTCCCATTTTCCCCTCACTTTCTCCCCACGTTCACTCTTTCCTCCCCCCTAAAATCTCTACACCACCACCACCACTTCTCATTAACACCTCCACCAACACCCTTCATTCTCTCTCTCTTTCACTCTCCTCTACCTCCACCAACACCCTTCATTCTCTCTCTCTTTCACTCTCCTCTCCTTCCCTCACTCTAGAAACACACCAGCACCATCACTCCCACTCCTTTCCTCTCCTCAAAACCTACTCTTGAGCCCTCTCTGCGACCCCCGACTCCGTACCCTCCTCCGACTGCCCTCCACGCCGGCCGCCCATCCGTGCCCGTGCACCGACCAAACCGAACCGTGCCATGCGCCCGTGGACCGCCCGACCGGCCGCCGCCCGACCGGCCGTCGCCCGACCGGCCGCCCAGAGCCCGCTCGGCCACCGCTTCGTCGACCCCTCGAGCCCCTTCGGCCGGATCCCACCGACCCGCTCTCCTGTGCGCTGTTCCGACGCCGCTCGTCCGAGCGCCACCCATCCAGCGGCCGATCTGCTGTCCCCGTGCCCCGCGGCCGCGACAGCGCTGTTCCGCTGTCCGATCCGCTGTTCCCGGCCGTCCCGAACCGAGCCGCTGTCCGCACTTCCAGTGCTGTCCCGAACCGATCCGCGTGGATATTTTTCTATTTCTATTTTACATCGGAGAGCTTTAGCCGAGCACCCGAGGTATAATCCCGTGTCCCTCCCGTAGTTAGTCGGTGATGACGCGGTCCCGACCCCGTTACGGGGATCGGCATTTTATATTGTTGCGTTAGGGGATACGCAGTTTTGTTGGTTACGTCGCGGCGTAGTTTCTCTTTGGTATACTGTGTGTTGTGGGTTTATTTCCTAGTTTGGAAGTTCCTAGTATCTATGTTTTGCTCTTCTGTTGGTCATTCGCTGTAGACTAATTACGCTTGAGTTTATTTATAGCTTCTGTGGCTTATATTTAATTTGGATGTTGTGGTTGGCTTTTGGGTTGGATATTCATTTTTGTTGGAGATTGGTGTTCCCTGGTTTGGGACGTTTCATTTTGTGTAGTGGATCAGTATCGCCCCGTGGCTAGGTGGTCCTAGTTACAGAGGAGGTGCTACCCAAATTTTCGAAAAAGTATTTAAAATGATATTTTATAAGTTCAGTAATTTTGTATATCAAAACCTATTTTCTAAAACCCTGGTCCTTGCAAATGGTTTCATTGGTTTTGATTTGGTTTAAAGTATTGGTTGGTTGGTTTCTGTATCCCCTGTAGGCGACGACCGTATCGGTCGGATGAGCCTCGGCGAAACGCAAACGCTACAGGATTTCCTGTACGTTGAGGCGTAAGCCTAGCAACGTGAGATTGCATGACCAAGTCTGAGACACCATCTTTCATAAATTTAATTATATTCTACTTTAGAACTGGTTACTGGCTTTTAGTATCTTGGGTGCAGGGCCTCGGCCTTCTGATTGGACAGTTTCACGGCACTCAGAGCTCGTCTCAGCCTTATTAATTTAATTTAATTAAATTGTTGTAAGGGCATAAGCGCAGCTTTTTTATTTATTTCTGTGGCCCTGTAATTGTGTAGCTTAGATTTTCTATTTTATTTTCTGGTTGTTGTTTGCGTAGCTAGGCGCATAATTAAATTGGATATTAATTATTTTTGTATAAAATTAATAAAGATTTCTCACATTAAATAAAATAAATACCGACTACTAATAAATTAATAAATTCATGTTTTCCCATTTAAAGAAATTTAGTTTTATATATATTATTAAAATACAAAGTTTTGCCAATTAACCGGTAGTTGCTATCTTCCCCAATTAAACCAGTAACAGGCTTATCAAATTAAATGACAACAAACGTAGCTCGCGACGTTAGACAGTTTTCGGTAGATTAATTAATAACTCAAAACTTGACTAGGGTTTGTTTCTATAAATTGCAACTAGCACACCTAGATATGGCTTCCTATATTTCTAAGTCAGGATTCTCAACTGTAGGATTTCGAGGACGTAGTTGACTCCCTCTCCAGTGCCGACATCCTGATCCAGTCATACAAACAGAGGCAAGTTACGGTTATGCTATCTTATATTTTAATTAGTAATTGTCAAGTTGCATGTTTAAACCACATTGCTACACGGAACCCTCTCATAGGGTTCAAATATTGATTGATATTGATTGTGGGGATATTGGGAGAATAGTGTAGCGTTTATGACCAGTACCTCTCATATTGTATTTTGTTATTGTGCGAGCTTACCCCTCTTACACACGAAAATAAGCCGTATCGCGTCGCTAGGATGCTATTGTACAACTCAAGCCGGTCATAGACGTTACATATTCAAATCACTTTGTTTCAAGTATTGAATTGTTAAATTACTGGAAGATATTATTTCAACTGTTTAGCTTGCACTTTTTCGTTATTATTTGAAATGTGAGGTACATACTCGTACTTGCTCCTTTCCTGACTGGATCCCCCCCAACAGGTGATATTGATGACGCTGAGCTATTGTACAATAGCTATTATGATCCTGTGCTATACCCTGCGGTGTTACCAGAGTCTCCCTTGGAGGACGCGGAACCTGAGGCCGAAGAGCCGGCCGTTTAGCTAGTTGCTATTTTTTTATTTTCTAGTTTCATTATGTTGGAGATTGTAGACTTTTGGTTTCAGTGTTTATTTCAGTATTTTTCCTTTCCAGTTATATTTCTCTTTGTTGAATAAAAGTTTTAAATATTCGTAAATTCGTGTTGTGACAAATGTATAGATGTTGTTGAGATTACCTGCAAATAGAAACAGCTTACTGCCGCCGTCTCACAACGGTGCAGGCTCGGCATGATCCGATTCGACCCAACAATTTGGGATCGGGTCGTGACACCGAGGTTCTCCGACACGTGGATGGAGCTTTTTGTACTCTGAGATTTCTTCACATATGTTAGAAACCCTACCCAAATCTAACAAATCTTCCTTTTTCCAACTAGGTAGAGGAGCTCGTCATACCGACGATCTGTCTGCAGTACTCAAACTTTTACATTATTACAACCTTTGTGAGCATTTTCGTTCTATTGTCATCAGTATGAACTTCTTAAGGTTGCGTCCTTCTTCTCAAGCACATCTCCAATTCAATGATATTGAGTCTCAATATGTTTGGACCGACTGTAAAATATCGGATTCTTTATGTAAAATCCCTAAAATTTTTACTATATTTTTTTTATAAATATGGTATTGATTTTGGTACTTCGTATTTGTACGTCGCGTACGAGTTTACGTTTCGTAAATTTCTCGTTAAGTGCGAATAAGTGTGAAGTACATATTTTTATAAAATATTTTAATTATATAGATGTAGAAAATATTTTAAAATAATAGACGATAAATATTTTATATTGCTTGAAGTTGTAAATGCATTGTGCCGAGGATTGTCAAACTTTATTTTTATTTAAAAAAAAGGTCATTTTATTTTATGGTACTAGTATAACTAGTAATTTAGAAAAACTGTGTTTTATGTAAGTATTATTTTTACATGCGAGTGTATATATATTTGTATTTTCGAAACTAATTATTATCATATATTATCTCGAAAAAGGTATATTAAATATGGGTTGATTTAATATGTAAGTAATTATGGTGATTTAAGTTGAAAAAAAGTTAATAAGTTATTTAAATACAATTTAAATTAGAGGTAGAATCTATCTACATTGGATTATATTTGATTGAGTTATTTTTAAATCAATTTGAATTAAATAGTGGAAAATCTAAGGGGAATTAAAACTCTTCTTAGTCCTTATCTAAATAAGACTTTTGTAAATCTCCTGATTTTTCAAAATAAATATTTGTGGAATTTTTGGATTTTTAAATAACTATTTATTGACTTATTATATAATTTATATTATTTTACATATATTTAGTATAGTGCTCATTAGTGAATTTAGTATAAAAATATATAAAGCTATTTTTCTAGTATATTAAGGATCTGAACTATATTATACAAATTTTTTTCTCAAACTTTTAAGATTTATTTTATAACTTTTATTACTTTTTACATGTTACTTGTATTGTACACTATTTACATATTATAGAATAAATGTCAATTTAATATTAAATATTTCAGCTTGTATAAATGAGATTAGATAAAGGTTGTTTAAATAGGTATAAACTCTATTTATTATCTATAGTAATTTTAAATAATGTTATAGATAATTTAGATAAATATGAACTATATTTAAGTTAATCATAATCCTAAGTCTAATAGGAAAGCATCCCTATCTATATCCTATCCTAACAAAGCAAACTCTAATTTATTTAAATCAAATCCTATCTAATTTAGGAGATAAATCTGAAATAAATAACTATATAAACCCAATACATCCCCCTTCTATCAGCCATAATTCAAAATTATTTTTAGTCCAATAGAAACTCTAAAATTCGTCATTAGAATTCAGCCCCGCTTTTTAGTAGCAAAAGCAACTTGCAACGACGATATCTCCTAGCTCCGAACTCCGTTTTGCCTCCAGTTTTTTTAAAAGAAGCGTATCGAGGTAAGCTTTCCAAAAATATATTTTAATAGACAAAATTCGTTCTGTAGATTTTTACAAAATTGTTTGAGTATCTAGTGTCCTAAAAATAAACGGGTTTCAGTATTTTTGCGATTTCGGGAGATTCCAGAAACGAAAATGCGATCCGTTTAGTTTTTTCGGAGAGCTAATACAAAAATCTATGCCATATTCGAACTTTAGAATTTATTAAATAAATGTAAGAGGTGCAGTATTATTTATAATTAGATAATAGACTATTTTCAGCATCCGAAGTTGTACCTACACCTTCCTCTTTGTGCGCTACTGTTGATTCGTCGCCAGGACTTCATCTTACCTCACTTGGACATCAGGCAAGACACCTTGCCTTTACTATTTAATTTCTTGCTCAATATCATGCATATTTTTTTATGTTGTTCTTTCAAAACCATATATAGATGCAAATTATTATACTTAATGCAATTGGCTTAGACTTAAGGGACCACCTTATGTTTAGTGCATCTCATAAACTGTCACATTGTACCACGGATTGTGTGTGAGTTGTGAGCCGTATATAGATGCGGACTTGCGTGCTGACTGATCATTGGTGCGTACAGGCCGTGCGTTAGGATATAACTGCCAATAGATTTTTTTAGAAGACTTAGCAGTTATTAAGGATTAAAACAGTATCATAGAGTCGATACATGTATAGTATCATTGGGGGGAGGGGACAGTTATTAGCGTAGGGGCTACATTTATTTTTACACATATTTTGGGCCGAGGGTGACTCTTATGAGCACTACCTTCTGTCCAGGGCCGATATCGTCTCGGATGAGCGCTACTTGACGGCCACTCTCTGTTACTTGCTTGCGTGAATCCGTTACAGCCCCTGCGTAGAACGTTGTCCTCAAAATACATATCACATAGGATGGTTAGGAACCTTTACTCATGCATACTTTTCTGTTGAGCTTTATTATTCAGTTTATTGGCATGATATTATGTGTCTTGTTACGTCCCTCTGAGGACCTGGTTATTTCTTCAGGTGTGTCTTGTGATTTTCTGCAAGTGCTCTAGCTAAGGCCATGTCTTGCGCTCTATTCTTCGAGATGTTGCTTTTGGATCGCCATCTCCTTCGCGTGACCAAATCATTTTCTTGTATAATTTTTTCTTATTTAAATTAGTTGGTAGTGGATTTGTCTCCGCCCAACGATTGTATACATGACAAACTCAAAGTTGCTTTTATATTATTATTTATATTTGTGGATGAGATTTAGTGTCTTGGCTTTCTATATTTTACAGCTTATGTATACATACGAACCGTATATTTACTCGTATGTATACAGCTGGCATGATACGTATCTAGTCTCAAGTATTGGAACTGGGACGTTACATGTTTTTATGGTGGCCCATGCAGGTCAGTTTGTCACTTCGGTTACGTAATTGTACCGATGTGAGCCTGCAACATAGGATTAGAATCTAGGAATCTCATCCACCCTTGGCTTCAATTTTTGAACTCTTGTTCGACCTCCTTGAACTGTATCTTGCTTGATTCCTTTCTACCGTTGATTCTTATTTTCGTGCTTAGTGTCAACTAGGAAGATGACTACACTAGTATATGCTCATAGGTCAAACACACGGCTAAAATGGTTATATTGGCAATTGGAATACATTCAAGACTCTAATTTAGTTAAAAAGGCTTTTTAGTGTGATTAAATAACTAGTAATTAGTAAAGTAGGATATTACCACGGAAAGTTTTAACCTTGAGATTTCTAAATAGTAAACACCAGAGGATTTATAGAATTTCATATTTGGTTTAAGAAAGTGATTGATTTTCAAGATTTGATATTTATGAATTATTGGATTATAGTTATACATCCTTGCATAAGTATAAAATTGATTTGCTTTTCGAGTTGTGATATTTATGAGTTTTGGGTGACAGATATACATCTTTGAACAAATATAAAAATTTATTTGATTTTCGAGTTTTGATGTTTATGATTTATTATATTATAGTTATACACCTTTGAACAGTTATAAATTTGGTTTGAAAATAATCTTAGCTTTTAAAAATGGCCATAAGAATTATTTAAATTTGAGTTGTACAACTTGCGATTTTCGTGTTTATTAAATTTTGAATTTTAAGTGGAAGTAATGATGGTGAATTTTGGTTTAAAATATTTGAAAGTTATGAAAACAATTTTTGAGAAATTTTTATTTTAAATGGTATCCTATGATTGAGGATTTACAAATCTATTTAGATTTTTTGGTAAAAAAAAAGGAAATTTTTACTGATAAGATTATTTAAAAATTTAGTTTAATGTTGGATTGCTAATATCGCAAATTTTGAAATAAAATAAAAATATAGTAATGATGTGATAAGGTTGTTTTGATTGATCAAATAAAGTTACCATTTAAATTTTTTGATTATGTTGGTATGACTTAGTATGAATAGAAGTTATAATTGATAAGTGCATTGAGCGTAATTTTTTAGATTGCTTTTAATATGCTAAGAGTTTTATTATGAGTTATTTGAAAATTTTAGAGTGTCAAATTTTTGATTGATTGTGAAATTTTTATGGATTCGTAAATTATGAACTCTTGAGTTAAATAGTTGAATTTAAACGTTAATTTTGAAAAAGGTTAGTAGTAACGTGATAAAATTTTGCTTTGAGATTTATGAGAGTGATTTAAATTTTTATGACGAATTTGAATGGCTTGGAGCGAATACAAATTTTGGTGGTTTATTTTTGAAAGTTTAATTTTGAAACTTTTGGAGGAAATTTGAGTTAAATTTTAATGGTAGGCCATCAAGATAGCTCTAATGAGATAGATGTTCTCCACATTAATTGCCATGTCACTCATGACCATAATAGTAGTATATACACCAGTGTTGTTAGTCATCTACCAAGCTATGTGACTGTATTTTTACCTTGACTTACTCGACCTTCCTTCAATTCTAGATCTTTTAATTGCGACATTCTAACCCATTGCAATTTGAATAATGAGTTAATGGTTCCTTAACTGTATTCATCTAGAAGACTATCTTCTCTCTGGAATTGTGTTCCTAAATTATTTTTATGGATTCTTTAATTAATTTTATTTCATGCTTTAACTTGATCTTCTTTATTTTGTGCATTAATTATCATCTCGTGAACTCCCACTTTCTATTTTAAATTTTTTTGTGTCCTTTAGTGTGACTTGGATATTTGGAGCACAACATTAGACTTTTCCATTCAACAAATTTCATATGCAAGACCTAGACGAGCCCACCTTCATGTAGGAATATTACGTGCCACTAAAACACATCCCTATGTACTTTATTTTTGTGATACGACTTTCAAGTCAAAATGGCTAGCTATAAACCATACCATAATACCATTGTCCTTTTCGACCATAGATAGTGACTCAATCTCGACTAAATTCTTTCAACCCGATATGTGATGAGGTTCTACTTGATTTCCTTTAATGCTCAATTTTGTGCCTTACCTTGATTGCTTAACTCGTGGTCCTATCACACTACTAGTTTAACTCTTGTAAGTTGGGTAGAATACCTCACGACCTAACCAACATTTTGTGGACCACATTGATAGATTCACTTGGACCATAGAATTCAGTGGACCCTAACTTATCCAGTCAACCAAGCCGACTGTATAGACCGAAACTTTGGGCAAGACTTAGATTTTAAAGCATCTTGGACTATTTAAATTTCCTTCATCATCCACTGCTTATAGTTTGACTATCTTATGTTGCTATTATAGTCTAGTTTTGCAAGCTTACTCCTTATCGAGCTTGTTCGTGACATATGTTATAGTGGGCGCCCACTAATACATTGTCTAATCAGAACTGACGTATTATGGTCTGATCAACCATAGTGCACTTGGTTCGCCTTTCGTATATCATTCTACGTAGATGGAGACATAGTAAACTTGTCCCTAGAGTCTCCTCCGCGATTACCTTGGCAATTCTCTTGGAATTATACAACCGCCTTTGAATCACATATTGACATACGAAAATATCTCCTTTGGACTCTTGTTGGATTTCGTCTTTTAACTATTCTAGATAAGGCTTGTGATCGATAGATAGATCAAACCATTCTCCTATGACCATGATATTTATATATACTTGGGGATAGTTAACCACTGACCAACCAATATGACTATCCCCGTCTTGAGCTACTTGCCTTTTACCTTAACCCTAGATTCAACTTTCATGACCTTTTTGAAATTTGAAGACGATTCAACTCTAAACCTAGACGATCCTACTCTATCGAGGAACCATAATTTCTACGTCCCCAAATTATTCCTTTTGATTACTCCATTCCTTACTATACTCTGAATTCATGCAATCCTTGCCTTAGTTAGCGACCCTCTATCAATATCATACCTTTGAATTATTTTTCTTTCTTCGTTATTGAAATCACGAATTAAAACATCGTTCTCGCCTAATGATTGAAAGTATTAACATACTCATGTACCCTACCTACTCCTAAATTTCGAGGACAAAATTCTTGTAAGTTGGGTAGGATGTAAAACCCCTAAAACTTTTACTATATTTTTTTTTATAAATATGGTATTGATTTTGGTACTTCGTATTTGTACGTCGCGTACGAGTTTACGTTTCGTAAATTTCTCGTTAAGTGCGAATAAGTGTGAAGTACATATTTTTATAAAATATTTTAATTATATAGATGTAGAAAATATTTCAAAATAATAGACGATAAATATTTTATATTGCTTGAAGTTGTAAATGCATTGTGCCGAGGATTGTCAAACTTTATTTTTATTTAAAAAAAAGGTCATTTTATTTTATGGTACTAGTATAACTAGTAATTTAGAAAAACTGTATTTTATGTAAGTATTATTTTTGCATGCGAGTGTATATATATTTGTATTTTCGAAACTAATTATTATCATATATTATCTCGAAAAAGGTATATTAAATATGGGTTGATTTAATATGTAATTAATTATGGTGATTTAAGTTGAAAAAAAGTTAATAAGTTATTTAAATACAGTTTAAATTAGAGGTAGAATCTATCTACATTGGATTATATTTGATTGAGTTACTTTTAAATCAATTTGAATTAAATAGTGGAAAATCTAAGGGGAATTAAAACTCTTCTTAGTCCTTATCTAAATAAGACTTTTGTAAATCTCCTGATTTTTCAAAATAAATATTTGTGGAATTTTTGGATTTTTAAATAACTATTTATTGACTTATTATATAATTTATATTATTTTACATATATTTAGTATAGTGCTCATTAGTGAATTTAGTATAAAAATATATAAAGCTATTTTTCTAGTATATTAAGGATCTGAACTATATTATACAAATTTTTTTCTCAAACTTTTAAGATTTATTTTATAACTTTTATTACTTTTTACATGTTACTTGTATTGTACACTATTTACATATTATAGAATAAATGTCAATTTAGTATTAAATATTTCAGCTTGTATAAATGAGATTAGATAAAGGTTGTTTAAATAGGTATAAACTCTATTTATTATCTATAGTAATTTTAAATAATGTTATAGATAATTTAGATAAATATGAACTATATTTAAGTTAATCATAATCCTAAGTCTAATAGGAAAGCATCCCTATCTATATCCTATCCTAACAAAGCAAACTCTAATTTATTTAAATCAAATCCTATCTAATTTAGGAGATAAATCTGAAATAAATAACTATATAAACCTAATACATCCCCCTTCTATCAGCCATAATTCGAAATTATTTTTAGTCCAATAGAAACTCTAAAATTCGTCATTAGAATTCAGCCCCGCTTTTTAGTAGCAAAAGCAACTTGCAACGACGATATCTCCTAGCTCCGAACTCCGTTTTGCCTCCAGTTTTTTTAAAAGAAGCGTATCGAGGTAAGCTTTCCAAAAACATATTTTAATAGATAAAATTTGTTCTGTAGATTTCTACAAATTTGTTTGAGTATCTAGTGTCCCAAAAATAAACGGGTTTCAGTATTTTTGCGATTTCGGGAGATTCCGGAAACGAAAATGCGATCCGTTTAGTTTTTCGGAGAGCTAATACAAAAATCTATGCCATATCCTAACTTTAGAATTTATTAAATAAATGTAAGAGGTGCAGTATTATTTATAATTAGATAATAGACTATTTTCAGCATCCGAAGTTGTACCTACACCTTCCTCTTTGTGCGCTGCTGTTGATTCGTCGCCAGGACTTCATCTTACCTCACTCGGACATCAGGCAAGACACCTTGCCTTTACTGTTTAATTTCTTGCTCAATATCATGCGTATTTTTTTTTATGTTGTTCTTTCAAAACTATATATAGATGCAAATTATTATACTTTATGCAATTGGCTTAGACTTAAGGGACCACCTTATGTTTAGTGCATCTCATAAACTGTCATATTGTGCCACGGATTGTGTGTGAGTTGTGAGCCGTATATAGATGCGGACTTGCGTGCTGACTGATCATTGGTGCGTACAGGCCGTGCGTTAGGATATAACTGCCAATAGATTTTTTTAGAAGACTTGGCAGTTATTAAGGATTAAAACAGTATCATGGAGTCGATACATGTATAGTTGTTGGGAAAGAAGCGCGGAAACCTTTCCCCAAACCGGAGAGTACCTGCGAGAGGACCGAGCAAACAACGCACGAACCCAAAAACAAGCACACAAAAACAACCACGCAGACACAGAGAATTTTTGACGTGGAAACCCTTGCGGGAAAAACCACGGGACGATCGGAGTCCAACCCTGAGAAGCCTCCACTAATGGAATAGAAGAATTACACCCTCTACAAACTCCTCCCGATCCAAATCGGATCCCCACAACACTCAGAGACAAGAACAATGATCACAAGGCTACGAAGAACGAGAACGACGAGTAGAGATTACCCGAAACACGATCTCCTTCGAAAACGACCTTCGATCCTCCGTCTTCTTCTCCGAAGTTGCAATGGCACTCTTGCCTCCTTCTCTCTCAAACTTGTGTTGTCCAATGCGATAATACGATAATGAATTAGGGTTGAGAAAACTAAATATATCTCCCTAATCCCGCAACCAACCTGGACCGTTGGATTAGATCCAATGATGAAAACTCATCCAAAAATCGCTTCAGCCCCCGACGACACAGAGTTCGGCCAGAACTCTGTATGGGGCAACCAGCACCTACTGGCCAAACCCTGGAACGGCCAGACCGAGTTCGGCCCGAACTCGCCATGGGACCGAGTTCGGCCCGAACTCGGATCCCCTGCTTCCAGCAGCTCCAGCAGCAACAGCAGCAACTCCGTCGCCTACTTCCCGAGCTTCTCCGATATCGGACGGCGCTCGTCGCACTCCGGGGTCTTCTCCACATAGGTTGGGAACCCCACCCACTCCAACAAATCTTCCCCTTCACAACTATGGGGAGGACGTCGTCATCCCGACGACCTGCCTGCAGTACTCAAACTTTCCTCTTGGTAGAATCTTCGTGAACATATCAGCTCCGTTGTCATCTGTATGCACCTTCTCAAGCTCCGCGTCCTTCTTCTCAACCACATCCCGTATCCAATGATACCGGGTCTCGATGTGCTTGGACCGGCTATGAAACGTCTGATTCTTCACAAGATGGATAGCACTCTGACTGTCGCAAAGCAAAGTATACTGCTCTTGCTTCAGTCCCATTTCCTGCAACAGCTTCTTCATCCACAACAGCTCCTTGCAAGCCTCCGTCGCCGCAATGTACTCTGCCTCTGTCGTCGACAAGGCAACACACTTCTGCAATCGCGACTGCCACGATACTGCACCTTCCGCAAACATCATCACGTAGCCCGAAGTCGATCGCCTCGTGTCTACATCTCCAGCCATATCAGCGTCGGTATACCCAACCAGCTTCGGCTCGTCACCACCAAAGGAAAGTCTCCAACCAGCAGTGTCCTGAAGATATCGTAGAATCCACTTGACCGCACTCCAGTGTACCCTTTCAGGATTCGAAAGATATCTGCTAACCGTACCAACTGCATGAGCAATATCTGGCCTCATACACACCATGGCATACATAAGGCTTCCCACAGCTGAAGCATATGGAACCCGCTCCATATCTTCCTTTTCGTCCTCGGTAGATGGACACTGCTCCTCAGTGAACTTAAAATGAGCCGCGAGGGGGGAACTCACTTTCTTCGACCCGTACATCCCGAAATGCTGAAGTACCCGGTGAATGTACTTTTTTTAGGACAAGTGTAGCAGCTTGGACTCTCTCTCTCGGCTGATCTCCATCCCAAGAATAGTCTTCGCTGTGCCCAAATCCTTCATAGAGAAGGCCGCGCCCAGTTTGCGCTTCAACTCCGCTATCCTAGTGGCATTCCGACCCACTAATAGCATATCATCAACATAGAGCAATAAGATGATAAAATCATCATCGGCAAAATACCTCACAAATGCACAATGGTCCGACGTCGTCCGTGCATAACCATGCTCCCCCATAAACGACTCGAACTTTCTGTACCACTACCTCGGAGCCTGCTTCAGACCATACATGCTCTTCCTCAACCGGCAGACCAAATGTGACTTGCCCTTCTCACAGAATCCCTCCGGCTGCTCCATGTACAACTCCTCCTCAAGATCACCGTGGAGGAACGCCGTCTTCACGTCCATCTGCTCGACCTCCAAGTCGAAACTGGCTGCTAATGCTAGCACCACCCGAATAGACGAATGCTTGACGACAGGCGAAAAGATTTCATCATAATCCACGCCTTTCCGCTGACCGTAGCCCTTGACTACCAGTCTCGCTTTGTATCGAGGGCGAGTAGCATCATCCGTCTGCTTCACTCTGAACACCCATCGATTCTTCAAAGCCTTCTTGCCCTTTGGCAACCGCACCAGATCATAAGTGGAATTGGTGTGCAAGGAACTCATCTCCTCCTGCATAGCCACCATCCACTCCTGCCTGTGTTCGTCTTCCATAGCCTCTGCGAAACTTTCGGGCTCTCCCCCGTCAGTCAGTAGCACATACTCATCCGGCGAGTATCTCGTAGATGGTCGACGATCCCTGTTGCTCCTTCTCAGTGGAGCCACTGGTGCTGGCTGTATACCGACAGCCTCCTCCCCTTCAGGAACTACCTCTCCGGCATGCTCATCCTCCTGAGGGACACCCTAACCACCATCAGCAGGCTGATGATCAAGGTTGGGAGCAACTCCATGTACCGGCTCCCCCATAACTGGATCCTCTGCGATGTCCTCTGGAAACTGCTCGAAGCGAAATGACTCTAACTCAGGCAATTCCTCAGCCTCAGAAGGCGTCTCGGAATCCTGAGTGTTGGTCATGGTCTGATCCTCGACGAACACCACGTCCCTGCTTCTGTAGAGCTTTCCTTCCACTGGGTCGTAGAGTCTATAGCCAAACTTATCCCGACCATAGCCGACAAAGACGCATCGCCTCGTCTTCGGCTCAAGTTTGGTCCTCTCGTCCTTCGGTACATGCACGAAGGCTTTACAACCAAACGCCCGCAGGTGATTGTATGACGGCTCTTTGCCGTACCATACTTTGTCAGGCACATCACCCTGCAAAGGAGCACTAGGAGACAAATTAATAATATAAGCAGCTGTGAGAAGAGCCTCACCCCAATAACTGCCCGGCAAATTTGCTTCTGACAGCAAACACCGCACCCTCTCCATCAGTGTCCTGTTCATGCGCTCCGCTACACCATTGAGCTGAGGTGTCTTTGGCGGAGTCTTCTGGTGTCGTATCCCTTGCTCTCTGCAATACGCATCAAAGGGACCGATGTATTCGCCGCCATTGTCGGACCGAACACACAACAACTTCTTGCCCGTCTCCCTTTCAACGGAGGCCTGAAACTCCTTGAAAGTAGGCAGCACCTGATCCTTGGTCTTTAAGGCATAGACCCAAACCTTCCTGGAACAGTCATCAATGAAAGTCATAAAGTAAGAAGCACCACCAAGAGATTTTACCTTCATAGGACCGCAGACATCCGAGTGAATCAACTCGAGCAACGCCGGCTTCCTCGAACTTGGGTGACTCTGGAAAGACACCCTACTTTGCTTCCCAGCCAAACAGTGCGTGCATTTCTCCAACTTTGTAGACTTGAGCCCCGGAATCACTTTCCTGTTCACCAAGTAGCTCATCCCCTTCTCGCTGATATGGCCGAGCCGTCTGTGCCACAACTCGGTAGACGCGTCACTGACGGCGTTCACCTCCTGTGCCCCCTCTGCGCTCCCCTCCATATAGTAGAGACCGGACTGCTTGCTTCCTCTGGCAATCACCATCGAACCTCTGGAAAGCTTCCACTGACTATTCCCGAAGAGACTGAAGAATCCCTCGTCATCCAACCTTCCAACCGACACCAGGTTGAAACGGATATCAGGGACATGACGAACATCCTTGAGAACAAGAACCGCACCCGTCTTCGTTCTCAAATGCACATCTCCAATGGCAACCGCCTTCGACACATCTTCGTTGTCCATCTTCAACACGCCACAGTCGCCTGTCGTGTAAGTGGCAAACAGTGCCCTATTGTGAGATACATGTGCTGAAGCCCCTGAGTCCACCAGCCAAGAATTGTCATCGCAGGCGAGGTTAGTAATGACCTCATCACCTACGACGATCACATCGCCTCCATGTACCGAGGCCGCCGCTGTAGTGTTCTCTTCTTGCTTCCCCTTGTCGCCCTTCTTCTCCTTCTTCCAAGCGAAACAATTCCGCTTGATATGGCCCTTCTTACCGCAATGATAACACTCTGAGTCCTCGTACCGACCCTTGGACTTCCCCCTGCTCTTGTCTCTGCCACCACCTGGACCCCTGCTTTTGCCCCTTCCGCGGCTCTCTGAAACAAGTGCCTCTGAGTGGTGGGATGTGGATGAAGTGCCCTGAGAACGTCTCCGCATCTCTTCATTCAACACCCCGCTCTTGGCAAACTCCAGACTGACCACGCCCTCTGGAGCAGAAGCGATCATAGATACTCGTACGGTCTCCCACGAGTCTGGCAAGGTACACAGCAGCCACAGTCCCTGAACTTCGTCGTCGAACTTGACTCCCATAGAAGATAGCTGGTCAACCACGCCCTGAAAATCACTCAAGTGATCCGTAATAGACGCCCCATCCTTGTACCGCAGACCCATCATCGTTCGGATCAGGAATAACTTGTTTACCCCGGTCTTCTTCGCATACAAGGATTCCAGCTTATCCCACAACGTCTTCGCGTGCTCAATATTGGCAACGTGGTTGTACACGTTCTCATCAACAAACTGCCGTATGTACCCACACACCTGTATGTGCTCGAACTTCCAGTCCTCCTCGGATTTATCACTGGGCCTCTCGGATGCAAACACAGGTAGATGCAGCTTCTTGACAAATAGCAAATCCTTCATCTTGCTCCGCCAATAATGATAGTTTGTGCCATTAAGGTTCACCATGCGCACCGGCTTCGCGTCCATCTCTCCTCTCTGGTTCCTCTGTCAACTCCTGACACCCTTTGAACCCAAAGCTCTGATACCACTCTGTTGGGAAAGAAGCGCGGAAACCTTTCCCCAAACCGGAGAGTACCTGCGAGAGGACCGAGCAAACAACGCACGAACCCAAAAACAAGCACACAAAAACAACCACGCAGACACAGAGAATTTTTGACGTGGAAACCCTTGCGGGAAAAACCACGGGACGATCGGAGTCCAACCCTGAGAAGCCTCCACTAATGGAATAGAAGAATTACACCCTCTACAAACTCCTCCCGATCCAAATCGGATCCCCACAACACTCAGAGACAAGAACAATGATCACAAGGCTACGAAGAACGAGAACGACGAGTAGAGATTACCCGAAACACGATCTCCTTCGAAAACGACCTTCGATCCTCCGTCTTCTTCTCCGAAGTTGCAATGGCACTCTTGCCTCCTTCTCTCTCAAACTTGTGTTGTCTAATGCGATAATACGATAATGAATTAGGGTTGAGAAAACTCAATATATCTCCCTAATCCCGCAACCAACCTGGACCGTTGGATTAGATCCAATGATGAAAACTCATCCAAAAATTGCTTCAGCCCCCGACGACACAGAGTTCGGCCAGAACTCTGTGTGGGGCAACCAGCACCTACTGGCCAAACCCTGGAACGGCCAGACCGAGTTCGGCCCGAACTCGCCATGGGACCGAGTTCGGCCCGAACTCGGATCCCCTGCTTCCAGCAGCTCCAGCAGCAACAGCAGCAACTCCGTCGCCTACTTCCCGAGCTTCTCCGATATCGGACGGCGCTCGTCGCACTCCGGGGTCTTCTCCACATAGGTTGGAAACCCCACCCACTTCAACAATAGTATCATTGGGGGGAGGGGACAGTTATTAGCGTAGGGGCTACATTTATTTTTACACATATTTTGGGCCGAGGGTGACTCTTATGAGCACTACCTTCTGCCCAGGGCCGATAGCGTCTCGGATGAGCGCTACTTGACGGTCATTCTCTGTTACTTGCTTGCGTAAATCCGTTACAGCCCCTGGGTAGAACGTTGTCCTCAAAATGCATATCACATAGGATGGTTAGGAACCTTTACTCATGCATACTTTTCTGTTGAGCTTTATTATTCAGTTTATTGGCATAATATTATGTGTCTTGTTACGTCCCTCTGAGGACCTGGTTATTTCTCCAGGTGTGTCTTATAATTTTCTGCAGGTGCTCTAGCTAAGGCCATGTCTTGAACTCTATTCTTCGAGATGTTGCTTTTGGATCGCCATCTCCTTCGCGTGACCAAATCATTTTCTTGTATAATTCTTTCTTATTTAAATTAGTTGGTAGTGGATTTGTCTCCGCCCAACGATTGTATACATGACAAACTCAAAGTTGCTTTTATATTATTATTTATATTTGTGGATGAGATTTAGTGTCTTGGCTTTCTACATTTTACAGCCTATGTATACATACGAACCGTATATTTACTCGTATGTATACAGCTGGCATGATACGTATCTAGTCTCAAGTATTGGGACTGGGGCGTTACACTTTCTAAGGTGGATTACACTATGGTTGTCTCAAAGCAAAATGTACTACGCTTGCATAAGCCTCAGTTCATGCAGGAACTTCTTGATCCAAAAATCCTCCTTGCAAGCCTATGTCGCCGTAATATACTTGTAGAAGCATGGAACTCAAGCGCCCCCAAAAATAAAATACTCTATGCGCCATGAACAACATACACCGGACGCCAAGATAAAGTTGGCGCGTCAAGACGAATAGAAAAAAGTAACAGAAGTGCAGAGAAAAAGGATTTTCATTCATTGGAAATCTATTACAAAGGATTCTTCATTCACTGAAAATCTATTACATAAATAAGATCCCTATCCCAGGGCGCAACACTTCTTCTATCACTGATGGTGTAGGCACATCACTTCGATCAGCTATGGGCAGCAAGCGCAGTCAGTATAGGCGCGTCACTTAACCTTATCTTCTTCCATATGGATAAGACTCTGGTAGAAGCCGCAGTCAGCGTAGGCGTACCACTTAACCTTGTCCTCTGCCATATAGATTAGTCGTTGGCATAAGACACATGCAACGAGGGCGCACATGTTGAACATTGTCTTTCGCCATGCGAATTAGCCGCTAGGCAGAAGGCGCAAGAAGTATGATGCACCACTTGACCTTATCTTCAGCCACATGAATTGGTCGAAGATAGTGGGTGCAACTTTCCCGTACAGCTCCCTATGCAGATCATCCGGCATGCGAAGAAGAACAAGTCTAGAATCACAATCAATCTAAATCCAGCATCTTGACCCTTAAAGCAGAACACAATTAAGATGTTGTTCAGGTTTAAATTACACTTCCAAACAATCAGGAGTTTCTCAAATCTCTAAAAGATTTATTTGTCAAGGCTGTTACTTCTTTGAACGAGGAGATCTACAACAAACAATCGACTTTTGTGCCAAAGAGGAGGCTTACAGCCATCCAAGCTAAGTCGGGTCGAACATGAAGGAGGAGTGCGAAAGAGGAACAAGAAAAGTCATTCGTTCTCGAGAGCCCATATTTATAGGCAGGAGTGTAACCTTGTGGCTACGCCAAGTGGCAATCGGTCAAAGAGATCCGGATTAACGCGATGAATCTCACATTAATGCCAATGAACCTGTCGCCCCCCCAAAATTAATATAATGAATCTCACATTTATGGTAATGAGCTTGCCACCTCGATATCACTCCAAGTCGGCGTTTCGAGTCCTACACCTCATGTAGCGGTTATACTTTAAAGAAAAGTTTACTAAAGTTTAATGTGCAAAAAGGCTACTACGCCAACAAGATCACTATGCCCTAAAACGGCTACACTCTCAAGGCTACTACGCCCTCGAAGTAGGCTACGCCTTTGAAGTAGGCTATGCTACCTGAATGGCTACTCTCTCTAAAGTAGTTATACTTCAACTTCCCTTCAAACAAGGAGCATTTAATGCATTCTGACGATGAGTTCGATTCCCAAAGACAAATGCTTTGAGTACAGTACAAGCATGCTTCGATGACGGCAGCACAGGAATCGAAGAGACACTGAACAGTTGGCATGTGTGTAGCACCAACCTACTTCATTATAAGCCAAAAATGCTTCAAAAATCGAGCTGACTGCTTACATCAGCATAATGATTAAAGTTTGTCAGAAACAACTGTGTAGTGCCACGTGGATTCTCTCCCATGCCGAAGCATTTCACTAAACCAAGTTCTAGTATAGGGTCATCCCTATGCCAACAAATCATCTTATTCCTACAACAGAGTATCTCACAAGCTGAAGTCATTTCAACATAAACTTTTCATGGCGTAGTCCTCTTCTATTCCAATAGATCGAGATCTTTGGGCAATACACACGCGCCATGTGTCATTGACCTAGTCATTCTCATGAACGAGTGCCAACCACCCAAGATCTTAGCAACAGGCGAATCTCAACAACTGCCACATGTCAACTCATCTTCAGCACAACAGTACAGTTACAATATATTCAATCCTACTATCACATGCGCAGCGCTCCTGTGCCCAACAAATCACGCACATAGCGTCCCTACGCACATGAGTGGATTATTCTACCAAATATCTATAGATAAAAGGATCATTTCTTCATTCAAGACATACATAGAGTTACCCACAGAGATAAACATTATGAGAGTAAGAGCACACTTCAGATAGCCGAATTGTCGTCTCCCTTGTAAATCAAACATGAAGACTTACAATTTTTTTCGATCATTGTCAGATCGTCAACGGAGTAAAGGAACCAGTATTCAATCTCCATCGTCACAAGTTCCCACAAAATTTGTCCTTAGGAAGATCCTACCCAGGATCAACTTTTTGTAGTCTTCTTTTTGTTTGTTAATGCAAAAGTTTATTCCAAATTTTCAATGGCAAACAATACTCTGCCTCTATCATAAATAAGGCAACAGACTTCTGCAACCGTGCCATGATACCGCTCTACCAGTATACACCAGTCGAGGGGTAGGCAACATAACGCCTCCAACAACCCCAAAGAGTTCAGAAACTAGGCTGAGATGTATTCTCATCCATTTGAAGCTTCCACTTGGGACTCCATTACAAGTGTCACTCTCGTTTTTTGTTATACGTATTTCCAGTATACGTGTGCGGATTTCTAACATTTATCAGGTGACCCGTGTTGTGACTTGTCTGGCTTAACTAGTCTTGGTTTAATCTTGATTCGGTTTATCTTGACTTGGTTTATTTTGGTTTGGTTCAACATGTTGGCTCGGATTGATTTGAGAGAAGGGGGTTGATATATAAGTCAATTCTACTCTCTCTCCTCCATTTATTTCTTATAACTTCTCCATCTTTTTCATTTACTCTCTCCACCTACACCCAAGAGCTCTAGGCAAGTGCAATTTGCTTCATGATGGATCTCCTATTTTATTTTTCTATTCACTTCTCCACTTGATTCTAAGCCTCCTTAGGGCTTGGCATTTTCGGTTTTGATGGATGAATTTTCGTAGATCTAAATTTTGATCTTTTATTGTTTTTCTTGGTTTTGATCCATTAAAGCTTGGTATTTCCTAAAACCAGTTACCCCAGGCTGTAGGAAATCTCGTTCTATGCAGTTTAGACCCTTGGAAGTCTCAATTCGGACTTGTTTTGAGCAAGTTATGGTATTTTGAAGTTTTCGGGTTCCATGGGTTCTTCTTTGCAAGTTTTGGGGAAGAAGAACAGTGCCAGGCGCAACCTGCCCCGCGTGCGCTTCTTAGCGCGATGCAACCTGCCCCCCACGCGCGCGCTTCTTAGCGCGGCGCAACTGACCCAGCGCGCGCTTCTTAGCGCGGTGCACCCTGACCCAGCGCGCGCTTCTTAGCGCGGCGCAACCTGAGTCAGGCGTAACCCGACCTCGCTCAGATCTGTCTGGCGCAATCTAGCCCAGCGCCCCCTTGGGCCATGGCGCACCCCAGTCAGGCGCAACCTGACCTGGCGTAGCTCAGTCCAGCGCAACCTAGTCTCGCGCAGCCTAGTGCCTGGCGCAACCAGACTTGGCCCGACTTGTTCTGGCGCAACCCAGCCTGTCTTGACCCGACTTGCCTTGGCGCAACTTAACCTGACCTGGCGCACCCCAGTGCCTAGGCGCAACCTAATGTTTGGGCACAACATGTAGCCTTGGCACCCCCTAGTGCCTGGCGCAGCCTATTACCCTGGCGCAACTTGGCTAATGCCACTTGTTGGCCATGGTACCCCTTGCCCCTTACATGATCTGTCATTTAATTATTGGTTTTATGTTAATTCCTTATCCTTTGTACTTGACCCATTTGTGACGACCCGACTCGATAACTTGTTGAGCATAGCATGACTTGCCAGTATTGATGTTGACATGAACACGACATAAAAAACTGGATAGTGGTCCGTCGAAGCGCACTCTTGACAAGCACTCTTGACATGATAAGTAACTTGATAAGGCATGTATAATCTTGATAGTGACCCGTCGAGGCGCACTCTTGACAAGTAATTTTGACAAGTAACAAGTAACATGGCATGACGTGATAATCTTGAACGCTGTTGCGACAGCTACCCTGACTTGCTAAGTAACTCTTGTCTTGACACCGTGGTTGATTTTCTTGATTGTGCCTGTATAAGATACATGTCTCGTCTTACATCATGTCTAGGACATGAATTCATGATTTTCTACGGTCAGGGATTTATACTGAATCTGACTAAGTTAATGACTAGATTGATCAAGTAGTTCATATAGAGAGATGTTTCCAGTTACAGGCGATCCTGTTATCCCGGTCACTCCTGAGGGACTTGTAGCCTGCCATCGAGTATGGCACATTTCCAGTCCACTGTCATGTGGGGCACTTCATGAAACAAGTTCTATGCACATTGTCATGTGTTGCACTCCAAGCCACCTAATAATTCTTGATAACTCTTAAATGAACCTCGCTTGGATAACCTGGATAGCTACAGGGCTTGTGACTGCAGAAACATCTCATTGCATCTTACTAGTAACTAGGCTTGTGATAATCCTAGTTAGTTAAAGTATCAAGCCGTACTCTTTGCTTGGCCATGAATGATGGATGTAGTCCAGTCTAGTCTTGTCTAATCGATGCCGGTCTATGATTACTTCAGCACATGCTTGCTTATACTTTACTCTTATCGATAATTGGTTGGAAACTAAGCTTTGTTCAGGTGAAGGGTTACAATCCCGGTCCTTATTTGGTTACGGGTTGTAACTTGGCTACCAGAATAGTCCCTTAGTTGTCTTATCGTTTATCACCTTGTTTTCTCAAACTCATGTCTTTTATTACCATTTATGTTCCCATGTGCTAATATGCTGGTTTTAGTTCTTAAGTGAAGCCTCCCTTGTGGTACTTTCTCTTTTGGGGTCTGATCCAGCTGGTTTTGTATGGCCAGATTTTGGAGTAGGACTCGAGGATCCTCCAGCCTTCAGCCAAATGGGGACCACTAGGCGAAACCCTGACAATGAGTGGGTTCTTATTTTGCTCTTCCACTCTCTTATAAAAATATTTTTTTGAGGCGTTTAGCCGCCGAGCAAGTGTTAGCTCGTTTGCATCTTTACTTACTGTCTGCCTACGGGATGTAATATGATTGACAAATCCTAGGGTTGATCATGTATGACTGAAACTCTTGCTAGTCTTCACATTTTGTATGACTAGCTTCATGATCATCTGAATATGTAATGTTTGGGATGCCTTATTTTGTATGTCTGATGATCTAACATCTTGTAACATTTACTTACTTGCTTGAGATTGAGACACTAGGCTTGTTCATGACCATAAGAGACTGTTGGCTTGTAGATAAATCCTCATGCATCTAGACATCCGTGACCGTATATCGAAGTAGATTATACCTCAATGTACGTAGCTGGCTGTGTCTGTCCCCCGCTGTCCAGTATTCTGGTTCTGGGCGTGACAACAAGCATAGGTCCAATCTTCAGGAAAGTGTTGTCAGTCAATATGACGTCTGCATATCCTCTAGAGGAAGACAACGATCAGACATTGGAATTCTTTGAAGAAGAACCTTGGGCTAAATGCCTAGGATCTTAATGTGAATCATGTTTCGAGCAACGGAAGCCTCTCACCGAAGATGAAGTCAAACAAATCGACTTAGGGGATGAATCCTCACCCAAACCCATCTTTATTAGCAAAATCCTATCAGGGGAAGATCGGGAATCTTTGGTACAACTCATCAAGGAATACATCGACGTCTTTGCTTTAAGCTATGAAGACATGCCGTGATTGGATCCACAAGTTACAATGTATAACATCCTATCTAACGGTAAGCCTGTTAAGTAGCAACAACGACACTTCCGCCCTAATTTCATAGACGCCATTGAGAAAGAAGTGGACAAACTCAAAACAAGTAGATTTATTCATGAAGAACAACACCCAGACTGGGTAGCCAACAATGTCCCTATCACCAAAAAGAACAGAAAAATTTGGGTTTGTATAGACTCCAAGATCCCAACTATGCTTGCCCGAAAGATGAATTTTTTCTCCCGATTACCAACGTAATGATTGACAATACGTGCGGCTTCGAATGCATGTCCTTCATAGATGGATACTCGGGTTATAACTAAATCTGTTATTATATCCGGATTAAGAGCACACTACATATACATATATGTTATTATATCCGGATTAAGAGCACAAGCATCCATAATAACAGAGGTATTTATTCTCTTATATAGTCAGTACAAAGAGAACAACCTCAAGTGGTCATGTTCAATACACATAAAGTGCACTAGTATAAACCTATAGTCAAGATAGACTAATGCCAGATTACACTACAACCTTACCAATGGTTTGTCCAAATCCATCTAGGTTGTGAACCATTTATATATTCTTCAAGGGATTGATAATATGATCTTCTATGTGTCACCACACACCATATTATCTACAATATAGAATATCAGACACATGTATTAACATATAACAAATATAAAATGCCAACATTTGTCCATATAATTCTCATTCAAAAATAATAGAGAAATATAGTTAATACAAAAGTGATACTTTTAGTATATAACCCAAACAAAGATAAAGTCACATACGAGGATATGGGGAGTTCTCGGGATATTGTGATTGTAGATTGCAAGGAGGGCTACTATCACTGTGGCAAAAAGGATCATATCAAGAGGAATTGCATAAAGATTAAAGCTGAGAAGGCCAAAGGCAAGGATAATCAGAAGGATCTCACGACGTTTGGAGATATCATCATCGCAACGACCGACACAGAGGAACCTTGTGGCATGTGTCATGATGGCGACTATATCATGGACACGGGGGCATCGTATTACGCCACTCCAGATAGGAGGATCTTTACATCATATCGTGGTGACAGGTTTGGACATGTGAAGATGGACGACAATGAGACGACTGCAGTTGTAGGCATCGGTGATGTGCACTTAACGATGGAGTTTGGTAAAAAGCTCGTCCTCAGGGGTGTGCGATATGTACCGAGTTTACACTACAACTTGGTTTTGGTTGGGAGACTGGCAGATGATAGCTGTTGCAGTCTGTTTGCAGACAAATATTGGATGCTTGCGAAGGGTTTCTAACAGCTGGTTCAGGGAGATTTGTGTTGTGGCATGTACAGGCTCAAGCCACTAAGCTATACAGGCAGACTACAGACATCGGATGGTGGCTCGAGGGGTGTTCGGCAGGAGGTGGATCGTCGAGAACTTGCTAAGGAGGGGCTTCTAGATGCTTTGAAGGATAAGGAGGATTCGGTTCATTGAGACAAAGCGACGGATGGTCATGAGTCAAAGACTGAAGGTCAGTCTGTCGGTCCCATGATAGTTGGTCGGTCTCCAGGTGACGTACGTTACCACCATATACTTGTCTTCATCTTGTGCTTGGTGTCTGTTAGACAAGGATTGGTTTTAATGAGGTGGATTGGCAAATGCTTCCGCACGGGCCCAACAATCTTGTTGGAAACGTGGTGTGACCCGAACATGAGTTAGCCCACGAGGTACGATATTGAATTGGGCCCATATGCCTTAAAATAATTCTCATGTAAGGCCTGAACCAATCTCAATTATCTATACCACATAATCCCACCTCCTAATCGATGTGGGACTAAATTACCAACTTTATTGTCACCCACCATTTGAGCGCTCAACCGAAAATGAGATACAATACAACAATCTCTACCTTAGCTTGTTGCCGCTAGCCGAATAACCTTATCACCCTTGCTATATTTGTCCGTTTTTGCTAGCCGAACAACCTTAGCATCCTACTACCTTTTGTTTGTTCCCGCCAGCCGAACAACCTTAGCACTCATGCTACCTTTATTCGTTCCCGCCAGCCTAGTACCCAGGAGATCCAATATATTGTCATCTTGATCCGTTTGACCATAGAACTAAACTGACACCTTCGTCCATACAACCATTGTGTGCCAATCATAACGTCTTGCTCCACCTTGGGTGTGTTAAACCCACTTTTTGAAGCCAATCCGTGTAGTTGCATATGCTCCTAACTCTACTTTGAGGAGAGAGCCCGCATGAACGCTCAGCACTATCTGTCTTGAACCAATTATAGCTGCCCAAACCAGTCCCATAACCATGGGCTCTGATACCACTTATTGGGAACGTGGTGTGACCCAAACCAGAGTTGGCCCATGAGGTACGATATTAAATTTGGCCCATATTCCTTAAAAGAGAATTCTCATGTAAGGCCTGAACCAATTCCAATTATCTACACCACATGATCCCACATCCTAACCGATGTAGGACTATATTAGCAACTCCATTGTCACCCCCCATTTGAGTGCTCAACCAAAAACAAGATACAATCCAACAATAAAGAGTTAACTCTTAAAAACTCTCCTTCAAAATGATCATAGTCGTTGGATCTCGATCTAGTGACTAGAATTGAATGTGATGGCTTAGTTTATACTCTGAGCAGTGCATGCAGTATATCGAGGGTATACTACCAGCTGTAGAAGCATAGAAATTTAGGTGCATCTATAGGCCAGAATTCCTATGTGCTGAACCCAACCATGCGACTAACTCAAATGTGCCAGGAAACTCAAGAAGATACTTGGCACAACAAAGAAAAGTACAAGTTTAAATTGAAAATAAGGCTTTTATTTCATATGAAAGTCTATTACATGTCTAAAGAAAGGCTTTACAAAGGAGAACTTCTACAAAAAGAAAGATCATAAAGCTACAGCTAGGTGCAACAACTGCCATACGCCCCATGCCAGGTGCATCATCCGTCAGGTGCATCACTCCGATGTCTCATCCAGGCGCATCGTCTCGTCATTATGGCACAGATGCATCAGCACCAATCAGCCCTTGTGTAGCAGGAGGAGGAGCTCTCCTAGCTCGACAAAGATCGCAATACGATGCCCCGGTCTTCGGAAGCAACGGGCACACTCGACAGCCTGTGGCTCTACCAGTATAACAAAAGACGGAGCGCGGCCGCCCCGATCTTTGGATGCAAGAGGCACCTTCAGCCTGTGTCGGGACAAGACGATTTCGATATTTGGATGCAACATGCACTTTCACAGGGTCGATGGTGAACTCGGCACATCTTCGTCTTCGGAAGAAGTCCATTGTCAACTCGCCAAGGCAGGGGACCGATCGAGTTCGTCTCCATGAAGAGAAGAAAAGTGAAATGAGAAACAAAACTTCTCTTCACGCTGCTACTTATAGGCCAGGGTAAATCAAACCCATGCGCCAAATGGCAACTTTTCCGAAGTCAGTGCAAGGAACTTGCATTTATGGTAATGAATCTGCCCCTTCGAATTCAACCGAGTTAAAACGGCCACTAACGCCTCTAAGAACTCAACAGACGGGCTAAAAAGGATGTGACACCGGGCTGATGCGTCGTCAGCACCATGCGCTCCGTACTGATGCGCCCAATGGGACATAGACCCATACGCCCAGATCAAAATTAACCGATGCGCCCCTTTCAAACTTGTCATCATCAAGCATTTAATGCTGAATGACAAAGGCTACGACGTATTCCAAGAGCCATCCAATCAGCATCCATTTGCAGAAAACGAAGAGCCGCTGATGTCAGCACCATCATTACACCTTGGGTCATCAACAACTGTCGCATGGACGATCGATTGCTCGTATGCGCCTCATGGCCATACGCCTAAAAGAATGTGTGTGCCCCAGTGGACATACGCCCCCTCAGTTCACTTCTGATCTCAAGTAGCAGATGCGAAGCTCTGCATGCTCCTTAAAAGTCATGCACCTGGACTTGTAATGCCCAAGTCCCAAAATACGTAGGACCGAGTACATAGACATGCCAGTTGTATACATACGAAGTACATGAGCCTTGTATGTATACATAAGCTGTAAAATGTAGTAATCCAAGACAAACTAAATCTCATCCACAATAAAAGGAATAATAATATAAAATCAACTTGAATATTTATGATACAATCGTTGGACGGAGACAAAGTCCACTACCAACTACCTCAATGAAAGAAAATGTACAAGAAATCGATCGATAAAATAGCAAGACGAACCAAGCGCAATCGTCTTCGAAAGAATGGAGAGAATCGCGACCTTGGCTAGGATACCTGCAGAAGACATGAAAGCACACACACCTGGGGAAAAAACCAGGTCCTCAGACGGACGTAGCAAGATACAGGAAGAACAAGCTAATATGAACTGTCAGAATAATAAAATAATATATAAACTAGACATAAATATGCAAAGGAGATTCTAACCGCCTAATGTGCAATTTAGAGGACAACTTTCATGTGCATGGGTGGGATTTTAGGCTATGTGTACGTAACTGGCATCCAGTCATCTGTATCCGTCCATAACGTCTAAAACGTCAGAGGACATCTGCAAATATATTGCCACAGTTCCATTCGGAGACTGTGGTTTACCTGTTTGGCTTCCCATACGCACTAGCGACTGTCCTCCCCCAATATATTCTACACTGTTCAAGTCATGTCCATGGCTCGTCCAGTTTTGTAACTACTTGAGTCTCTAAAACCCTAGTCATAGCAGTTACGATCATCTATCCGTCACACGACTTTAGAGATAGCTAGTCAATAAGTCGTGCCCCTAGCTATATGTCTCCAACCGTGTAGTGTGAGTGTCACAGCCAAAGGAAGATATAAGGATATCCTCCAACAAGAAGGTAGTCCGCTAAAACTAAGTTAACATGCATATAGTAAAACGACCAATAGAGTCGCTTGCACCCAAGTACGGCTTGGACGCGCAGTTTATAACAAAGGAAACTAAAAATATGAAACAAAATAAATAATACAGAAAATAAATAATTTGACAGTTAATTAGCAAGGTATACTTGCCTGGTAACGACGCCTGGTGAGCTACCTGGTGTGGTACAATGAAGGTGGCACAAGATATGGCTTCGGCGATACAACTTTGCAAAGGGCCTCTGATGGTGGCACGGACTGGTCCATCGGGTCCAGAATGGTCAGACTAGTTAGGGTAGTCATAAGGAAGTCTAAGATTGACGAGGGAATAGGAATAATAGGCTAGTCACGGACTGGAGGATAGTCGGAGGAAGTTAGGTAAATAATATATATATAAGATTTTTGAAAATTGATTAAAATCCTTGAAAACTATATTTTCTAGTTTAAATAGTTTTTTTAGATAATACTATAATAAAAGAGAACCTGTTTTACTAAAAAGTCTAAATTTGTAAAAAAAATAAAAATTTTAAGTAGAAAACTGTATTTTTATTAGTCAAAAATAAATATTCGAGAGTCTAGAAAGAACAAAATATATTTTATTAGTTAAAATACTTTCTAGCACATTATTTTAGTTCAAAACCATAATTTAATTAGGCACAAAATACTATAACAATATCTTAAAAACTTCTCTCTCTTTTTTTCCACAAAAATAAGGAAATAGTATATTTAGGGTTTTTCTAAATTCATCTTTGAAACTAAATGCATGAAAATAAATATACACTATTTTTAGCAATACACATATTTAGTTAATTTGTAAAGATAACACATATGGTATTAATAAACTTAATAATTAAATAAATATATAGTAAAATATGTTTAGTAACTATAACCAGACATCCCATAGTTAATAATTAAATATTATAAAAATATAACATAAAATAATAATAATATTAACAAAAATAAAAAACAAAAAGGTCCAGCTCCTTTCTCACAGACATTCCATAAAATAATAATAATATTAATAATATAAAAGAAATGATTTCAAAAAAAATAATAATAATATAAAAAAATTAAATAAGGAACCCAAATCAACAGCATAAATAATAATAATAATAATAATAATAATAATAATAATTATGATAGTAATAATAACAACAAAATACAAATAATAATAATAATAATAATAATAATAATAATAATAATAATAATATCTACTCCTTTACTTTCCTTTTCATTTGAGACAGAGAGAGAAAATGGGACGGTGAGGCTGAGAACAGAGAGGGAATCGAGCGAGGGAGATGGGGAGAGTCAGTGGAGGAAGAGGGAAGGAGGGAGTCTGGGCTCGGGGAAGTACGGGAGGCAGAAGACGGGGGGAAGTGGAGAAGGGGGCGCTGGTCTCGGCGGCGACGTGGCGCGAGGGGGCGGACGCGCTCGTGCCGGCGCAGTCGTCGCAGCGGCAGAAGCCGGATCGAGGAGGAGGGAGCGAGTGGCTGCGGCGCTCCGGCGGGACTCGTCGTGGAGGAGGAAGGTCGGAGAGGGAGAGCGGGCGCGTGCGGGCAGCGGAGGGGTGCTGAGGAGCGGACGAAAGGGAAGGGGGCTCTGGCCGGAGGATGACCCAGATCCGGTGGTGGCAGGCGGAGTCGCGGCTCCGGAAGAGGTAAGTCGGCGGAGGGAAAAGAAGGAGCGACGGTGGCGCGGCTCTTCGCGGAGGCACGGCTGATCTCAAGGAGGCGGATGGGTCAGGAGCGGGGTTCTCGAGGCTCGTCGCTCGGAGGTCAGCGGCGGAGGTACGGTGGTGGCGGGGGTGTTTGTTTTTATTTTATTTTTCCTTTCTTTTCTGGTGTCTGTGGTGATGACGGAGGATGGCCGGAGTTGGGTTTGGCGATGGTCGAGGTGGTGGCTGCCAGGACGGGTGGTGTCGAGGAATCGGTTGGGTCGGAGGAAGAAGTGTAGGGGGGTCGGGCGTGTGGTCGGGTCTGGACCAGTGGGTCGTTGGTGGTGGTTCGGGCGATCGGAGCGGGTGAGCGTGGTGGTGGTTGTTGTTGCGGCCAGGGACGACCGTGGTGGGGAGAAGGGCTCCCGAGTTAAGGGTGGCCAGGTGAGGGGGCCAGGGCCGTGCGACGGTGGTGATGGTTGTGATGATGATGATGGATGGAGGTTGTGTCGGAATGGTGGTAGATGGAGGGTTGGACGCTAGTGACGGCGAGCTATGGCGGAGGCGTAGGCGAAGCAGGCTGAACTGGGACATGGTTTGAATAGGTTTTAGACTAGGAATTGATTTTGTCGGGGGTGTCCGATACGGAAGAGGTGAAAATGTATATGTAATTGTGGAATAAGAATTTTGGATGGAGGAAAACATAGACACGATGCACTGCACGTGGTTGGAAAAATATTTGTGGATTATTGATGAATGCTAAAAATTATGAAGGAGTACCTGCCTATTTATAGGATGTGGGAATTTCCATTAGGATAGGATTAGAATTGATTTAAAACCCAAATAGATAATTCATCTATTAATTTAAATCAATTTAATAAATTCAAATCCAAACAAAAATTCAATTTAAATATAATTTAAAATCCATCTTTTATTTAAAACCAATTGAGCTAATTTAAATTCCAAATGTAGTTATTAATTTAATCTATTTAAATAAATCCAAAAATTAAATCAAGATTTAAATTGCCACAATAACTTCCAACTATATTTTTCAAAATACCAATAATAATAATTTCGAAAATACTAAATATTTTTAAATATCTTTTCGAATAATAAAATATTAATATTAAATATATTTCAAAAATCACAATAAATATTAATATGAATAATTTTAAACTACATTTAATAATTTAGATAAAACAATTTTGAAATTAAACATAAATAATCAAATCTTTAAAATACCTCTTTACTAAATAAATTATTACAAGTAATAAAAATAAAATTTGAAAATATACATGAAATAATTTTCTAGTTTTCTAAATTATCACTGATCAATAAGATAGCATTTTATAAATAAATAAATAATAAACTTTGCCTTTAATAAAAATAATTATTATATATATTATTTTGAAACCATTATCGATAAAAAATTATTTTTCAAAAAATATGTACCTCGCACATATTCGCACTCGACGAGTAATACGAAAAACGTAAATTTTCGTACGACGTACAATACGAATATGCGACGTATAAATACAAAAAAAAATTCAGTACTAAAAATATAGTAGAAATTTAGGGGTTTTACAGGACTTGCTCATGACTCCTAAAAATCATAAGACCAAGTCGCCTCCCCTGCGCCTGATCCTAGGCGCACCCCGATGCGAAGTCCTGCATGCGCCTCAAAAGCCATGCGCCCAAACTTGTCTATGATGCCTAAAACTCATAGGACTAATTCGCCTCCATGCGTCCGATCCTAGGCGCACCCCGACAGATCACTCTCCTCCAAAATCGAGATCTTTGAGCCACAGGCATACGCCACGCGTCCTTTGACTCAGTTCTATTCAAAGAATGGGTGCTAACTACCAAAGATCTCAGCAACAACCAAATCTCAGCAACTGCCACGTGTCAAGCTCCTCCGCAGCCCAACGAAGCAATTCGAGCAGATTCTACTACTAGACCTGTCAATGGTAGCTTATTGGTCGGATATTGGCATTACCATATCCGAACCATTAACTATCGGATATATCCGATAACTATCCGATATCCTAACGGATAGAAGTTTTGGCTACCGTATCCGTTACCGATAATTTTAACGGATATCGGATAATATCCGAACCAATAAAATAACTAAAAAAAATTAAAAAAGAGAAGAAAAAAATCAGAACAAACAAATTTTGTCAAGAAACGACATATTTTCACATTGAAACGATAGATTTTGTAAGAAACAACAGATTTCTACATTGAAACGACATATTTTGTCAAGAAACAAGAGAAACAATAGATTTTCGGCTGAATTCTGAATTCCTGATGGCCCAATATATTTTAAATTTATTAAATAATTTAAATATTAGTGGTTCGGATATTATTGGTCCGGATATGACACTTACCGTATCCGTATCCGATATCCGATAAATATTCGATATGATATCCGAATCTGTATCCGTATCCGAAATTTCGGATATTTTCGGTTCAAATACGGATCGGATACGGATTTTCGGTCTACCATTGACAGGCCTATCTACTACAACTCGGAGCGCATCATCCATGCACCCCCGCCAGCATCAGCCACGTGGCATCTCCACGTCTAGGCGCATCCGACATATGCATGCACGAGCAGCCAGGCTGCTATATATAAATAGAAGGATCATTCCTTCACCAAAGACACACACAGACAGGGGGAGAGATATATACAGACAGACTGTTATATCTACATACGGAGGCCATAAGAGACACTTAACGTCCATTTCTCCTCGCAACGCTCCGGCATCCAGAGCAACCCAGACCTTCAGAGAGTTCGAGATCGTCGTCAGATCGTCAACGGAGTCAACGTATTACCACTCGTTCCATCAGTACTGTACCTAGATAAAAATAAAAAGTGTACTCCTAGGACTACGTCTAAGTCCTACATTGTACTCTGTTCTGTTTGTAATTAAAAACATCAATCCCAAAGAGTTTTTAATGGCAAACACCAGCAAGAGAAAATTTATGAAAATCACAAATTCAGGGTGTCGATCTACTCGCAGTTAGCCAGGGTACATGGCAGTACCATGGTTCTCTATTAGTCTCAAGAAATCCACCTAAAGGCTCAGATCAAACTGAAAAGCATAAAACTATTGCTTGTTGCATAAGTCATTATCCAATTTAGAAAAACTCTTACAAGTATCACACAAGCTATCTCCTACAATACACGATGTACGCTAACCAAGAATTTTTTTTTAGGAAATGACAAGCCGTAGAGGAGATTTAAATATGAGGCCCAGAGGAGAAAGGTGATCGCATGACACAGAAAGAAGATAATTTAGAATAGAGGATATTAGAGCTCTCAACTAAGAAAAAAAAGGTCGCAGAAAATAAAAAGAAATCTTCTACTATATAATGCGGCTTGGGAACGGCTCAAAAGTGAGCCGTCCAAGCCGTATGTATATCATCATACATTTAAATAAATTAAAAAATTAATAAAAATATTACTAAATAACTACCTAAATAATTCACTAATTGTTAAAAAAAAACTTAACCAAGCATTTACTACCTAATATAATATATTTATAACTAAATAACTCTAACTCAAGTGGTTAAGGTGGGACACATTTTTCTTGATTGCATGAGTTTAATTCATAGGAATGACATCTTTTAAAATGATTTCATATATAATTATTTTTAAATTTTTTTACGCACGTGCAATGCACCTGCACATTACTAGTACAGATAAAGAGAAGTGGAGGAGACCGTTACAATTGGGGTAGAGAAATTTTTTATTATAAATATTTATGATTTAACTCAATTAGAGTATATTATATATATATGGAGGGTAAAATTGTTATTTTCAATAGTGTGATTTTTTTGGGTTTGTTAGGTTTGGATTTTGTAATAAGGAAAAGAAAATTGTTGTAAAAGTTCAAAATGACGGATAGAATCATAATTTTCAAAATCGAATTGAATAACAAAATTGGAACATGTTCGACTTTCAATTTTAAATTGAATAATCCTCATCCCTAATTGAGAGTACCCATATGAGCTATTAATCCTCATCCCTAATTGAGAGTACCATATGGGCTAATTACCTAACTAGAAATTATACCATTTGCAAGTATGTAGAAAGATCATATTTCTCAATTTTGCCAAATATAGGAGTTTTTTTTTTTTGAATCAATTTTAACAAATATAGGAGTTGAAGTGAAGGTATGGAACTCCTAAAAGCATATTCCCCATATTGTCCCCTCTATCATTAAATCTTTTTTTCTTTTTACCCATTCCCCCATCTCCTCCCTTCTCCAAACTAAAGCCAAACAAAAAGGAATAAAGAAATAAATATATTCTTCAACCTTCCTTTTCCTCCTCCATGGGAGAGAACAAAACTCCCCAATCTCTGCTCCAAAACCCAAATCCCCAAAATATTTCCCACAATGCTCCTATAATTTTCTGAAACTTTGCTCCTGCGCTAAACCTCTCGCCTTTCCGTTCTGAAGTCCCCCAATTCTCTTCCCAAAATGCACCTGTAAGTTCCAAAATTTCCCCATTTTTTCCCGGAATACCCCTCTCCCATCGCCAAGCTTCCTCCTTTCGCATGGAGGACGCGTCTCCCGACCCGAATTACTCGAGGTTCTCGAATTTGAGGGGTGTCCGGTGGCGAATCGATCTGGGTATTCTCCCGTTGTCTCCTTCCGCTTCAATCGAGGAGCTCCGTCGTGTCGCTGCCGATTCGCGGAGGAGGTGGAATTTTTTTTCCCCCCTTTTGGACCATATTAGTATGGAAATTTTTGTTTCTGGCATCGAATTTTTGAAGAAAAATCCGATTTTTGATGTAATGTTTGCTCTAATTAGGGTTTCTGGGCATCTAATTTATGAAAAAGATAATCTTTTCTTGATCGGTATCTTATATTTTCTTTAAATTAGGTTTTTTTTTATGTAATGCTAGTAGGTGATTAGAATAAGTGGAAGTGCCCATGGCTTGTTCATGTGAAATTTATTGGCTGGCTGTTGATTTGTCTTTTGTTTCAATTTCCCATTGATATTTAATTTTGAGTTCTTTTTTTTTTAAATTTATTTATTTATGTTCATCTTACCATACGGTATGACAGCAATGGCATAATATGCTTGTTTCTTGTTTCAACAGATATGCTAGTCTGAGGCGGCGGCTTCTGGTAGATCCCCATCTCCCTAAAGATGGCGCTAGATCTCCTGATCTCACTGTGGACAATCCCCTATCGCAAAATCCAGGTAAACTTTGCTCATTCTCGAAAGTGCCACGAACATAGCACCATTTCTGGCAGTGTCCGTGTAGTGTCCAACGTTTGTCCGCAACGACCATTTGGGAGTGTGTGTTTGTTAGTATATTGCATCTTCTGGTTTTTATTGCCTTTGCAGTTCTAGTTGCTCGGCCGACTTTGAGAATTGTCACATTGACATCGTCTCGTGTCTCTTTGCAGATAGCACGTGGGGTCGCTTCTTCCGGAATGCAGAGCTAGAGAAAACTGTCGACCAAGATTTGTCGAGATTGTATCCGGAACATGGTAGCTACTTCCAGACGCCTGCATGCCAGGCAATGTTAAGAAGAGTATTGTTGTTGTGGTGTCTTAGGCATCCAGAGTATGGGTATAGACAAGGTAAGTTATGGGTAAGCTAATGAATGATTTCGGTCTAGGAGAAAACTAAGACGATCTAATGAAGACTTGTCACATCAAACTGCAGAATGGTTTATAGATGTTTACGTGGACATCCGCATTGATAAAATAATAATAATCATACTTTAAATCAAAATGGCCACTGTTATGGCCAACACAATATAATGGCATATATGTGTATGCCATCTCGGATATTGAGTTGGCTCGATTGGAAGAATGACCATCTTTTGACTGTTCACCAAATCAGTTATAGGTCTATATAGGATGCCCCCCCCCCCCCCCTCCCCCCCCCCCCCCTCCCCCCCAAACCATCACCACCAACCCCAATCTCCTCGAGTTTATTATGTTTGATAATGTTGTATAAAATTTATGTTTGAAACAGGTATGCATGAACTATTGGCTCCTCTACTCTATGTGCTCCATGTTGATCTCCAATACCTCTCTCGTATACGAGCTCTCAATGAAGACTACTTCAATGATGAATTTGATGGAATGTCCTTCCCCGATGGTGATCCGGTTTCTAACTACAGATTCACAAAGTCCTCTAGCTTGGATGTAGATGCCACCGATAAAGATGATAACTTTCAAGTAAAAGGCACTCCGAAAGTCACCAGCATCGATGACCTCGACCCCGAAACAAAAAACTTGTTGTTGCTAAGTGATGCGTATGGAGCTGAAGGAGAGTTGGGTGTTATCCTTTCTGAGAGATTCATTGAGCACGATGCTTACTGCATGTTTGACAGCCTAATGAGCGGGGCCCGCGGGGTGGTTGCAATGGCAGACTTCTTCTCCCCTTCCCCCGTCGGATCGAGTACGGGTTTGCCACCTGTAATCGAGGCCTCTTCAGCATTGTACCATTTGCTCTCCGTCATAGACGCATCACTCCATAACCACCTTGTGGAGCTTGGGGTCGAGCCTCAATACTTCGCTCTTAGATGGCTTCGAGTTCTCTTTGGACGGGAATTCTCCCTTAATGACCTTCTGCTGATCTGGGATGAGCTGTTTTCTTCCTCAAATGCTTTGTCCGTGGAAAATGAAGAAAATTACAGCTTTAAAATCTTGTGCTCTCCCCGAGGAGCACTCATTTCTTGCATGGCAATCTCAATGCTACTTCATCTAAGGTCATCCTTGTTGGCCACGGAGAATGCCACCACTTGCCTCCAGAGATTGCTCAACTTTCCGGACAACGTAGATGTCAAGAAACTTATAGAGAAGGCAAAGTCTTGGCAGGCTCTTGCTCATGAGACAAACATCTCATCATCTTTATCACAGTATAGTTCTAGAAAGCAAGTTAGCCGAGTCCAAAGCCTTCCAACTGCTTCAGCTTCACCTAAGCCTCTAAACCAGTCAATGCCTGATAGTTATTGGGAGGAACAATGGAGAGTGTTGCATAAAGAACAAGCCGTCCAAAAGAATGGCAGCTCCATCCCAAAGGGAAAGATAAAGGCTTTATTGGGAGAAAGATTTAGCTTATCGAGAACTGAATCTGATCCTTCTCGAGATAAAAGGAAGGCTAAGTCTTCATCTGTTAGGCGTCGGCTTCTTGAGGAATTTTCTGGTGTTAGTAGTAAGTTGGAAAATAATGCACTTCCAGAACTTCCTAACGACAAAGAGGATCTTCCTTTGGATTTAGATGTGGGGAAAGTTTCACCTGAGGAGCCCTTGGATCAAATTATTACAGGAAGGACCTCAGACTGCACAGTGGATGAAACTTGCTTGAGTGGAGAGAACTCTTCTGTGTTTTCCATGGCCAACAGTAATCATAGTATGGGAAATGACCATGAGAATGATTCAGAAAAGAGTAGTGTATATTCAAATTCTGTTGTTGCTGACAATGACCTAGGGTCTAATCAAATGGATGAGGTTCAAGAGCCACAAAGCACTTCTGCTGCTACTATTAGTGTTACTGAAGTTGGACCGACTAAAGATGGGGAAGTTAAACAGGGAATTCATTCAAAGGACCGGAAAGTATTGTCCAGTAGGCTTCAGTGGTTGTTGAGGATAGGTAGAGGATCTGGTGAAGGGAACTCAGATAAATATTCTTCCAGTGTTGGGAATGTTTGCAAGGAAATTCAAGACAGTTCGGCATCAGATCATAATTCATGTGGAGATAGTGAGAGGATAGAAGTTGGAGACAAGAACGTAACGGGAAGTCTGAAGAATCTTGGACAATGTATGCTTGACAATATCCAGGTAACAGACATTTTCTTTCTTAGTTTGCTTAGATTGTTCTGAAACTGTTAACGCATTACTCAATATACTCTTTAGCTGCGTTTGTATGATTTGTTATTTGATTTATCAAATGCTGGAAGGCAATTTGAGATACCGAACAATTCCCTTTTGCTTTCTCTTCTTCGAAGTTGAAATGTAGCAACGACGATCTTTTTCCTGAAAACTTATACTTAATTACTTGTGTTTTACTTTGACATGGCATTTGTGCCTAACATTCACTTAAGGTTTGGAGTTAAACAGATTCAGACTATTTGAATTTCTCACTCTCACAGATACTACCATGTTGCTTATGTGAGTAGATGGCCTTTATTATAGAGTTGAAAGGAAGAAGTGAATAGACATATAGCTGCTGCATCCAGGGCTTTGTAGTGGTTACTTTTGGGAACCTCCGTATGATTTAGATGATATTCAATATCTTATCATGAAACAACTGAAATTCATACCTTGAATAGAAGAGGGCCATCTTTTTGATTTTACACATCTTTTGGTCTCAAAAGTGTAGAATTAAAAATTAAAAAAAGACGAGAACTTAAATTTTGCAGGACATTTTGTACTACAGAACAGTTTACTTTTATGATGTAGGTGATATAATCCCATAGTCCGTGGCCAATAGTGTTGATCTTCCTTCTGTCATCTAAAAATTTACATTTCCTTATGGCCAATCAAATTCTACATTTCCTGTGTAGATCATTTGTTTGCTTATTATGAAGCACTTGTTACTTTGTCCTTTACCGGGACTTTTTGACATTGTATACCTTTTGGTTACTCCTTTCTATACTCGAACCATGAAATCGTGTGTTTTGGGCTACCTCAGGTGATTGAATCTGTCTTCCAGCAAGAGCGCGGTCAAGCAGGCAACATTCTAGGGGGCAAGGGCCAGGCAGCAGCAATGGCAGCTCTCAAGGAGCTACGGAAGATAAGCAACCTATTATCCGAGATGTGAACTGACCTCTGTATTTTATCTATGTACACAAGTTGTAATTACTTTTCTTCTTTGGCTGATCAATAAACCTCAAAGGTTTCTAGGCCTTTTTTTTTTTTTTACCCAACCCATGAGTGGTGATGTAAATAGTCCCAATTTGTAAGTGAGAGGTATTGTTATCCGGGGTCATTCAGATTGCTTGTGCCTTCGGAAAGAGAACAAATAGGTTGTAAGTTGTGTAATTTAATGTATCCGTGACTAATTCTGAAGGTAGCAATACATATATTAAAGCATGCTTTGCTATCAAAACCTTTATAGGCGATTTTGTTGGCTTACAAGTATATATTTCATGTTTATATCAAGGTTTGCGGTATCAGAATTGGTATCAGATCCTTCCTATGAGTATCGATTATATTGTATCGACGGTTTTGGATTGGATTATCGAAAATTTTTGGTATTAGAAAACAAGTAATCATTAAAGTTTTAGATACAATATTTTGTCCATTTAGTCATAATTTAGTTATTTTCTGCGTTATATTTTAGCAATTTTAAAATTGATTGAAATAGTAGTCATTCGATAGATTAGTTTTCTTCTTTTTACATGTTTTTATCTTACTATATGTTTTTCTTGTTGAATGCCCTTTTATTTATTTTTTATTTTTTTCGATTTGATCGGAAAAAAAACTAACACTATCAGTTGGTATGAAATCGAAATATGTTAGATTGTATCGGTATTGATCTTATGATCATTGTTGGATCCGTATCGATTGAAAGTATAGTTTATGCCTAGTTTAAATTTGAGCTCGCTTATGGATTTTTTGAGTGCTGTTCTTTTGTTGTCATTATGTTTTGCTACAATCCATTATAAGGCCATCTCCGATGGGGGTTTCTATCTTCTCTATTTCCATGCTAGAAATCTATTTTTTTTAAAAAAATTCTTCCATTTTTATCCTTTTTTCTATCCTAGGTGACATTTTTATCCTTATTTCTATCCTAGGTGACATTGATGTAGAATGGAGAATTTCTATGAGAGTTTTTACATGTAGAAACTCTCATAGAAACTTTTCCTCAGGACAATTATTATTGGTTATTGGGTTCTACACCATTAAATTCATCATTTTATTTTGTGACACCTAAGATAGAAATGGAGAAACATTTGAGAGTAATTTTTTTGTATCTACAATTTCTATGTAGAAACTCTTTCAAGTATGATAGAAATGGAGAACCATTGGAGAGTATTTTTTGCACCTACAATTTTTATGTAGAAACTCTTCCAAGTAGGATAAAAGTCCCCTTAGGTCTCGTTTGGTTTGCGGTTCCATCCATCCAAATTAGAAGAAGATGTATAGCTTGGGGAGTGGAAAATGGTGGAGAAGAAGAAGAAGAAAAAGAAGATGAGAGAAAATAAGGTTTTGGAATAGAGAGAGTGGAATTTGCAAATGAAAGTCAAATTTGGGATTTGGGGGGGGTTGTGGGGTTGGAACAGCCTAAGGAGTAAGAAAATGGGATGTCCTGAGTAATTTTTTCTCAAACCTGGACTAGTTCTAATCCTGGCTAGCTCTGATCAACTTTTGATGTGCCCTTATAAATAACCTAAAATTAGGGAAAACTCTTTTTGGTCTGGATAGGAGTGACCACACGTGTCCGCACCGACGTATCATCTTCTTTTAATTGGTTTTGGTTTCTAAAACAATATGTTTGGTTTGCGGAATCATCGAGTTGGAAAAGAAAAGTGATTGCTTTCCTATGTTTGGGTGCCAAAGAAATAGAAGGAAAGGAAAGTGATTCCCAATGGAAGAAAAATTAGGAGAAAAAGTCATTCCATCTATCCAAATAAGAAATTATTAAAAATTAATGAGGATTATAATTTCTTAAAGGAAAAAAATATCAAGAAATTAAATTTTTTTTGCCTTCTATTCTGCGAACCAAACGAGGCCTCACGGAAAGGAAATCAATTTCCATGTATTTTCCATGGGGATGGAAAAGTAGAATTCCTATCAAATTTCTTTTCCAGTATTTGGTTGGTGTAGGAAAGGAAAGGAAAAAATATATCATTATTCCAATAATATCTAATGTCAACATAATTATAATCAACAGAATACGAAGAGTTAATTGGTAAAATATGTAATAAATTAAGGCTATTTTTGTCAATGTTTGGCAATTAATGTTGGGAAAGGAGGAGGAAAAATGAATCGGTCATGAGAGGAACCATTTTCTCTCCTATTTTCTTCCATATTAGAAAAGTATTTTTCAAATTTGTGGCTACCAAACAAAAAAAAGGAACAAGTTTTCTTTCCGAGTTTCTTGAATCCGTTAACCAAACGAGGCCTAAAAGTAAAATGTCAAGTAGGATAGAAACCAAAATCGCCGTTGGAGATGGCCTAACATGACAGTAAATGAACTTGGTCCACCTTAAAACTGTTAGCGTCTTAGACCATCTCCAATGGTGATTTCTAAATTTGAGTTCTTATCCTACTTGGCATTGTACTTTAAAAAGATTTCTATCCTAGTTGGAAGAGTTTCTACATAGAAATTGTAGACATACAAAAATGCTCTCCAATGGTTCTCCATTTCTATCATATGTGTCACATAGTAAAAGGACCAATTTAATGGTGTGGGGCCCAATAATAATTGTCATGAGAGATAGGAGAATTTCTATGAGAGTTTCTACATGTAGAAAGTTTCCATCCTACATCAATGCCACCTAGGATAGAAATGATGATAGAAATCACCATTGGGAGAAATTTTTTCTAAAATAGATTTCTTCCATAGAAATAGGGAAGATAGAAACCCCCATTGGAGATGGTCTTAGTTCTGCGAAAGTTTATGCTGTAGTGATGACACTGACACCGGGTATCATAAATAGCTGTGCTGACAGAAAACATAGCAGTTGTTGTTGTTGTTGTTGTTGTTTCGCTTTGTCATAGCTCTTGCTATGTTTTTGCTTCTCATGAAAATACGAACAGTGGACCAATCGAGCTTTGGTGACTTAAAAGATTCCAGGTCTTGTCATATTGATCACGTCTAGTGAACATCTGCCATTTCTTGCTGCGACCATAAAATTAGATTATTTATAAGAGCATATCAAAAGTTGATCAAGTATAGCCTAAATCTAATTTTGGTTTATTTATAAGTTTGTCTTGAAAAACTTACTCAGGACTAGTCCAAATGTAAGTATATAAGTCAACTTTTTTTTTGGCTCTCTTCTCCTTCCTCACAAGGAGAAGAACAACTTTCTCACAAGAAGAAAGAAGAACAAGAAAAAGAACAAGAACAAGAAGAAAGAAAAACAAAAAGAACATATCTTTCTTCAAACCCTAGTTTATTTTTTTTTTTTTTGCTCTTTTCTAATTTCTCATATTTCTTTGTCCAAATCTTAGTTTATGGATGAAATCCTTAAAAGAAATTGGGTTATCAAATCTATTAATCAATTTTTCTTCATTAATAGAAGAAATTATGGATGAAATCCTAGTTGTAGAAAAAATTATGAATAAAATCCTAATTCTAGAAGAAATGGACTTGTTGTACAGCAAGTCCATATCAGGACTGCCACAATTTCTGGCAGTCCTAGAAGTATTCAGGACTGCCAGAAATTGTGGCAGTCCTGAAAGGGACTTGCTGTACAACAGGACTGCCACAATTTCTGGCAGTCCTAGAATTATTGAGGACTGCCAGAAATTATGGAAATCCTGAAAGGGACTTGCTGTAGCAGCCACAATTTCTGGCAGTACTGGAAGTATTGAGGACTGCCAGGAATTGTGGCAGTCCTAAAATCGAAATGACCGAATGAAAAAACATATGTTAGGATTTATTTCCATCTTAATAATAGAGTGAAATATACATTTTAGGGTTTATTTTCAGCATTTTCTGTGAGAAAGAATGAAATAAACATGTTATGGTTTATTTTCATGCATTCTTTGTGAGGAATAAAAATAATGAGCATAAAAATTGTGGAGAAGGAAACTAGAGTTTTGATGGAAATGATGGAGAAGAAAACTAGAATTTAGAGTGGAAAAATGATGAAGAAGAAGATGAAGAAGAAGATGTATAGCTTGGGGAGTAGAAAATGGTGGAGAAGAAGATGAGAGAAAATAAGGTTTTGGAAGAGAGAGAGAGAGTGGAATTTGCAAATAAAAGTCAAATTTGGGGTTTGGGAGGGTTGTGGGGTTGGGACAGCCTAAGGAGTAAGAAAATGGGATGTCCTGAGTAATTTTTTTCTCAAACCTGGGCTAGCCCCAATCCTGGCTAGCCCTGATCAACTTTTGATATGCCCTTATAAATAACCTAAAATTAGGGAAAACTCTTTTTGGTCTGGATAGGAATGACCACACATGTCCGCACCGACGTATCATCTTTCCTTGCCTCCCTCCGCCCCCTCCCCCCTCCTTCGGGATCAATTCTAAAATTCTGCGGCTCTCCTCCATTGGAGGGTCGACACGTAGCTGACGGATCAGGAATGCGGTCCAAAACCCCGAACAAATGTACCAAGGTCGTAAAATTAGACTCAGCAGCCCAATCACTTTCTTGCTGCGACCATAAAATTAGACTCGAAAATCCCAATCACGAGGCTCCACCAATGCACTTATCAAACTATACGGGAAAATCCCAATCACGACCAGTAGAACCATATTTATTATGCTTTTAGATAGAATTTTCTTGACCTTAATTGTTGGGGGTTTGACCTAGAAGGAGTACGACCAACCTAAATTTCAAGGACGAAATTTTTCTAAGGAGGATAGATTTGTCACCACCACTTTCTGTAGCAAAGAGTATTTTGGTCATTGTGAATATTGGAATTATTTTGAATTTTTATTATTTAATAATGTGCTAATTGATATATTAGGCCTTAACCTAGAATTGCCCTAATCTAGATATTAGTCATGAGTCTAGATATTAGATTAGAAGCTTCCAACTAAATGACAAGGTTAGGAATATCTAGATATTCTTAGGTTTGAGATATTTAGCTTGGAAACCCTAATTTATATGGGCCTATTTGCCATTAAAATCGTTTGATTGCAAATCTTAATACAAACAGAACAGTGTTACAATATAGGACTTAGATGTAGTCCTAGGAGTACACTTTTGTTTAATCTGGGTCCTAAGTGCCAATGGAGCGAGTGGTAATGCGTTGACTCCGTTGACGGGCTGACGACGGTTATCGGTTCTCTGAAGGTGTAGATTGCTCTGGGTGCTGGAGCTGGCTGAGAGGAGGAAGACGTTGAGTGTCTGTATCTGCCTCTCTGGTGATATCTGTCTGGATTGTTCGTATATGTCTCTCCTCTCTGTCAGAAGGAAATGGTCCCTCTATTTATAGCTGGGCAGGTTGGCTGCTCATGCGCGCATATGTAGGATGCGCCGGTACGTGGGGACGCCACGTGGAGATTGCTGATGGAGGCGCATGGATGATGTGCCCTACTCGCGGGGTTGAATTCTTCGTACTGCTGTTGTGAGCCGGCACGTAGCAGAGGAGAAGATCTTTCTGTTGCTGAGATCTTGGATGAGTTGAGTCAAAGGACACGTGTCGTCGACCCATGGCTCGGAGATCTCTGATTTGGTGGGGGGATGATTTGGTGGGATGCGCCTTGGATTGGGTGCATGAAGAGATTTTGGCTCATGACCTTTAGGAGTCACGAGCCGTTTTGGGCACATGGCTTTTGAGGCACATGCGAGCGACTTTCCTTCTGTCTTTCGGGATCAGAGATCAGTCTGGGGCGCATGGCTTTTGAGGCGCATGCAAAGCTTCAACTGGAGACTCTTCTTCTGTCTTTAGGGATCAGTGAAGGGTCTGAGGCGCATGGCTTTCGAGGCGCATGTAGGTTTGGGCGCATGGCCGTGGAGGCGCATGCGGGTGGTCGAGTGGCCACGTGGCAGTAGCCGTCGGGATGATGACGCTGACGTTGTGGACGCTTCATTTTCTGCAAAAGCTGTCAACCGTTCAGGCTTGGGGAGGCGTGCTGCCAACTCTGTCAGTTCAGCATTTAATGTTGGTGACATTCGATGGACAGCTGAGTGGGCGCGTCGGTTGACGTTCCACTAGGCGTATGGGGACGTATGGGGGCGCATCCCCTGTGATGCGCTCGGTACAGGGTACATCTGTTTGATGTTTGAAGAGGTGTGATGCGCTGTCCAGCCGGCGCATCCGACACGTCTTTGATGATGCGGCTGTTTCGCTTCTCGAGTGCTTTTAATAGCCGTTTGGCTGAAGTCGAGGCGTCTGGTTCATCCATTTAATATGAGTTCATTGCACGAAATTCGGAGAGCCATCCATCCAATATGAACTCGGGTTCTCGGGTGCATTCTGTTGACGAAGTGCTCCCGAGGGTGAAGATGAGACGCCATGTCGTCGTTAATGCTCTTGAAGGTGACTGTTACATCCAAAAGACGAGGTCGAGGGCTTCCGAGGCAGGCGGAAGGTGCCTGTTTCATCCAAAGATGGGGATGCTCGGGCCTTGTCTCCGTTGTTCCGGAAGAGCCGTAGATCGGAATGGCGGTGCTAGGCTCTCTCTTCCTTCAAAGTGGGTGCTGCCCACTCTGATTATGTTGAAAGCTGCCTTTCACCATGATTTCGATCACGGTCTTCCTTGGTCTTTGGAGGCCCTTTCGAAGCCTCCCCTGGCCACAGATTTGCGGTGCTCTTCTCTTCCTTGGTTCCAGCCAGAGGGTTAAATGCTTTGTGTAATCGAAGCACTTATCAGGTGAGCCTGGCTGGAAGAGCGGCACACTCCTGCTCGGCCAGGTGAGCCTGGTTGGAAGAGCGGCACATAACTGGGCTGCTGAAGGGATGCACATAACTGAGCTGGATGCACATAACTGAGCTGCTGAAGAGATGGTGGGATGTGCCTGGTTGGAGGCGCATGGTATCTACTGTGCTTAACTGGCAGCGCATGGTGACTGCTGCGCCTATCTGGAGGCGCATGGTGACTGCTGCGCCTATCTGAAGGCGCATGGTGGCCGCTGGCTGTAGACTTAGGATCTTTCTTTTGTAGAAATTCTCCTTTGTACAACCTTTTCCAGACATGTAATAGACTTTTATATATATAAAATAAAAAGTCCTTCTTCAGATGTCTATGGCTATTGATCTTGCTGTGGAGTGTCCTGTTCCTGGTGCCTGTAGTGTCTGGCACATGGTCTTTATGTTTGTGAAATTCTATGCTTCTACAAGACCCCCTTCAAAGTTTTCAAAACTTTTGAATAAGTTTTGGAATACTTTGAATAAGAAGCATGGCGATCAGGGCACATGACTGTTGGGGCGCATGCCTGTTCAGCCGCATGCTCTTCTCAATTAATGAATTTGATAATGCCTCGGTAACCGAAAAGATTAATGATGATCTTTTGGTTTTATCTGCTGTTATCTTCACAAGACCCGAGGCGACGGCTGAGATCACTCGTCATCGGTTCACGCGTGCGACCACGGCCTATAAATAGGTGAGAGGTAGAGAGAGAGAGTTCTTCTACAGATGACGTTGCTCCAGGGCTGCAAGAGTCTGTTGCGGGGGCAACAAATATAGTTGAGACAGAGGAGAGGGTTGATTCCCCTCCTTATCATGATGAGGGGAGGTCGACTGAATCATTGCCGAGTCCTACCCCGGCTTCAACCGTGGAAGTTGAGGCGGCTACCGATCAGGAGGTAGCGACAGATTCTGTTCCTGTGGAGGGACTTGATGACGAGACCCGTCTGCCGGTCACAACCGCTAAGGCGGGTCAAGAGACAAGTGATAATCTCCCTATTCTGTCGAGGGAGGGTACCAGCTGTTGATAGGACGTTGGGGGTAAAAGAGGTGGCCGTTGACGTCGGTGGTTCCTCCGGGCTTGAGAAGGGCGAGGGTGTAGAACCCTCTGTTGCCCCTCCTACTTGGGGTACTATTTCGACGCTTGTGCGGGCTTCCTCTGTTCCTTCGGCTCCTCGGGCTAGCAGTCCAGCCCCTGTTGATGAAGAGCCCATTGATGCCGAGGTTCAAGCCTCGCTGGTTGAGGTTGGCGGATCTTCTTCAGGTCCGCAAACTGTAGTAGCTCCTCCAACTCCTGCTATGACGCCGCAGGTCCTGGCGGATGCAGACGAATATGTGAAATTCCTCGTCGAAGGGGTATACAAAATGCTGCAGAAGGGTGTATCTGCTGTGATGGATGCCAATGGGAGCTTTGCAACGGCAAGAACTTTGGCAATGCCCTGTATCGAGCTGATCCGCATTCACCAAGGCCACGACCATATTGCCGAAATTCTGGAGGCTTCGGTAATCGAGCTGGACGATCGGCTCACGGAACTTCAGCGCATCCAGCGAAACGACCTCTCCGTCCTGATAGATGCGGAGAAGGGGAAGCTGATTGCCGAGATCGAGTCTTCATACCAGGCCACTGTGGACATTTGGGAGCGCGAGGTGGCTGAGACTGAGGCTGCGGTAGAGCAGTTGTCTCAGTCCATGAAGACGACGGTGGAAACTCGAGCTGCATTGGATGCTAATATTGCGGAGATCGACACCCAGATGCGTCGCCTTGAGGACCAACGGGCCCGACTCCAGTTAGACGCCGAGCGTGTCCGGGCTGAACATGCAGCATTCCAGAAGGAAGAAGCGACTTTTACTCAGCAGACTCTTGCCTTGGCGCAGCAGCGACAACAGCTTGATGCGAAGCATGAGAGCGATACTTCCGCTGGGGCTGTTGAATTGATGCGTCAAGAAGCTGAGCGACGAGTCCTGGCGACTATGGAGGCCCGTACAGCCGACCTAAGGCTTCGAGTCAGGGAGCTCTCAGCCCATCCTGGGGAGGTTCAGGGACTGTAGTTTTTCCCCTTTTTTATGCTCTTTTGCAACCCTTTGCTGAGGGATAATATAGCCTTTTGTACTCTCTATTTCAGAAAATAAAGAAGTATGCAACTTTTTGTGATGTGTTCATTTTTGTTATTATGAACTTGATGATTTGTGTGGACCTATTATCTTTTGCGCACCTTGGTTTTTAGGCACAGATAATAAGTTTAAAGGAACCAACATGTTTGCTCAGAGGTGATGTGGACATGGCAATCATTGGGTTCAAATGATAGAATCATCCTACTCAGAGGTGTGATGGACGTGGTAGGAATGATCCTGGGGGATACGCTGAACAACTCAGAGGTGATGTGGACGTGGAAGTTCGGCGATCAATGTACGACAACGCAGGGGTTGTTTGTACGAGATGTTTACTCAGAGGTAATATGGACGTGGTAAACATGAAGGATAGCGTAGGCTTATGAAGTGTAAGATTCTGCTTTGTAGGGTGTAGAGGGACAACTCAGAGGTGATGTGGACGTGGTTGTCTTTCTACTGAAGAAAGCCACGGAACAGCTGGGTTCCAGAAGCGGATGAGTTTGTGGAAGGAGATTGTTTGTGAGTCCCGATGATCGGGCCCTCAGATCCCCTTTGGGGAAGTACATGTCTGGAGGATGTCAAGAATAGTACTTCTTTAGGAACTTGCCGTTGATGGGCATCATGAACAAGTCCCCATTGGGTTTGGCGAGGCGGTAAGCACCGTTGGAGTATATCGTCTCTATGATGAAAGGTCCTTCCCACTTGGGCTCAAACTTTTCTGGTGTCTTGTGAGTTAACACCATTGGCCTTCTGACTGCTAAAACCAGGTCGCCAACTTGGAAAGTCCTATGTTTGACCTTCTTGTTGAAAGCCTGTGATATACGGGCTTGGTAAAGTTCGATGCGTTGTTGAGCTAGGAGACGCTTCTCATCGAGTGCCTCCAGTTCCCGCAGACGATGATGTTGATTGTCTTCTTCTGTGAGTTTGTTTGTTATTGCTACACGGAGTGAGGGTATCTGGATCTCAAGAGGCAGTACCGCTTCGCTTCCGTAGACCAGAGAGAATGGTGTGTTGCCTGTTGGGGTCCGTACCGTTGTGCGGTAGGCCCAAAGGCATTCGCCAAGCTTTTCATCCCAGTCGCGTTTATTGGATGACACGACCTTTTTGAGCAGCCTGACGATGGTTTTGTTGAACGCCTCTGCTAACCCGTTTGCTGCCGGATTATAGGCGGTGGAGGCCACATTTTGAATGCGATTCTTGTCACAGAACCTGCTAAAAATATGGCTGATAAACTGAGGACCGTTGTCATGAATGATCCGCCGGGGTACTCCGAAACGGTAAATGACATGGTGTTTGATAAAGCTGACCACCCTGGAGCTCTTTACTTCTGCCAGTGGGACTGCTTCTGCCCATTTGGAGAAGTAATCGGTGATGGCCAGGATGAAGCGGTGTCCTCTTGATGAAGGAGGGGTGATAGGTCCCACAATATCCATGCCCCAGGCTTCGAAGGGCCAGGAGGCGACTGTAGGATGTAGTGGTTCAGACGGTGTATGTATGAAGTCTGCATGAAGTTGGCATGCGTGACACTTCTTAGCATATTCAACAGCGTCGGCGGCCATGGTTGGCCAGTAGTAGCCCATACGTCGCAGTCGATCCTGCAACTTAGGACCGGGTTGATGAGCTCCGCAAGTTCCGTCATGAGCTTCTCGAAGGGCTTCGGCTGCTTCTTCGTTGGACAGGCATCGAAGGAGGAGCCCATCGAAGGAACGTCGGTACAGCATTTTAGTAGCTGTGTCGTAGTAGAATCGAAGAGAGCGTCTCCTGACTGAGACGGCTTCCTTCGAGTCCTCTGGAAGAATTCCGTAGACAGCAAAGTCGATGAACGGGAACCTCCAGTCTCGGACATTAATACCAGTGTTCGTCGGCATGGCGTGGGCCACTTGCAAGCACAGGTTGTTTCTGGGACAAATCAAGTCTCGGCCTGTTACCGTGACATAGTGTTGAGTCCCAAAGGGCGCTGCCAATGAGGCTGCGAGGCCAGCCAGAGCGTCAGCCTCCATGTTTTGTAGACGAGGCACGTGTTCGATGAAGAACCCGGTGAAGGTTGAAATGATATTCAATGCAACTTCATGGTAAGGGATCAGATCTTCATGGCGAACCTCGTACTGCCCTCGAATCTGGTTCACGACGAGTTTTGAGTCACCGTAGGCTTCCAGATGGTCCACCTCCAGCTGTTGTGCGAGTTGGAGTCCCATGACGAGTGCGTTGTACTCGGCAACATTGTTGGAGCACGGCTTCGAAAGGGAGTAAGCACGCTGGATGACCAGCTGATCGGGGGAGACTAAGACTACCCCCACTCCTGCGATGATTTGGCCTTTGGGGCCTGTTCTCGAAGCGCCATCGAAAAACATCCGCCAAACGGAGCTTCCTTCGGTGACGTTGGATTCTTGGACCTCATCCGGGATGTCTTCATAGAGTTTTGAGGATTCTGGGATGGGGTGTGCAGCTAAAAAGTCAGCCAGAGCTTGACCTTTAACAGCTTTTTGCGGGACAAACACCATATTATATGGTGTTAGCAAAATCGCCCATGTGGCTAGCCGGGAGTTTAATGATCCTGGCTTCGTCATGAGGACTCTGAGTGGATTGACTCGGGAAATGACATGAATTGTCTGGCCCGAGACATAATGACGAGTCTTCTGGATGGCAAACACCAAGGCCAAGCACTCCTTTTCAACGGGATTGTACCGGTGTTCGGCCCCGATGAGCGTTCGACTGAGGTAGTAGATTGCTTGCTCATAGCCTGTATCGCTGTTTTGAGCCAGCAGAGCGCCAAAGGAATGATCCATGGCACGGACGTAGAGAAGAAATGGTTTGCCCGCGACAGGTGCCACCAGGACTGGTGGGCTCGTCAAGTAGGCTTTGATGTCGTCGAAAGCCTTTTGGCACTCCTCTGTCCAGACATAAGAAACTCCCTTTTTCATGAGCTGAGTAAAGGGAGGTTTGCTATGAACCTCCGGATGTATGCCAGACGTCCCTGTAAGCCCCGAAGTTCTCGAAGATTCTTTGGAGGGTCCATGTTGAGGATGGCTTTGGTCTTCTCGGGATCAACATGAATGCCTTTCGCCGTGATGACAAAGCCCAAGAATTTACCGCTAGAAACCCCCAGGAAGGATTTAGCGGGGTTCATTTTGAGTTGATGCGCCCGCATGAGATCGAATACTGTCTTCAAATCCTGTAGGTGATCTCCTTTGAGGCGGCTCTTGACTGCGATGTCGTCAACATAGCATTCGACTGTTTTGCGAAGATGTTGACGGAAGATAGTGCTCATAGCTCGTTGGTATATTGCACCGGCATTTTTCAAGCCGAAGGGCATTACTGTGTAGCAGAAAACACCCTTTGGAGTCATGAATGACGTGTATTTTGCGTCATCGGGGAACATCTTGATTTGATTGTAGCCTGAATACCCATCCATGAAGGACATGTGTTCAAAGTCACATGTGTTGTCGATCATCACATCGGTGATCGGAAGCGAGAATTCGCCCTTCGGGCAAGCAAAATTGAGGTCCCTGAAGTCGATACAGACTCATATCTTCCCGTTCTTCTTGGTGACAGGTACAACGTTGGCTACCCAATCTGGGTGTTGTTCCTCACGGATGAAGCCGCTAGTCAAGAGTTTGTCCACCTCCTGATCGATGGCATTCATGATGTCCGGACGGAAACGTCGCTGTTGTTGTTTGATAGGTTTGGCATCAGGTAAGATGTTCAACCTATGCATTGCGATCTGTGGATCGAGTCCTGGCATATCTTCGTAGCTCTAGGCAAAGACGTCGATATACTCTTTAGCCAGCTGGATTAAAGCCTCTCGGTCTTCTCCTTCTAGGCTTTTGCTGACGAAGATGGGTTTGGAAGAAGATCCGTCCCCAAGGTCGATCTGCTCGACTTCGTCTTCGGTGGGAGGTTCACGTAACTCAAAACGAGACTCCCATTGCTCTCCTAGGCGTTGAGCCCAGGGTTCTTCTTCGAAGGATTCTGGCATTTGGTCTTCGCCTTCACCTTTTTGAGGTTGTGCTGACGTCATGTTAGCTGACAGCACTTTCCTGAAGACTGATCCGATACTGGTATCAGAATCCCAAGTCGACGCTTCGGACGAGTGGGAATGTTCTACGTCTTCTGCGTCTGAACTCTCTGGAGTTGATGGCGGCGTGACATAGCCTATCCCCCGTCGAGTTTTGTTGTAGTAGTCTTGCGGCCTCCCTTTGGGTGTTGAAAGCTGGAGAGGGAGAGGTCGACCCTTGCCGTAGTTTAGGCCTTTGTTGCTTTTCAGGTCGTAGCCCATCTTCTGGATGATGTGCTTTGCCGTATCCGTATACCGATAGACTTGTACTCTGCCGGTATCAGGTTCAGGCTCGGGTGGCGGGAGGTCTTGATGACGCTCGACTTTGCCAAAAATGACGGATCCTTCATCTCGGCTTCGTGGAGGGTTTATGAAACAGACTCCTTGAGACGGGACTACTCGGTTTACATTATGGATGGTCGTTATTTGTGTTTGCAACGACCGTAGAGCGTGATCTAATGTATACATGGCATTCCAATGTGGAAGACAAGAATAATTAAAAGACACTCTATTATTGATGAAGTACGAGATTTTATCCCACGGGATTACATTGTCTAAGGAGGGTGCATCTACATCAGCAGAGATATATTCGCCAAGCTCCTCATCTGTAAGCACTGGGGTCGGATCAGGAGAATCCACCACAGCTTTGACTTTGGGGTCTGAGCGGGCGATGTGAGCCCTTTCTGGCATCTTGGATGACTGCGGGGGCTTGCCCTTAAGACGCACCTTCAAAGGTGCCTCAACTGCGCCTCCTGTGAGTGGTGCCTTTTCCTGTAATTTTGCCACCAGGGGAGCCGATGTTTGAGGCGGCTTTCCCTTGAGGCGTATCTTCAGGGGAGCCTCAGGAGTCGGTGCTTTCCCTGATAGCTTGATGCTCATTGGAGGCACCTTCTGGGGTGGTTTGCCCTTCAGTCGGATCTTCAGTAGGGCATCTGGATTCATCTCCGGCTCCGTGTCCGGCTCAGTTGCCGTCTCTGCCTCATCATCAGCATCGTTGGCTTCCTCCTCGTCAAGTGGCTTGTACAAGTCGAAATCGATGAAGTAAGCTTCAATCCCTTTGAAAGGATCGATGTCTGCGAACTCCGTCCGGATGACGCCGTTAGTGGATACATATTTCATGCATTGGTGGAGCGTGGAAGGCACCACCATGTACTAATGTAACCATGGTCGGCCGAGCAGGATGTTGTAGTTGACCTCGGCATCCACCACATAACAAGTCACCTCAGTTTTGAGGTTGCCGATGTGACACTTCAGTCGGATTTTGCCCAGTGGCTCGCTTTTGCTAGCCTTGAAGCCACTGATGGTTGTGTTGGAGGGCGCCAGCCGGTACATGGGGATCCCCAGTTTTGATAGCAGCGCCTTCGGGATAATGCTGAGGAAATACCCCGGATCGATCTGAATTCGGCTCACCTTGACTGAACCGATGTACCCTGTACAACACAGCGGTCGGTTATGTCGGTGGTGCTTGAGCAGCATGTCTTGTTGGGTGAAAGTTATGTTTGGGATAACTTTCTCCGCACAATGACAGTGTGCACAAGTAGTTGGGAGGTCTTCAGGCTGCTTGACCTGACTGAGAAAGGATTCAGCGTCCTTCAGAGCGTCGCAGAGAGCTTCTCGGGAGTCTTTGGAAAGACGCAGGAGCTCAAACAAAGACAAGCGCGCAGGAGTACTGGCCAGTTGTGCCAGAATGTCAAAGTTGTGGGGCTTGGCTAGCCCCGAAGCATTCTCCTTCCGTAGAGGTCTGTCGAAACGAGCCTCCACCTGCTTCTGCTTATTGGCTGCTGAGGGTTTAGACGGACCCTCCTCAGGGATTGTGCCAGGAGGCACCACCTCGGCGGCAGCTTCGCCGGGCTGAGCGTTCTGTTGTGCATGCGTCTGCACTGGAAGTGCCGCTTCTATTGACGAAGAGACCGTACGGCAAGACTTGATCTTCCTGCCTTTTGATTTGGAGGTAGAGCGTACCTCCGGTTGAGTCACCTCGGAGACGAGGTCGGGGTGAACCCAGAGGACCTTTCCTCGAGATGTGGTGAGTGGGATGAGTCCACTCACGTTGTCACGGGTATGTGGCAAGTTCACCACCTCCATTGTCGCCTTAGGGATGGGGACGACGCCATCTTGTGTGGTGGTCGACGGCAAGGTGCCGAACTGAAGTGACACCACATTGGCTGATACCGTCTTCTCTTCATAGTCGACGGAGATTACATCGGCATTGATCATGCGCTGGATGTAATTCTTGAGGACGTAGCAGTCCTTGGTCGGGTGTCCGACAAACCGATGGTAGTGACAGTACCTCGGGTTGTCCACTTTCCCGACTTCATCGGGCCGCTTCGGGTCCGGAAGCTTGATCTTGTCACCCTGCTTCAGTATTTCGAAGAGTTGCAGAGTGTCTTCATCATTGAATGAATACACCGGTCTCGGTGCCAGTGGAGGCTTCTGAGTAGGCGCAGATGCGCCCTTCGAGGCATTAACAGTCAATGCCTGTTTCCCCTTTGTTTCTTGCCCGGAGTTGTTGGCTGCTGACCTTTTCGCCTTATCATCAAAGGCGGGGAAGCTGACACCCAGAAGACGTGCATTGGCCGCCTTCTTTTCTGCGGCTTCAGCTTCAATGATCAGGGAGCTCCAATCGGGAGGAGGAGTAGAGTTGAGCCAGAGCTTCACTGCGGGCAGCATTTTCATGCTGCAAGAGGAGAGGAGCGCATGTTCTGGCATGCCTGGAGGTAGCCTGAAGCAGGCTTGTCGGAAGCGTTCGATGAACGTCCGAACCGTTTCTTTCTCCTTCTGGCGTATCTCTATGAGAGATGCCATCGTCATGTCCTTCCCGCCGTCGTAGAAGCGATCGAGGAAGAGGCGCATCAAGTCGTCGAAGGACGATATAGAATTGTCGGGGAGGCTGCAGTACCAGTCATACGCCACCCCTTTTAGGGCCCCAACAAAGATGCTGGTGAGGAGCGCGTCCTCCTTTGGAAGTTGCCCCGTTTGTGACTGGAAGTATGTCAGGTATCGACGCGGAGAGTCTTTTCCATCGTATGGTGTGAGTGTTTGTGGTTTATATTTTGGAGGATAAACCACTTTGTTCCACTCGAGGGGATAAGGCTGGGGAATGCCCATCTTCTGGCGCTCCTCTTGCCTATTTTTGGACTCGAAGCGCTCCCGCAGGTCCTTGATCATTTCGACCACATCCTCCATGGAGCTAGGAGTCGGAGAAGGTGGCACTATCTGGAGCGGAGCGTTTGAGGGTTCCGATGTCCGAGGTGCTTCTGTGTCGGAAGGTGCCCGTTGAAGGGGTACACTCGACTCTCCATTAACTCCTGGGTCGGGACCGGTTGAAGGTATTCTGGTCAAGGCCGACCGAATATCAAATACTGCTTGAGTCAGTGCTTGCATAGAGGCAGAGAGGGTTTTGAGTCCTCCCTCTAATGAGTCTATGCGCTGAACAATGTCCTGCGGTGGCGCATCAGACTCGGCATCATCCCCAGCCATGTATACTGTCCTGACACGGCCAGGAGTGGATGGATTGGTTGAGGCTTCGCTCTCGACCTCACTTTCATGTGGGGGAGTCACCTCTCCTGGTGTTTCAGCTTGGCCACCCCCAGTCACATTCTGGAGGTTATTCTCGACGGGCGCATCTGCCAGGGCCTGATTGTCCTCTGCTCCGTCTTGAAGGGCTTCTTCGTCTCTACCCCCAGCTGTGTCCTTGGGGACATCCTCGTTTCGAGGTACTTCTGGGAGGCTGACTTCGCCTCGAGGATGAAGATCCGCCGCAGCTGTGCTTTGGACATCTTCGTCTTCGGAAGGAAGCTCAACAAGGGTCTGACTACCCCCAACTTCCTCTAAGAACTTCTTCTTCGACCGAGTGCCTTCGAACACCCCAGAGGTCGAGACTGCTGCCTTGGTTCTCCTCGGTTGGCTTTTGGACAAATTGCCGGTCGCCTTCCGGAGAGATGAGGAGTTGGAGACCACATTGTATGAAGCAACTCTTGGTTCCTCTTCTGTTGACACCTTCATCCCGAGACGATGTCGAAGGGGTGTCGATGACTGCAGCCGCTGGAAGACTGACTGCCTTGATGGTACTGTCGCCTTGCCACAGCAGTTGATAGTGACCACCGCACAAGTATACCCCGTGAGAGGCTCATCGTACTTGTTGGTCGACTCTCCTGACCGGCGCTTATGAGTGATCACATTACGCAGGTCGTTGGAGGAGAGTGCTACCTTCACATCCCCTTCAGGCACATGGCAAGGCCAAACGCCGGGGCGGACAGGTGAGTATTGCGCCCCCTGATCTAATACCAAGCAGGCATCATGATCAATAGTGGGGGAACAACAACATTTGAAGTGACTTGAACGGACCTCAAACGCACAACCAGAGGAGGCGCGGGAGTTCAAGACCACTGAATTTGCCGCACTCGACTTGGTTATGCACGCAGTAGATGCGCCCAAGTGAGATAAGGACTTTGAAGATCGACTCGTCTTTGGTACCGAAGCACCTGAGTCGACCTTGTACAGCTTGCCATCGGCAGCGCACGTGATTGTGAGCACGTGCCTCTGGCTTGCTGCTGGCATAGCACGCTTGTGGCGCATGGCCCGTGCCGCCTTGGATTTCTTTGTACTAGCCCGCTGGGGCGCATAGTACTCAGCATCCAAATTCTCCTCGCCATTACAGCGAGTGAGTCTGTCAAAGACAGAGACTTTTTGTGGCGCATCAGAGGTGATGCGCGGGGCATTGGCTGCGCCCCTGCTCCGTCGACGCATCTTTCTCGCCTGAGAGGGAGATGGCTGGGGAACGTGATCAGCCGCACGTTTTCCCGAGAGATGCGCTGCATCAGCGGACGCACCTTGGTTGCTGAAAACGTCAGCAGGAAGGGAGGGCTGGATTGGCGCATCCCCTTCAGTGGTAGCGCCCGAGGCGTCGACTTTGTGCACCCAGACACGGCGGGTCTTCTTCGGCTTCGGCAGCCGCTTCGAAGGACTCGCGCTTCCTTCAGAAATGAACTCCTCGTACGCCTGTTGATTGAGGCGCACGACCAGCGTCTTGTAGGAGGAGCCCACCTTCACGTCGTTGGCCTGTGACACAACTTTCTCGGAAGAGGAAAAAGAAGTCCCCAGCAGAGTCGCCAGCTTGTTTGCCATTAAAATCGTTTGATTGCAAATCTTAATATAAACAGAACAGTATTACAATATAGGACTTAGATGTAGTCCTAAGAGTACACTTTTGTTTAATCTGGTCCTAAGTGCCAATGGAGCGAGTGGTAATGCGTTGACTCCGTTGACGGGCTGACGACGGTTATCGGTTCTCTGAAGGTGTAGATTGCTCTGGGTGCTGGAGCTGGCTGAGAGGAGGAAGACGTTGAGTGTCTGTATCTGCCTCTCTGGTGATATCTGTCTGGATTGTTCGTATATGTCTCTCCTCTCTGTCAGAAGGAAATGGTCCCTCTATTTATAGCTGGACAGGTTGGCTGCTCATGCGCGCATATGTAGGATGCACCGGTACGTGGGGACGCCATGTGGAGATTGCTGATGGAGGCACATGGATGATGCGCCCTACTCGCGGGGTTGAATTCTTCGTACTGCTGTTGTGAGCCGGCACGTAGCAGAGGAGAAGATCTTTCTGTTGCTGAGATCTTGGATGAGTTGAGTCAAAGGACACGTGTCGTCGACCCATGGCTCGGAGATCTCTGATTTGGTGGAGGGATGATTTGGTGGGATGCGCCTTGGATTGGGCGCATGACGAGATTTTGGCTCATGACCTTTAGGAGTCACGAGCCGTTTTGGGTGCATGGCTTTTGAGGCACATGCGAGCGACTTTCCTTCTGTCTTTCGGGATCAGAGATCAGTCTGGGGCGCATGGCTTTTGAGGCGCATGCAAAGCTTCAACTGGAGACTCTTCTTCTGTCTTTAGGGATCAGTGAAGGGTCTGAGGCGCATAGCTTTCGAGGCGCATGCAGGTTTGGGCGCATGGCCGCGGAGGCGCATGCGGGTGGTCGAGTGGCCACGTGGCAGTAGCCGTCGGGATGATCACGCTGACGTTGTGGATGCTTTATTTTCTGCAAAAGCTGTTAACCGTTCAGGCTTGGGGAGGCGTGCTGCCAACTCTGTCAGTTCAGCATTTAATGTTGGTGACATTCGATGGACAGCTGAGTGGGCGCGTCGGTTGACGTTCTACTAGGCGTATGGGAACGTATGGGGGTGCATCCCCTGTGATGCGCTCGGTACAGGGCGCATCTGTTTGATGTTTGAAGAGGTGTGATGCGCTGTCCAACCGGCGCATCCGACACGTCTTTGATGATACGGCTGTTTCGCTTCTCGAGTGCTTTTAATAGCCGTTTGGCTGAAGTCGAGGCGTCTGGTTCATCCATTTAATGTGAGTTCATTGCACAGAATTCGGAGAGCCATCCATCCAATATGAACTCGGGTTCTCGGGTGCATTCTGTTGACGAAGTGCTCCCGAGGGTGAAGATGAGACGCCATGTCGTTGTTAATGCTCTTGAAGGTGACTGTTACATCCAAAAGACGGGGTCGAGGGCTTCCGAGGCAGGCGAAAGGTGCCTGTTTCATCCAAAGATGGGGATGCTCGGGCCTTGTCTCCGTTGTTCCGGAAGAGCCGTAGATCGGAATGGCGGTGCTAGGCTCTCTCTTCCTTCAACGTGGGTGCTGCCCACTCTGATTGTGTTGAAAGCTGCCTTTTGCCGTGATTTCGATCACGGTCTTCCTTGGTCTTTGGAGGCCCTTTCGAAGCCTCCCCTGGCCACAGATTTGCGGTGCTCTTCTCTTCCTTGGTTCCAGCCAGAGGGTTAAATGCTTTGTGTAATCGAAGCACTTATTAGGTGAGCCTGGCTGGAAGAGCGGCACACTCCTGCTCGGTCAGGTGAGCCTGGTTGGAAGAGCGGCACATAACTGGGCTGCTGAAGGGATGCACATAACTGAGCTGGATGGACATAACTGAGCTGCTGAAGAGATGGTGGGATGCGCCTGGTTGGAGGCGCATGGTATCTACTTGCGCTTAACTGGCAGCGCATGGTGACTGCTGCGCCTATCTGGAGGCGCATGGTGACTGCTGTGCCTATCTGAAGGCGTATGGTGGCCGCTGGCTGTAGACTTAGGATCTTTTCTTTGTAGAAATTCTCCTTTGTACAACCTTTTTCAGACATGTAATAGACTTTTATATATATAAAATAAAAAGTCCTTCTTCATATGTCTATGGCTATTGATCTTGCTGTGGAGTGTCCTGTTCCTGGTGCCTGTAGTGTCTGGCGCATGGTCTTTCTGGTTGTGAAATTCCATGCTTCTGCAGGGCCTTTACCTAGAAAGCCTTGAATTATGCATGTAGAGGCCTTTAATTCCAATAGAGCTAAACCCTAACCCTAGAGACACCCCTTGGCAGCCAACAAAGGATCCCCTTGCCTATATAAACATCATGTTAGCCCCCTTGCCTCTTTTCATTACACCCCTGAAACCTTAATTTGTGTTCTTTCCCAAATTCATCCTCTTTCTCCAAATCAAATCCAAATTAAGCCTAATCAATTGCAATAGACTCCCCTAGTATAGAAGAGGTAATTAGTGACTAGCTAGCAAGGATTTGGAGCTAATTGACCATTGGAAGTGGAGGGATTTGGCTCTTAAGTGCATTTACATTGAGATTCCAACTCTCAATAGGTAATGGCCTCTAAACCTATTAATTTTCTGATTTCTTTCCATAGATGCATTCATTCCCTAGATGTAGGCCAAGTTTGGTACGAAATCGAATCCATTTGGTATGCATATCGCAAGAGTATCGGAGTATTGTGTAAAGTGTTTGATAAAATGCCTCATAGAGTTCATTATTGTTAATTTTCAAAACTAATTACATGATTTTGAAACTGGTAATGTGTAGATCACTAATCTCTGTGACTGAGCACGTTTTGAGATATTTTTCGTGTCGTATTTGGACATTGGGACACGACACAGGACCGTGGTGCAGTGTCCTGCTGCCATGAGCCTCATGCTCGATGGACACGCCACATGGTCACATGAATTTGGCATGGAGGTGGGAGACATGACTGACAAGGTGTATA